>VYXF01010216.1:0-11748 GCA_013397295.1 Polioptila caerulea | reverse complement strand
TGGGAGGAAGAAAAAAAAAACAAAAAACTGTTAACTATTAGCCCCCTGCATGTTGAAAATCAAGAAACAGGTCCTCAGGATGGTGGTGTTTTGTCTGAAGGGGCAACAAGGTATTTCAGTTGAATGTATATTGATGTCTTAGTAGCAGACCAACCAAAGCATGTATGTATGACCTTTTTACTGATTTATACTGTTTGAGCTTTCCTTTTTTTTTTTTTTTTTTTTTTTTTTTTCTCTCTGGAAATATTTTTATTTTAAGACANNNNTTCTTTTTTTTTTTTTTTTTTTTTTTTTTTTTCCCCATTGGAAAGTATTTAAGTTAAAGAACAACCAGGAACTAACATCTCCCTCTATAAAATCCATAATTTGCATGAAATAGCTTAAGAAATAATCAACCATTTCTTAAATAAGAGGTCCCCAGATTGTTAGGAAAGAGTGTGGCTCCAGGCAGAAGTCATTCCCCAACAGAAAAATAAAAGGATGGAGTGCAAGTAGCATCACACTGCTAGTCTCATGATAAGTATCTATAATCTGGTACATGTATTTCAGCAGCAAATTAGCTGCGAGTCTGACAGTTCCTAGATGCACTTCCACATTCACATAAACAGCTAGTTTTGAGCAGCGTCAATTACTTATCAGCAGTACCTTTCAGAAATATTCTTTGTCTTCTAACTTTTGTTGCTCATCGATTGACTCTTTCTGAGACCTTAGGAAGAGCCTTAGCTAGCTTACCACTGATTTCAGGAAAAATTGAATCCATTATGTTTGTCACTTGTTCTCTCTTATTCCATATGCCTACTTAGGACCTAGGCCAAAACTAACATTTTTGACCAGCCTAAGTTTTTCAACTGTCACTTTAGTTCCTGCATTTGACAATCAGTTGCAAGAAGGCTTTGTTGATGACCCACCAAAGCAAATACAAAAGAGCTGTAGTAAATGTTAATGAGTGTTTCTGAAGCCATGCTAGATATCTTGTTTTACAAAATTCCTAGTTGTGTTAAAGATTTTAGGGGTATTGCATAAACCAGCATGATTTAGAAAATACCCTGAGCACCCTTCTAGATCTGGATCCTCCTTGGGCCAAAAATTGAATTTTCAGTGAGAAACCTCAGAAATGTATAAGCATATCTTCTATCAGTTAATAAACACAGGTTCAAACTCACCCTACTGCTGTCTGTCAAGGGTTAATTTCCTCTTTCTGCTCTCCTTTCTTATCATGCCTTAACAGAATCAACCTAAACTGGAAAGTCAGGTCGTAGCTTGGAATGAGTAAGGGGAGAAAAGGGTAACCTGGAGCCAGCATGACATCAACCCTGAGTGAGCCTACTGTGGACATCTGATAATTCTCAGTTTTCCATTCCTGTGTTTAAATAGGTTATTTTCAGAGGCTGTAATACTGATGAAGAGACTGTCATTACGCTGTCCAGCTGCAAACCATGCACAGTTAATGTCGGTTACTCACCCAAATGAGCAGAATTTTATTCCTGTCTTATCTCTGACTTTTGTTTTTTCTCTCTAGCACACACATATGCACACATGTCAGTAGCAGCATTTTTAGACACTCGCAGACACATCTGTTTTCCCCATGCCTACCATTCCGAGATGCCAAGGGTATGAAAGATCATGAAAAAGACATCTAATTTTAAACAGAATACATCTGTTTCATAGGAGAAGAAATAGCAATAAGGTTAAAGCTCCTTCATGACCTGACATTATAAGGAAAACCAACAACTTTCTGCAAAGAACCTCAGAAGTTATCAGAATCTCATAGCCCAGCTCCTGCTCAGTGAATCAGGGGTAAGGAGCAGAGACAGAGAACTTTAGAGGACCAGAAGGAACAGTACTCAAGTATCTTGGTATCTTGTGTTACACAGGCACAAGAGTAATTCTTGTGTTTGCGTCACATGCAATTCAGCTCCATTTCTTGTAGGGCTGGAAAAGCTTCATAGTGAAGCATGTGACTTTCTGTATGCTCTATGTGATTTTACCCTCTGCAGGACCACATCAAAAGCACCATGTCAAAATAATACAGCCCCTGCCACTTCTGTGCTCTGTGTACCATCATTTCCAAACACAAAAGAGCTGACGTACCAAGTGGTGTTCATGGCCATTAATCATACAGTAATTTCATTTGCATGGAGTCTCTGGAGGTCATCTGGTTTAAACCCCTGTTCAAACCAGGCCCAGCTCTGAAGACTCATGAGGTTCCTCAGGACCCCATACAGTGCAGCTTTGAGTACCTCCAAGGCTGTGGAGCACAGTGTCCTTCCTCCATGTGCAATCTGCCTCCTCAGACCTTAAGGATTATTTAATGCAATTGTAATCCTTTCTGGCTGAATCTAAGTGAAACAACTAAACAGGTATCTACCCCTATTACACAGTTCAGAAACTGTGTGAAAACTGGCTAAAGGCTGATGACATATCTGACGTACTGATGATGAGAGTACATAATGTGCTTGTTAATCTTTCACTTCTCAGTCATCATTACAGCTGTGATAGATGCCTTCACCACAAACCTAGCAATCACCAGTGAGTGATACATGACTCATGTGCCCACTTCATAGGGAGTGGGGCTCACCATTTTTGCACGCTTCCCCGAGGATGCCCATGGCTGCCGCAAAGACAGAAGTGCCTCATCTCCCAGGATTATTAACAGTAAAATCTGCTGCTCTTGGGCTTATTTTAGGTAAGAGGGCGCAACACAACTGAATTAGCAGAGGAACACTAAGCTTTGGAATTTGATTTGACAAAAATTGGCTTTAATAGCAATAAAAAATTGCTATTGATATGTCACTTATGGGTGTTTTGATATACAAGACAGAATTTCTTACTCCATAAGAGTAAGGGTTAAAAAAGTATCTACTTTGCATTCTATACACCAATCATGCCTGCATTCATGTCAGAACCCAAACTTACTGTGTTTAATATTCAAGTTCATTTTCAAATTTTTGCCCATTAACATAATATATGCCATTTTGCAAGCCTGGTCAGAGAAATCTGTAGCTAAATAATTTTCAAGTTTCCTTCATATCCAATGCAGTGTGAAATTATTTCCCCACTCTGTTCTTCATAGAAGAGCAATGCACAATTTACATGATTTTGTTGTAAAATGTATTACAGACTTCAAAAGTTACTATATGTGTATGCACAACCGTAATAACTAATCCTCAATGACCATTTAATTGTCTAATATAAGTTATACTTGATAGGCTGTTACTAGTTAAGTGTTCAAAACTTGCAAGACAAGAAATGTATGAATGCTAAAATGAGTTTTTATAAAAACCTTCTCTTTCTATCTCATGGTCCTGCAGTATAAAGCTTCTTATCACAAATCCTCTTGTGAGTATACCCATTGTATGTCAAAATTGTGAGAAGCATAATCATAAAAGAAGCTAAGAATTTAGGCCATGCCTAATTCATAAGTATTTTTTGTTTACACAACAATTTCTAATAAAAATTTAATGGGAAAATCAAAGATGGAGAGCCAGAGAAATTAATGCAGCAAAACTAGGAGTCACCCAATCACATATGTGGTGGATTAGAAACCCTAAACTCAGTTGGATTAATCTAACTGTTCACTGACTTCACAGAACACTTTCCAACATGCACAGCCACTGTTACAAGCAAATCTGCCTATGTATGGAAACTGAGCACAAAAATCTTCTATTTTTAACTGCATTTGCTTTGAGATCTCAGGAATTTCTAAATTAAAGAGGTAGAGGTAACTGATGATGCTATGTATGCAAGTATATAAAATAAACTCATCTCCTACTCTAAATACAAGTCTCTAAACTATAAAGCTATACTTATTTTTACCAATGTTGATTTTGAAATTCTGTTTAACTTCTGAGATAGGAAAAAGAATTTCACACATAAAAAATCCAAATTCCACTGCAGAAAATACCATCATAAAGTATTCATTACTAAAGCCACTAAAAATTAGCACTGAACACAGATTAAGATTTTAAATTTCTGAACATTCCATTTTCAAAAATGATTAAGTATATTTTTTCATATATATTAATATCAAGTCATCTTTTATTTTAAATAACAAGATTCAAATGAATTCAAGTTACCACTGCAAGCTTGAAATAAATGTAAAGACAGGTATTTTTTGGTCACACTGGCATAAGGATAACCAGAGCATACATAAACTTTCAGTGTATGCTATTTCAGTTATGCACTTTACTGAGCTCAGATACAGTGTACAGCAAAAATATAATGAAATTCCAATCACAACAATATGCACACACAGTGATTTTCAAATTAAAATATATTTCCAGATCCTTTTCCATAGTTAAGATCCAGATTAATTAAAGAACTTTAGTAATTCTACCATATTGTTACACCAGTGTTTAAACCAATAAGCATGTTGTATGATTTACTTCAGCAGAATTACTCATAATACTAAGCCATCACAAGATCAGTCTCTAAAATTCTTTAAATACACTAAACCATTTGTCCCCACTGAGCATTAAATCTCTTGTCAGTTGAGTACTTTTAATGAATATACTTTTGAGTTTTGTCATCATTTGAATGACTCAATTAACAGAAAGTCACCTCCCCCACTTTTACATACTAGTATAATCCAAAGATGCCCAGAGAAGTAATCTTGTCAGTTGTTTCTAAAAAGCCTTCAAGAATAAAAGTCCAGGAATAAGCACAAGAGTTTTGACAGAAATTTATGTTGTTCTGAAATATATAAGTCAGTGCATTTCCTAATTTTCCACCAACAGCCATCTCAAAAAAATTTAGTCCTGATTGTCAATTAGTCACACAATATCTTGTCTTTTCTTTTTAAATAACACTTGTCTCTAAAAATCAAAATACTATCTAAAATAAAGATCTGTTCATTAATATTTTGAAACATGGTTAGCAAACTTGTGTCTCCATTGTCTTCTGTATGCTGCCTATACTATTAAAGGAACTGAATTATTTCCAGTTTCTCCTAAAGATTAAAAAACAAGAAATACAATCTAATACTTTTTAACTTCTATTTGAAATACTAAGTTTCTATTATTTTATTATTTTAATTTTTTTTGCACAACTTTATGCAGAAGTTACCTGTTTCATAAATTCCTCCTGTTTTGATTTCTAGCAGTATTTTTCGTTATTGGAGGCCTGTTTCCTCAAACATTAATTGCTAACAGATATTTCTCATCCTGTGGAAACAAATGATATGTGGACCAGCTTCTGAGTCCTTATAGCACCTCTTCAGTCATACCATGGTAAACACCACCCTGCATTTTATTAGCAGAACTTTGTGTATTTCCACTTGTCTTAAATGATATCCATCAACAAAGTTACAAACTCATAGACACTTTATATAAAAATATGCCAAAATGTTGAAAGGGATAGTCGTGACAAAGATAGGAATTCTTCTGAAAAGCATGTTGAGGCACATTTGTTTCACCCCAAGGTTACAAATCGCCTGCAAAGTCCCTCTGCAGTCCTTGGCAAAGCACCTTTCAAGGAGACAAATGTCCTCCGTGACTTCTTGTGAATGTTTGCTCAGCTGGGGCATCACGAAGGGAGGGAGAATGTGGCAATGTGCAGGGCAAGCAGTTCAGGACACCTCTTTGCAGAAGATGCAAGCAGGTGTCATGGGCTGCAGTGCAGAATGTAACCAAAAGTGTGTATTCAATTGCCCTCTGTTGAAACTGGGTTAGGAGGCTGGGGTAATCTGTCAATGGGCCAACTGTTAAAAAAAACAGCTGGGGCAGTTTTCTTTATTTCTTCCACTACCCATCCTCCCTCCAGGGTGTTATCTTCTGCTAATGGGCCATTGAATCTCACTGGTAAAATTACATCATCACATTGGGAAATGCTCCACCCAGGGGGAGTAGCCAAGAATTCCTTCCTGGATAAAAACCTGAGATATTGAAACATCAAGCAGCCTTTTCCACCAGATTCTCAGAGGAAGACCAGGCCCATCTATCACCACTGGACCTTCAGTGGGGAACTATGCTTTCCTACAGGATCAGTGCTTCAACAGAGCCACATCTGCCACTCCAGAAGGACAGCAGTCACTATTCTAACTGGACTGCTACCAACACCCTGACCCACAGGGTGTCAGGTTGTATTCTGACTCTGTCAGTGGGTTTGGTTTTCTGTATTACTGCCTTTTTATTTTAGTTCTCCTGATAAAGAACTGTTATTCCTATTCCCATATCGTTGCCTGAGAGCCCCTTAATTTCAAAATTATAACAATTCGGAGGGCAGGGGTTTACATTCTCCATTCCAAGGGAGGCTCCTGCATTCCTTAGCAGACACTTGCCCTTCAAACCAAGACAGCAGGATAAGCCTAAGACTGCCAAGGGTCGCTGTTGACCACTAGGATTAAAAGTCTTATCTTTTAGACACAGCAAGGTAAAATACAGTTCAGGTAAAACAAACAAAAACAACAAAAAAAACCTCAAATATGAAGGACAAAGCTGCCTCAATACATTAGTTGATTGCAGGGTTAAGGACAAAGTAGAATTCCCAGGTCTGTAAGGCATATACAGCTGTGCTTTCTAAAAGTATATATGTCCAAAAGCAGGACTGACCTGAGGATGGCTGCTATGTTTTACTCTGATTTAGGAGGATGATCCTTTATCTGGTTTTCATGCAACTGTCCATGCCAAAAAAGTAGCAATAAGAAATGGAGAAAAACAACTATTTTACCAAAGTTATTTTTGCCTAACTTGTTGCTTTAAAACAAAGAGGCAAATGAAGATGATACAATTAATATAAAGAGCACACCAAATAAGGTTCTTTTCCATTGCAGTTAGGAAAGAAATGAAAGGATTTTTAAATACTCTCTAAGAAATAAAACTTCACAAAAAGATCGTGTTTCCTTTGCTAAAAAGAGTTATTCCCCTGACAATGGAATTACTTATGGATATTTTTTTTTTTTTACAGTGAAAAGAAAAGACACAAATGTTAAGCACCAACTATATTCCTCTTTAGTCTCCAAAACAATGGCAAGTGGACCTCCATGCAAATGTAGAATTTAGCCTTGCAAAACCTCTCACAACTTCTGTGGATTAAAATCCATTAAGGGAAGAGTTAAAACTGGAGTATGCAAGGAAAAAGGGAACAGAGAAACCCTCAAAAAGAAAACAAAATGAAATTCAAAGGAATTCTCTTCACCTTTTAAAGTGGCACTTGAATAATCTTGGTTAAGGTTTCTACCATCAAAGTTTTTGCAATTAATCAAATTGTAATTGCAATTAATCAGGTGCAGTTAGAACACTTATATTGCTCTCAACTAGGTAAATTGTTGCTTAGAGAAATAAAATATCACTTTGAATTGTGAATTTTGAATAAAGCATGATTATATTTTATTAGGCCATAAAATCAGTGTCTCATTTTTAAACTGAATAGTTAAAAGAAGACTACTAAAATGCTATTTGTATATTTGGGCAACTGGGACAGTTTTGTAAGGTGTTCTTACCATTTTTTGTTCAGCAGTAAGCTCAGCCTTGTCTGGGTATTTACATGGTCCAAAGACTCTGGAGATATTTTGCTTTTGTTCAAACTGTCCTGTGTTTTCCTGACTGTACGTCAGGGGAATTAACATTCTTTTAAACTCTCCATGTGTACAAAGATCTCAGTCTTAACAAAGTTTCAGTTCTACTAGCAAAAGAAAATAGAAAAAAAAAACCCACCAAACTGAAAACAACAAACCAAATAAAAATCCAAATCAATCAACCAACCAACCAAAAAAAACCCAAAATAGACAAAAAATAATCAAACCCCAAATCAACTAAATTGTTGCATATTGTTTTTTAGCTCAAAGAATTTAAAAAACATAATGTATAATCTTCAGAAATGTCCTTATTTTTGGAGAATTCATGCTGTTACAATGAGACACTTATTCAAGCTTTCTTCCATGCTGATCTTTCATGTCAATTCTCACTGGAACACCATTTAGGGACTCTACACTTTTTTAACACTGTTTTTTTATAATCCTGTGTTTCAAGATTTTCAAGTCTTCTAAACTGAATGTTAAAGAACAGAAAGAGTTCTCCCCCATGAAATTGGCCCTCTACAGCCTCAGCCATCCTTTGACCTACTCAAAAACATAGTTTGTTTTTGCCTTGTGATTTCTGCTAGAGGCCACCAGGCTCAGAAGTTCTATTCCTGATGAATGTCACATTAGATTAGTCTTCACCTAGCTGTTAAAGGACATTTTGATACTACAATCCATTATTATGATTCTTGTACGTGAGATTTTTCTCCAGAGTTGTCTCTTCCTTACCATTATTACAATCTTTTTAATCTCCTGGGGAAGAGCAAGGTTACAAAGGTACGGTTTATTACAGGTAGCATCTACTTCAAATGTCTTTATGTACAAGGTAAATTCGTTGGTTTTTGTCAATACTGAACTGTAGTAATAATAATATTGAGACTGCTCATTTTTAACAATGTTCACTTATGGGAGAAGATATGAGAGAAATCCTATGGAATTAAAAGGAACTAAACCAAAAGTATTCCTGTAGTAAAACAGGTGTAAAATCTCCTCTTTCTTTTTTTTCATTTTCTCTTTCATTTAATTTAAGTTAATTTAATTTATAGAGCTATGCATCAGCCTTGGTGGGTTTTGCATTTAAATTTTTCTGCTTTCTGTTTCAGCAAGTATATGAGTATTAATATATGAGTATGGTATGTAAAAAACATGTATATTCTGTAATTGAATATTATACAGAAAGAAGTGGACTTGTACTTTACCAGCACACCAAAAGAAGGCTCAGTACAGCAGACACACTTGTACCAACTGAACATAAGCACTCAATGGCAGTGATGTTGAAGTGACATGGATTTCAGAATGGATCAGCAATGCTAGAACACATCAGAAGTCTGTAGAAGTCTCATACAGATCATGGTAAAATATGTGCTGCCACATTTTCCCATGGTATTAATTAATATTAACAGAACAATGATGTGTCCTGATTTCAATGAATCCTGCTTTCATTTGATTTTATGGGTACACAGGTGGAGACCACAGAGGCAGTAGGAGCAGCTGGTGTTATCATGGAAGGCTAATGGAGTTTACTATATTTTCTATCTTCTATTAAAAATAACAAAAACATTGGAATAGGAAGAAATAAATTTTGCAATCTTTTAAATAAAATATTTAACTTAATTTTTTTTATTTCCAAATATTTTACTCACTTTCTTCAAAGATATTTTAAGCCCTACTGTCAGCCAAAACCCACACTAGACAAACAGAGATAGTTTAATTTGATTTGTGGCCCTACTGTCAGCCAAAACCCAGTTTAGACAAACAGAGATAGTTTAATTTGATTTGTGGCCCTACTGTCAGCCAAAACCCAGTTNTTGATTTGTGGCCCTACTGTCAGCCAAAACCCAGTTTAGACAAACAGAGATAGTTTAATTTGATTTATTTGTGGCATATTTTCATGTAATATCAACATTTAATATGCTTCATCATTTTCAGCTCTGCTCTGAGATACTTGACATGCTTGGATTCCAAAGAGAAGTTAGGGTCTGCAAGCACATTTATGCTGAGGTCAAAAAAAAAATTTGTTCTCAGGAATCCCTGTGAACTAAAACAGCTATGTTTCAGAGAGATCTGAAATTAGCACAATTCATGTTCAGACAGCCTTTCCAAATGTCTTCTCCAGATAATTCAGCTAAACTGTCATATTTTTAAAAAGTATTTCAGAGTTGGTACAGAATGAGATCATTGTTAGAAACCTCTCTAATATACATGTGCATTCATATGCATTTTTCCCCAAGGTGGTTCACACAGCTAGCTGTGGAATACATTTAGTAGACTATTATACATAGGGCTGTCTTTCTGTCATAATCTTTCCTTGCATAGGACAATTTGTGGGACTCCATGATATGCAGCTAGCAGTGCCTCTACTCAAATGAAGTGATACTGAATTTCTATTATGCATGTGCCTTGGAAACCTAGCAGCTCGCCATAAAGATTTTATTCACACAGCAGATTTGTTGTTACTTAGATAGTTTCAGACAATTTTAGATTTGAATGGACATGGCAGGATCTGACAGCATAAAAAGAAATACCAAGAGAAAGAAGCATGTAGAATCAAATGATATATGATACAACCTAGAGAGCAATAAAGAAAGCTGGATGTTAAGGTGCTCTTGTAAACAACTATCTTTCAAGGAATTCAGGTTTCTTTTCCATAACAGTTTTAAAATATTCAGTATGTATTACATAGGGAATAGATAGATGCATAGATAGATACATACGCATATACACTCTTGTACACAGATGCTGTGCTTGTCAAAATCCTTTCTTGTCTCGTAATCTTTCTAGGATCACTTTTAAAAAATTCTGTCTAAGCTGCAAACACAGGATATGCAAATCTACATATCAACCAAAAGCACACACACAATTTGCACTTCTCCCAAAGTTTCCTTTCCTCTGACTAGATGTACAATTTTGTACGTGCATTGAAGGAGGAAGCAGTATACTATTTTTAATGCAGACATAGACTCTTTATTTCCCACCTTATTTAATATTTCATTTTCCAGTATCAAGAGAGTAAATGTTTGTGTATATATATATGTGTATATATATCTGAAGCTAAAATCTGCTTATTGCAAATGGTAAGAAAGGGAGGAGAGTATGTCAGAGAAGCCTTTTCCCTCAAAGTAAAGGGGCAGAACAGTGGTGGCTGAAAATTTGCTGCATATGAGAAGGGTGAAAAAAAAAATGACATTCTTTTTTTTTAGGGGAAATTGCACTTAATTGTTTTTGTGGATGGAAGCATCAGTGTCAGAATTACTCCATACAACCAACCTTTCATCATGGATAAAAGAAGAAAAAGGACAGGATGTAATATACGTAACTTAAGCAAACTACATTTTTATTAATTGATATAGTATGAAAACAAACCATCAACTACATAACTCTTTTTTATTTATACCTATATAATATTCTGCCCCGGGTTCCTCATCTACTCACATCACCCCTCCTATAGTGATTAAGCACTTGTTTCCTTGCACCTGGTAGTGGGACCACGAGCTCCTTCTCTTCCTCTCTTTTGATGACATAAATTCTTAACTCTGCTTTAGCAAGAAACTGAAAAAATTACACAATAAGTATACTAGTTATTTTTTCCAATCAGTAACTCAATTTACTTTTTGCTCCCTAACCCCTCATTTTTACTAGCTAGAGAAGCTGACCAGGGGCCACACAGAGGTTCCACTTTTCTTCTCAAAAGCACTTACTGTCTCTGTGGGTAGCGAGAGAAGAAAAGAAATCTCAGACACCATAGAAAAGTAAACCATTGTGTGCAACAGGATTCAGATGTGACCTAGATCAAACATTAGTGTTTTATATGAGAAAGAATAACTATAATAAGGAACCAAACCTTTCTGCAAAAATAGGAGACAGGGAGAAAATAAAAGAAAATTACACAGAAGGAAAAATAAACAGAAATCAGGGGAATTCAGCTCTTTTAAATTTTTTTTCTCCCAGAATTGCTCTGGAAAGTGTTAATAAGTTCATACCTCTGAATAACAGAATATGTCATCACTAACAACTGGACCATTTCGCACATATTCTTGTAAATCTGAATGAGAACACCATTTCCTGAAGATCTTTCTCCCAAATATTTTAGAAGAGTGGGGGTGTCACAGTTTGACATTGGCCAAATGCCAGGTACCCATGAAAGTAATTCATTCACCTCCTTTTGCTACAATTGAGCAGAGGAGGGAGGAAAAAAGAAATTAACAAAGACTCATGAGTTGAGATAAGGACTG
>VYXF01010206.1:2386761-2436365 GCA_013397295.1 Polioptila caerulea | reverse complement strand
TGTGCTGAGTTAGATGCTCATAATGAGCTATGACAGTTGGTATCCTATAATCCTTCAGATGGTGCAATGGTAATAAATTGTACAGGGTACCTGTGGATCAGCTCAAGAGCTGACAGATTACGGTTTTGACAAGGTGGAATTAATAGTCACATTGCCTTTTCTTGTAGTCATGTGATAATGCCTATTCTGGAGAAGACAAGAGCATATGAAGGAGCAAAGTGAAACAGTAAAATCATGATCAAGAAAAACTATTCTTCAGCTTTAGTTGGGTATTGACTACTGCTGCACATGCTAATCCCTTGTAATGATCTCTGGGGGCCTATGTAGAAACCAGGGAAACACGGACCAGCGTGCCTGCTCTTGCTTCTCCAGAGTTAATAACTTGCCTTCCTAAACAGGTGTGGAATGAGCTTAGTAGGTATACTCTCAACACAGAAAAAACCTAGTGTTAAGACCTTGTAGATCATCTGCATTGTCCACCCACTATGAGCTATGCCATTGCTTTCTCTGGTGAAGGCAACTTGGACACAGGCACCGCAAGACATCTTCAAACTACTTGAAATCTAGAGGCCACAGTAGTTAGGGACCTTGAATTTGGACCTTGTCAAGAGATCCTGTATTCTAGGTCTGGATGTTCAAACAAATTTCTTTACTGTTTTCTGGCGTCAACTCTTTCAAATCATGTTTTAAATTAGTAATGCTCATATTAGAGATGATTTAAAGTATTACAGTTTAAGCTGTATTTTGGTCACATACACCTCATTGACTGCTTATTTTTGTTTGTGCTTTGCCTTAGAACATATCTACATTTACAAATTTCATCTGATTGATGGAATAACAAATGCTGAGGATTGAGCTCATCAACAGCAGTTATGACCTGTTCATTCCTAGTTTGATTAATTTTCCTCTTTCTCCTACCTGAACTATTTTAGCAGGATCCTACAAATGATATGCAGTTAGCCCCTCTATTGTACCACTACAGCTTCTGTATGGTATCTTCAGAGGAAAAGCTGTATTTTCTTTCAGATAAGTAAGTAAAAACAACTTCTCTAGATGACACTACAGGGGGAACTTGAGATGGTGTATGTAAACCTAAAGTGACCTTCAGTATGACATTTACAAAGCATCATTGTGCTTACTGATGATTACCAGCAGAGGAGGATTGAAGTGTCTCTTCTGAGATGTCACAGATACGCATATGGATCACTCTGAACACTTCTCGTTATCAACAGAATTTTTTCTTTAATTCTCTATCCTTATATTTTAGTGTCTGCTTCACTACAGAAGATGTCTTGCCACTTATATTTCCCTGAATTCCACAGAACTCTGTGATTAAACTAAGAGAGTCTCTTGCATCAAGGCCAGAGAAAGTTTATTCTGCTGCAGTAATATTTCTCCCAAAATGGAAAAGCTTTGCTTGAAAACAGCTGCAAGCTCATAACTATTGCTAAAAGCAGAAGTCAGGATTTTGTAATGGATTTCTGTCTAGTCTGTTCAGGAAATGTACTGCATCTGCCTCTGAGTAGTTAATAGCAGCGTTAGAGCCAGGTATCATGTGGACAGGTGTCATGAAAGTTTTGTTAAGTATTCTAAGTCCTAAGATGTTGTCTCATTTGTATCTAAGAGTAGGCCGTCAGCATCTGCTGCTTTGCCTCAGTTCTTCAGATCTGAGCAGCAGCCTCCTTTAGACGTGCTGGAACTGCCAGCATAGTGCTGTGAGCCCACAGCAACCTTTGCAGTGGCAGTCCTTGGTTCCCAACTAGTCTGCTATTCCAATCTGCAAATCCATTCAGTCTTTGCTCTCTCACTCAGTTGTCACCCAGTTGTAGATCAGTCCTGATTTGATGCCTTTCCTGTAATTATTGAAACAACACTCATTTCATTACCACCAGGGAACTGCTTTGTTGGGTTTTGGAATAAATCCCCTTTGAATTTTCAACTTTAGCCACTGAAATCACAATTCCTTTTGTACCTTTGCAATAGCTAATTGTCTTTATCACACTTAAACTTTTTTCTTAAAACACCCTCTGTTCAAATTCTGGGGCATGCAATTTTTGTGGACAATGGAGCTTACAAATCTGAATGTTACAATGGAGAATGTGCTGCTCAAACAAATTTTCACAAGCCAATAAAGAGGAGCTCCCAAAAAACTCAGATTTGTCTGCCATCACCAACAGCACGGGATTATGCCTTATCTAGATATTGAAATCAAGATATCTGAGGGTACCATCAAGATACTGGTCTTAAAAGTCTGTATTCAAGGAAATGAAGATCAGTAAAAAGATAATGATTTTGTTATGGGAGCATAGAGTACTTCTAGTCAAAGTGTTAATGGTGTCAATGGCAAAGATAAATTAATTTTTTTTTAAAATTAAAGATGTTCAGGATGTCATTGTGAAAGGAAAGACTTTGATTAAACACCACTTTCTACTGTTAACCCAAAGTGTTTACTAGCAAAGATTTTACTAGCATGAGTTGCACGCCAGCAAATTGACAAATAAAAGAATTTAAGATAAGTACAGGGATTCTCCTTTCAGCAAAATCTTAGTTTCCTGACTAATTTTTGCCAAATGTAGCTTCATGAATGTACCTCTCTGTGTCTGTTGTGCAAAATGGGATTGGGTAAATGATAAAATTACCTTATTGCATAGCCAATAGTGGGCTGCTAAAGGAATATATGTAATGGACAGTCTCCATGCTTTTTACATACACAATGTCATACTGGGCAAATGCAAACTCTCAGTGGAGTGAGACTGTAGAAGGGCATCATTGTTGGGCAGACAGCTATTGACTGCTTTCACTAGTTTCTCATACTTTATTATCATCTATTCTTCACTCCATAGATGCCTCTACACCTCTCTTGTACCTAACATGATCCATGAGGTGCAGCTAAAAACACACAGACAGAATTTGCCAAAGAGATCAGCAGGACAGGAACAACAGCAGCTAAACAGTAATGCTTGGTGCAGAAGGAGAGATTAGCTTAAAAGGTGATTGACTGACATCAAAGCCACTTTTCTCCTTGTGCAAACTCTCTCTACAGTGAGTGAATTTCTAGATTACAATGCATAGGAATTTTGATCAGTTCTGATAGGATAAAATATTGCTCTAATGAGGAATGAAATGGTTCAAGAAACACCACTGGAGGAATTTTAAATGTCCTTTACAACCCTAGAAGAATAGGGAAATAAGATGTTAACAGAACTGGATGAACAGAATCATAACAGATCTTTAAGAGCTGCTTCTCCAGGTGACATCCTTCTTTGGGGTGCCACATCTGCATGGTGACACCTGGGACTAGTGAGCACTGTTCAACCAGTTGTGGGGGTTGCCTTTCTTTACAGAACTCACCTGGTGAGTAGCAAAGTCCCTTCCATTGCTGGATCAGCCTGCAAAAGCCAGGCTGTGCTTAGAGGGCTGTGCTGCAGCAAAGAGGGTCAGCAGCAAACCACCCCCCAGTGCAGCAGCCTGGGATCCTCTGCCCTCCCGGGATCTCTGCCCCATGTGGCAGGTTTCCTCACTGTGCCGGCAAGCTCTTACACCAAGGAATCACTCCCTGACTTGTATCATATGGCCTGCACTTGTATTGATGGCAGACTATTGACTGATATAGTTAATTTCACCTATAATATGTACTTAAAATTTTAATTATCCACCTCATAAACCATGAAAGAAAATGTACTTGTCAAGCAGGTGATTAAAATCTCCTGTTTCTGACTATTGTAAGGATAATGAAATGCCCTGTGCTATTTGTTACTTTAAAATCCTGCTGGCTAAAATAATTTTGTTAGATTGTAAACGGTGAATGTCTCTGTTATGGCTGCTGTGTAGTTTCTGGTATAAATGTCTTGGCTCTGGAAAGGCAAGCCTATTGGGAGTAATAATAATAGTGAAAAGGAGAATGGACAAAAAATGGTAAGGAAAAGGAGTTGTTTTTTAGCATGTAAAGATTATCTTGATTATTAAGACATGCTAGTGAAGCCATAAAATTAATTCTTTTCATGCAGGAGACCACAAAATAGCACAACTTTCCTTGTCAGTGTTGGGTGTGGGGGTGTTTTTCCCACATGCTCCATGCTTACTTGGAATATATAGGGAGAAGAGTACGGTTTATTTTCAAAGGAAAAGTTTCTATACCAGCTAATGCCACAGTAAAGGACTAACAATCACTTCAGGCTCTCCTACCTCTTTAAAAACAAGAGCTAGGAAGTGATGTCTGCTTTTCTCTGCAGACTGTTTGTGTTTCAGTTCAAAATGGCAAATATGCCCTATGTTAGCTGGCATTTTGAGTCTTCTAAGAAGGAAAGGTGCTTCCTTATTGTCATTTATGAAGCTGGAAAGAAGTGTGGCTGAATCATAAAATACAAGCATGTATACAATGCAATAAATAGAGTATATGCTGGCAAAGCACTGTTTTTCCCAAAGCTGGAAAGACTTCTGAGTTTTGATGTGTCTTTTGCACTGAGATGTATGCTGTCATTGAATTTCAGCACTAGGAATGAGGTAAATCAAGGTCTTAGGTGATGTATCTCTTTTCATAGACACATAATCAATGTGAAGTTTTGAAAGTAAACAGGGAAATAGAGTACCAAATCTCATTCAGTTTCTATGGGAAACGTAGAACTTTTATGCCTTTAAAGTATATCTTTGAAAAAGGAAAACATTTGGTGATGCTTAGTGTCTGTGATGTGACTTCCCTGAAGTAGAGCAAGTGCCTTGAGAAATTCTGGAGGGAGGAATAATAGGTCTTAATAAGTTCTTCTCTTAATTGTTGGATACTGTAAATTTGCCTCTGTGGTACTGTTCTATACCTCAGCTTTTCAGTGATAAACAGTACAATCACATGGTTTTCTTTCCATATATAATTTATATAATCCACATGTACTTCAGTGAAAGACACTTTGAATCTCCCTTCTTGCCAGTAGGAGCAAGGACTGCTGGGTTTGAGCATCAGACAGAGGCCTCAAGTTTGTTACCTTTTCCTAAAGAGAAAGTCCAAGTAATAAATTGGGTCAAAGAAAACTTCAGAAAAATCACAGGGAAGTGTTTGGTGTTCCTGCTATTAAAAAAACAAGAGCATAAAGATGTGTGGTATTAAAGCCAAGGTTGTGATTATCTCATTCAGGATAAAGTGTGCTTTATTCCATGAGTAATTTAATGAGAGTACATGGCAGGTATGGCTGTTGTAAGACTGTCCCAAAAAAAAGAAGTGCTGTAGATATGTCTCTGTAAGATTATTTTCCTTTCTGGAGTTGTTTTTTAGTATTACCCTAGTCAAGAAAGTCAACTATTAGTGGCCTTATATAGTTTATAATTTAAATTTGTTCTGTTATCTGAGGACTCGATAGGTAGTAAATAGAATTCTTTTCTAAAAAGGGCTGTGAGTCTGATGTAAATTGATGATTTTTTGCCATATGTACAGGTTGTCACTGCTACCCTAGCAGCACATGTATGAATGAACATGATATACTGGGAAAGAACTGCCATATATATTGTATATGGAGGCCATGTCTTACAGATATATATTTAAGTTCTCAGAAGGAGTCAGAGATGTGGGTGATCTGGTCAGCCACAGCTTATGTGGGCTGAAAAATGGTCAGGTTTTACAGCTGAGAGGAGCTTTTGACATCATCCACTAGGATCTTTGGAAGTGCTTGGATCAGCACTACTCAACACATTCACAGGCTGTTTATGCAAAGAAATTAAGTTATTATTATTAATTATTATTAATTGTGTTATGATAATAATTGGAGATTTTTTGTTTTGTTTCAAATAATAAAAAATTAAAGTGTGTTAGAAGTAAAAGTGAGTGAGGAGACTGAGGCTGGAAGTAATTCCACATCCTCAGTTATACAAAACTAGGAAACATACAGGATATCTGGAAAAGCATGCTACAAAATGTCTTAATAGTCAACATGAGTTGAAAAGGCAATTAGAAAGATTGGGATGATTGGGAAGGGAATAGCAAATAAAACAGGATACATCATTATTCTGTGATGCATTCTATTACTCCATTGTGCTGTAACTCTCTTCTCATGTTTTGAATACTACATAACATACCTTAGATTGTAAAAGGGTGCTTAGGTCACAAAAAATGTAACTAGGATATGGGCCTACATAATCACAAATGACAGGGAAAATATGAGAAATAATGAGTAACAGTTCCATACTCACAGTTGAAGAAGCAGAGGAAACCTGACAAAATGATCAGGTAGAAGATTTAAAACAGAAGTTTGCCATGTTCTTTTGCACGCACTGACCTGGAAGGTCATTAAATTCTAAGAAATGGAAACTTACATCTCTTGATACAGCAGTTGCAGTCAAGACTATTCTGTATTTCTTTTGTACAGAATTGGGGCACTAAACAAGACAGACTCTTACTTTGAACTAGGCACTCTATAAAAACCATAGATTTTCATTTGAGCCTTTTTGGAGGATACAACAGGACAAAGAAATAGTAGCAAATTGCTACACAACTGATAGTGATATGCACCAGGAAATGATCTGCAGACACTGAGCATGTCCCAGAACTGGCATTTATTTCACTGTCCACTGTCTTTTTTATTTTTTTTTCTTTCTTATCATTCTAGTTATAACATGCTTACAGAACAGTTCCTTTAGGAAGGTATATCTTTGAAATACCTTTTGTGCTCTTTGTCTCTTCTCTTATTTTTCTTTCCAGTGTGGTAAGTACTTTTACACTGTAAGGGAGCTGAGCTTGTCTGGAGATTCTTTAGGTTTTAGACAAAGAGACCAGACTCCTTATCTGAGGTGCAATAGCCTTATATTCCCTGTCAGAACTGAATTAGTCCAAATCTTGTGCCTAATAGAGAAAAGCTGCAGCTCATTTTCTTATTTATGTAGTTTCCTGTTTCAACACCTCCTTAGGAGCTGTTGATGGAAAGGCAATTTGGACTCTTCCTTTCCTCTGAGGCCAAAGGAAAAAATCTATTCATATAAAGCATCCAAAAACAGAACAATGGCTGAGATTTTAAGAGCGCACTCCAAGCCCTGAAAAATTCAATATAATTTTCCATTTCACTCATACTTTTCATCAAAATGAGCATAGCACTTTCTTTGGTTTGAAAGGAGCTGTACAGATTTACACCTACTGAGATTCTGCTCATGTGTGTCTCATTTCTCCCCAGATATTCCCCATCTTGTATGCTTGACTTGTCAGCAAGTAGGACTGGGCAGCATGAAAGAGGTGCCCACTACAGCTGCCGTAGTTTCTTCATAATTCTTCATATGGTAGTTTCTTCAGATAATTTAAAGCTCCTGCTTCTTTAACTTGGTGCCTTTCAGCTACATTAGATTTATCTGAAGAAAGAGTTGAATAAACAGGCCAAACTGATCAATGTGCTCATATACAGCCTTGTTTGTCACCTGTGCCATAAATACATTTATAGACCCCATAGCTGTGAATATCTGTGGTTTTATTTTTCTCTGTTCCCTGTCCTATTTCTTGCTCATTTCCTACAAGTACACAGAAGGCCCAAAGCGAAAAAAACCACCCTGGCCATTCTAAGCATGAAATACACTTTAAGGCCACAGTGAAAAATCTTTTAGATCATGAAGCATTGCTGGAATATCACAGGTCAAAAGATGATTCAGCTCAATGCTTTTTCCATGGGAACTCTAATGCTAATAAACTCTTCTAAATTTTATGTGGCTACTCTTATACTTCTGTAACATCCAGCCTGCAACAGTGCTGGAGTGACAACTTTCCATGCTTTCTCAGGTGAGCATGAATAGTTTTTCTTTGAGAGTCCTTGTGCCATGATAGCAATTGAATTCTCACTGTCAACAAGGACCTGGAGCCTGAGAGGTAGGTTTTGCCAGTAAGTAGTAAGTTTTGTAAGTAGTGGAACCAGGGACAGAATTAATGCCCAAAACATGAACTCAACAATGAGTGATGGTATCTGTTGGGTAGGAGGCTCAGTTGCTGTGGGAGGAAATGGGTGGAGTTAGATCTGGAAGGGCCATAGCAGTGAAGAATGTCCTGGTTGGTGCTTAATCAGCCTTTGCTTTCTCTTTCTGGTCTGGAGTTAAGGCACTACTGTCCATCTGAATGGCCCCAAAATGAAAAGCCTGACAAAGTTATCTCAGAGCATTAAGTTTTTTCTTTTCTTATATAAAATACAAATGCTGGACAAGGTGCCTGTGTCTGCCTTTCTTATATATTATCAGTCGCTGGTGAGGCTTTTTGCCTAGGAAGCAGGAGTCTGCTCAAATTCTTGTTTGATTTGAGATAGCTCTGACACCAGCTTCCTACTTCCTCTGTATCCGCTAATGACTGCCCTTATTTTTCAGAGACTTGCTTCACTCCTCCTTTCTTGTTGTGCTTCGTTGCTGTGACAATGCCTGAAGTTGAGTAACTGTAGACTAGTGGGCAGTAGTGGAAGTTTGACTTCTGCTCCAGTCCCTGCCCCAAGAATTACTTTGATATTTCATGCTTTTTGTGAGAGAAAATCTAAAACTGTTCTGCAGATAGGGCTCAGAAAGAGACAGTAATTGCAGCTGAATCATTTCCAGAGATACTACTTTAAGAAAAGGAAAATGATCATCTACCAAAGTTGCTGTCATTAACCTTTTCTGCTTTAGGGGATCAAAAAGAGAAGAAAGAACAGAAGAGTTCAGTGAAAAATAGATTCTAAAGTGATATTTCTACAGTCAAGTAAAATTACTTTTAGATATTATTACGAGTTGGATTAAACCTCTCTGAAACATATATTCCAGTAAATCAGTAGCACCCTTCATGAAACTGAAAATTAGAATCAGTAGTGCTGTACATAACAAACAAAAGCAGATTTACCTTGTGGTACCTAGTCATGAGCAGCTGTATTCAAAACACTGAACAACTACATTACTGAGTTTCACATTTCAAGTGGTGACATGATGAAAATAAGTAATCAATCTATTCATCTTCCTCTGTGTGCTATTTTTCTGGAAACTACATGCTCCTCTCCTCTGGTAGATATTTTATTTAGAGGTATTTCTTGGCCCCTTGGAGGTGTGCTAATGGTCACAAGGGATTTTTCAGCATTCAACATTTGCAGAAAGAGTACCAATCATTGATTGAGGTGAGGGAGTTAGCTGCTAAAAGGCTGCTAAATGGTGTTCATATTTCCAGAACCTAATTTTCTCTCCACAAATATATTTCTTCCGAAGTCTTATCCAAAGTCTGAGCAGAAACAGGGATTTTCTGTCACACATCATAAATTATAAACATCCAAAAATAGACACATCAGTATGAAAATTATTTCTCCTTGGGCAGAGAAAAAAAAATTAAAATACTAAACCTGCATTTCTTGTGATCACTAGTCTGTTACATGATGATGGGATTACATGACTCTATGACTAGGTGCCCATATGATTTTTATCTGTGTTTCTATCTGGTACATAGATTATAATTCTGTTCCCCTCAACCCTTGCAGGTAAGAATTCAAAAGCAACAGTTTTAATTCTAGTAAATATTGTGAGCCTTGTGTATTACTGAAATCTCTCTCTACTTTCATTTTTAATCTTGTATTTGTGTGAATTAGTATTTTTTCTTGGTGCAACTTTAAAAATTGTACCCTCATGAAACAATGGTTTTGCCATATGATATTCACTGCATGGAGTAGTTCAGTCAGAATAACTAGATCCTTAAATTATTCATAAAATTAAATATGGTTGTACTCTATTAAAATATTTGTAAAACATTTCTATATATTTTGTTACATGGGAATTATGTGTAGGACAGGAGCCACATTTTTCAAATTCTGCTTCCAACCAAAACACACCTAGTGGTTTAGGGTTGGATTTCCCTTCTGTATGTGTTTGCTCAGCAATAAGGCAGGATGAGTAAAGCTGTACATGCATTTGACCTTAATTGTAAGAGGTAAGCCTACTCTGTGTTTACCCACAGAGTAACCTGAAAGTGTCATGATTTTAAAACAATTTTCTTTATTCTTTGAATATAGAAATGTTAGCAGAATCTCCAGCCCATTGCTCCTTATTTGTATGTATTGCACAGGAAAAAGTCAAGTTATAGCCCTGGTGACAGTACTTGTTTTCTAAGTCTTCTGGCATGCTTTAATAATGTTTTCTGGAACAACCTCTTGACTACTTTGCTGACAGTGATTTGAATTAGAGATGCACTCATCCATACTGTTCATTGCTGTGCTTAATGTGTCATTACACAAAAAACATCAAAAACAAATCTCTTGGGGTTTATGTTACTCAGCTCTTTAGTTTTGTTTAGCTTGGACTGACCTGTGTAGCAATTTGCTACCTTAGGAAAATACTTTTACTGTTCCTTAAGTTCAATGCTGTCAGCTTGGCACCGATTGTAAAAAGAGCCCTTGTGTCATTGTCTCTGCTGTCCCCACCCTCCATCACTCCTGGGGCGAGTCCCTGGCAATTTAGGGGCTCGGTGTGAGCAGGGCAGCAGCCCTTGGGTCGGAGCCACTCTGGGAGGGTCCAAGTTTTGCTCCAGGCCCTGTTGTTAAACTCAACCCCCAGGAGGAAGCAAGTCCTGCTCTTTCCATCTTTTCCTGACACTGGACATGAAGGAGCTTTTTAAAGCACAGAGAAAGTCCCATGGCAACCTCTTATCAGATTCATTTGCTGCAGTCAGTTTTTCACATTGCATTGCATTTTAGCTCTGTGTCTGAAACTTTCTGACAATCTTGTTATGGCAGCCCACAGTTTTTTGTACTTTGCTAGTTTTACAGAGGAGATTTTAGTACACATGATCATTATAAAAATGAGTTCAGTACCCTGAACTCATTTTCATATTGAATTGAAATGATGTCTACATTTTTCATATTCAAGTCCCACTATAAATATCCATAATATCCTGCATTCTGCAATCATGTGAAGAAAATGTAGATTTCTGATATATAGAGTTGAATGCAGAGTACTGGGATGTGCACTGGTATAGAGACTGGCATTTTGAAATTATAGGGTACCATTACCTCTTTTGCTGTTTAAGTGTCTCTTCAGATTGGGAGCAGTTAAGCATTTTCTCTATATTTCACCGTCAGTAGCCCAGTGTAACAAATGGTTCTTAAGGGACTGAGCTGTGCTATTATTCTCAGTCATGTGTTTGATCAGATTTATGGTACAAGGTTAATTACAGTTGGTTTACGGTTTTAGGATACTTTTCTTCAAACAAATAAACAAATGCTAATGGACTAGTAAATGTTTTTAAATAAAATCTTAGATTACCAATGCATGATAAGCAAGGGAAGGATTCCTCAGGGAATATAGCTTTTCTTTCAGATGCATGCTCACACTTCCAGGTCTGTACCTTTTTTCCCACCTAGATCCAGCATAACCACTATTGCATTCAATATCATTATTTCCACTTACAGTAGAGATTTTAAACAAATTAAATTACTTAAGATTCACAAATCATCTTATAGAATGTCCATGAACTACAGGCATATTGCTACAACCCGAATAAGGTTTTGAAAGGAAGAATTTACCATGTGAACAAAAGTATTCATTTCATAAAGGAAATTGTTCTTATCCTGCAGCTCGACATTACACATCATGGTAATGTGAGTAGTTTGAGATCTATAGTTGTAGGAAAAGTTGTTGCTGGAGAGACAGAGAAGACAATAAACATAGCAATATAACATTACTGCAGAGATATTGTTTGGGTTTTTTTAATTAAATATTTTAGAGCCCGAAGTCCTAAATGGTTGTGTTTTCTTAACTTCCTGTTATAACATTGACATTTTAATCTGTTTTTAATTGATGAGTGCTCTGAACACCAGGGTGTTTCTGCATCTTTTGTATAACCATAATGGACACATGCAAAGATCTACTGCAGAGGAGGCTTATTGTGGAAGGAAGTGGTGTATTTCAGTTTAATTAACATTTGGCTGGGTCTTTGAAACTACTGGTTCATCTAGGCAAAGGCTTGTCAGTGGTCTATTATGTACTATGTAAATACATGATAAAGTGATATTTGAAGCCTGTATTTGAAGTAAAAACCTTAACTCAGTAGTTTCTGGGTGTGGTGGAGCATCCTGGCAAACCAGGGAAGCAGAGCTGCAGCAAAACTCTTGGAAAACCTCTTTCTGGGGAAATATTAAATCAACCTCTACAAAACTTGTGACACTAACAATCAATGAAATGTTCCTGTAAATAAATATTCAAATCTGAACATTTGCAGAGGGAAAAAAATTTTGGAAGTTTTGATGTGGCTACAGTTCCTCTCCCATTGAAATCATTTATAGAATCATACTTTTGGTGAAATCAAGATCAGACCACTACTAAGAATTTTTTAAAATGTCACCTCACGATTTCTGTGTAATTTCCATGCACCTTATTGTGGTTTCTGCCTCAGAAAGTAAAATCATGCAACTGCTCTCTCTTCCTAAGGAGCAGATGAGCTGATCCATGTGTGTGAGTGCAAGACGAAACAGAGCTCTGTTCTCAAGCTAAGCTGACACTGTGATGGTAGCAAGGATTTTGACCTAAGGGCTATGGATTTGTCCTTTGATAGGGTTGTAAGCTTTGTTTCGACTTTTTTTTGTCCAGCTTGTAACAGAAATTTTCTCAGTTTTAAAATCAAGATGAGGAAATTAAATCTGTCTTTTTGGGTTTTAGGAAAATAAGCTGTTAAATTGGCTAATGTGTGTTTCTGAAATAACATGAAGAACTGTATAATCTTTTAGGCTAGAGAAGAGCTCTAAGATCATCGAGTCCAACCATGTTCTAAGGACAGATTCTTCTGTGAATTACCTCTTTTAATCTGGAAACAGTAAAGTAGATGAAAGCATTACAAAGTGATGGAAATTTTCTTCAGTTGCTAATCTCCTTCTCCGTGCTGAGTGTCACTACTGTCATTTCACTGAATTGAGGAAATCTTCCAAGCTTTTATCAATGTCATGATATGACGAGAGGGAGATTCCTATAATCTTGGATACTATCCATGAAAAATTTTTCTTGGCTGGAGTTCACCTGATTGCAATCTCAGATGTTTGGACTGTGGTCTGACAGATGGATTCAGGACACAGATCTGCATCAGATGCTGAAATGGAAGGACCATTGTGCAGACCAGATGTCCCATAGATATATGTGTAAATGTTGAATCGGTTTGGGAGATCTGAGGCATCTTTTTTTTACATCTGCAGCAAAAATTAAAAGCAGGAAATAATATAGGAGCCACCATGATAGCAACAGATTTGATCCTGACCCCGCAGGTACCAAGGGAAGTGCTGCTGCTGGCTTTCTTTTTGAAGAAGCAAGTGGTTACTGAGGATTGCAACCTTGCTAATTGAGGATGTCTGTCCTCCACTGGGACCTTGTGGTACATTGTTATTCACCAGCACATCATGCAGCAGCAGGTTTTAGGGAAGTCTTGCTTAATCTCTGCATTTTTTTTCTTTTTTTTTTTCTTCTTTTGAATGAACATTGCCGTGGATCCTAACTTTGTTCTTGCACCCTCTGTGTCACATTAATATTAAATTATTGTAACGTACTTGAAAAGGGGAGATGTCCTCCAGGTGCATTGCAAAGACTATGTTTGCTTGGGTGTTTGGAAGTCTGGGGAATGGGAAGGAGGATGACAGGGTACAATAATAGTTGTACTTCCAGTACATTTTTCAAAACAAAAATTTTTGAAGTAAATTTCATGATTTCAGAACATCCATCCTGATATGCAGCCTAGACACCTTTGAAAAAAGTACAGATTCAGATTAAGAAAAAGACTTGGATGCATAAGGTCAGCAGTGTGACCCAGAAAGCTGCTGTTTAGTGTCTGCTGGACTGTAGGACTAAGGCTTCTGAGATGCCAAGCCCTCTGCTCTTTCACAGATTCAGACCTGGATCCACTTTGCCAGAGCTGAATCTTTCAGCATGTGTCTCCCACTGAAGTCATTTTAGATCCTGAAATTTCAACGTTCCTCTGACCATGTCCATGAAGGGCCTGGTCTACCATACCTAAAACACCTTTTCCCCACTGAACACAGAAATCACCACAGTATTTCAGTCACTGAGCAAGGATCATAAGGTCTGAGCTGATGGATTTATAGTAAAATGGGGATGTGGATGGGTATTGTGAAGATAAAGGATCTCCTGAAGAGTCCTCTATTTTCCTGAACAATAGTTAAAAGTGCAAAAATAATTCAGGGAATGGGGCTGTTAGGAAGACAAATGTCTCCCAAATGCATTTTGACCTCAGTAAATGCTCATGCTCTGTTTCTTTCTTCTAATTGCACACCTATGACAGGAAGGACAGAGAAAGTGGTGTCACAGGGTTCAATAGTAAGCAAATGTGTTTAATGAACAGATACTGACTCAAACTGCCTGATCAATACTGGGCTGTGTGTTTATCACTTTCTGGCTCTTTAACATAGCTCTGCTCTGCTCTCTGGTCTGTTGCCTCTGGCTGCTGCTCCACCACTAAGATTTATGAATATTCAGACAGAGAATTATTTTCTCAGTCTCCAGCATCACCAGGCTTTAGATCTCTGCCCAACAGGCGCCCTCCCAAAGTTACTGCTGTGAATTCAGCACTGGAGGAACGATTCTCTGCAAACTTGTTCTGCTGTAGGTAAGAATGCGGCATCTTAGGAAGACAGGGAGTTCCCTGCCTTGATAGGTCCCAGTTTGTAGAATCACAAGCTGAATATGCAACATGAAAGAGATGGAAAGAACGGACAGAAAAGGTGCAATGCCAGACACAGGACAATGGAAATGGCAGTAGGTTCAAGTTTGTATTAAACTGATCTGGATGCTCCATTGCTTCTGGATTAGGGATTTTGGGAGGAGGATGATAAGCTGACAGGAACTTTGATAGCTGAATAAGAAAATATGTAAAAATAAAGACTGAGTAAAGGTTTGGCATAGAGCAAAGAAAGGAAGTTTACCTCATATTCAGTTAATCAGTTCAGTCCTATGCTGGAAAATGATGGCTTTGTATTCTCTTTTTCAAGAGGTCTTTGTCACAGCTGGTTCCTAACTCTTCCTCCTCCCCAAGAACATTGGCATCTCTGTCCTCCTTCACTGTGCAACCTGCTGAATTCTAATCTTGTGGTTAAAACAAGTGCTTAAGTTGTGCTGGGACCTTGTCTCTCTCCGAACAGTGCTGTCAATCAGACATCTTTCACAATCAATTGAATCAGAAAACTTCAAGAAGGCAGATATGAGCTAAAAGTTAAATGAAATTTTGCTTTAGGCCCAAAGGACTGACTTTGAAAATCTTTTGGACGTATCTCCTTGTATAGTTTGGGATAAGGTTAATTCCCTGCAGATAAAGTCAAACTCTTCAGACAGAGACAGCAAAAAGTTCACTGTCACTTTAAAGGGGGGTGAATCCATCCACTCCTTTGACAGCAGAGGTAATGTAACAGACTCATTTTCATATCTCATTCAGAAAGCAGATGAGATGGGAATCAACTTGTTTGACAGATGAACACCCTGGAGATAATTTCAGTTTGTCACAGTATGTGTGATTTCTTTACAATTAATGCCAAGCTACAAGAGTGCAGAAGACTGGTCCATAAATGCCAGCCATTCTGCTTTCTTTTAATTCCCAGAATATAAAACACTTTTCTAATTTTAAATAGAATAACATGGTTAGAAATTAAAGCCTTTGCTGGAAAAACAGACCTTTTTTTTTACATTCAGATAGGAAAAACTGGGGAAATCACAAAACAGAAGGTAGATGGGAACTGAGGGGTTTATTTCTTTGGGTTTTTTTCTTCTTCATCTCTCAGCTTTGGATGAAATGAGTTTGAGGGAGAAATGTCATGTACCTGCTACCTCACTTGCTTCAAAAGGGGATGGTTCAGTGTGCTAAACTACTCTGTAACTATGCTGTCCTACACAATAGGTGTATGGGTCGCTTAGGGTGTCAGAAGCACCAAAAGTTTGCAATGGTGAAATGCAGCAGAGATGTGGCTCCTTGTCTGCATGTACATTCTGCTGCAGCTCTCAAAGAACCTGACACCTTTCTTTGTTTAACACTGGCTGCTAGTTTGGCTATAAAAATATTGGAGGGGAAGCCACCTGGTTTCCTGGGCAAACAAAATGATTGTACTACAGCCATTAAAACATTTCAACTCTTTCAGAAACCTACTGTGTTCCAACTGAAAGTGGGATAGGTTCTCAAGTGGATTATTTTTGCTGGAAGACTGCCCCAGATCGTCACATCTTCACTGGTTATAAGACTCGTACATTTTTTTTTAAGTAAACCTATAATGGCCTATATTCATTTGTTCTCGAACCAGAATTATATCTTAAATCTTAGTCTCCTTCTGTGTGTTTCACATCAGTTTGTTGGCTTTTTTTTGTTTGTTTTCCATCAACTTTTTTCTTCACAGAACTATAACAGGCTTAGGAAACTAAGCTGTTTGTTTTCTCCCATTTAGTCCTTACAATTGCTTGTTTTTCACATGTATTATAAAATAGATAAGACAAAATAAGTACTGAGCAATTTTTATGTGAAAATCAAGATATGGAAAATGATGGGTTGTATCTTTAACCATCTATATTCTGGACAGTTTATCATCTCATTTTTAATTTCCATACAACTAAAGATTCTTCCTACACATTCAGTAATTTTCACGCCTGATATTACCCTCCATAAGAGTAGACCTGAACCAAATTTCTTTTATCTTCTGTTTCTTCTTTTCCTTCTGTAACTAAAGGATCTTAAAGGTTTGATCTGGAAATTTGGCTTTATCCAATCCCTGAGCCTCTCCTAGTGATTCTCATTTCCTGCTGTCTGTCTATCACAGACCTGGCACTGATCACTTCAGTGCTGCCCTTCAGTGTACTTATTAAAACTGCTGTGGCTGCTTTATAGAAACACTACCCTTATTTTTTTAACTTCTTCAGTGTATCCTGACCGGCCACTTTCCAAGTTATAATTATTCATTCTGGAGATGCATACATGTAGGATCTTGGTGCTAATGTCTGTGTACAAAAATTCTCCAGTTTATTTCTTCCACCCCTGTAATTTTCCCCTCTTTCCCTGGTGATACAATTCTTGCTGCAATAGGCCTGTGGAGAGAGTAGAGGGACAATAGGGGAGAAACCACGGCCTCAGCCCTTGAAGTGGTTTATCCTTGATATGCCTGAAGCAACAATCAGGATACTCCAAACAGTGCCTTTGAAACAAAGTCTTCAGTGAACTGCCCACCAGCAGTCTTGGGATTTGTCCTGACCCTTCAAACATCTGTGGGATGTTTGACCAAACATATCCTGGGAGATAAAGCACTGGCTGTTCATATCAACAGCACAGTTCCCCCTTAATTTACAGTACTCCTGAGAATTCAACCTTTAATGTCAATGACTTTAAATTGGTAGTTTCCCTATGTATAATTTCATATGTATGTAGTATTGGATGCATCTTTGCTGTACTTCCCCAATGCTCTTGTGTCACTTTTATTCTTGACTGTCCTGAATAACTTGACAGAAATTACTAGCAACAAAACCCACTGTGGCTTTTCTTCTCCAGCTGAACCTGTGTGTGCCCTGTTGATCAAGCTGGTCTCCTGCACCTCTGCAGCACCAGACTCTATGCAAAGGTTAGATGGCCTTTATCATCCTGTTTGCAATCAAGAGCTAAGGAAGATGATTTCAATACTGCATCCAACTCTAACAGCTTTTCCGTGCTTTCTACTTGAAGATGTTTATTAGATAACACACCCATACAGTCTCTACAACATAGACAGCCTCTGGAACTGGGCTAGCTCGTGGTTCCATTCTGACGCTATTTCAGTGCACACAGTCCTCTGGTGGAAAGTAGAATGATTTAATAGGAAGGACTTAATGCCCCAACCTGATTAACCCACACTTGAGTGGTTAGGCTGTCACCATCTCCCTGTTGCTCAGGAGAAATTTCTAACACATGCAACATAGCCTAGAAAGGAAATGCAATAAAGTGGAATGCTACTTCCTTCTCTTGAGAAGATACTTTAAAACAACACAGTGTTTTTAAAAAGTCTTGTGACCCAGGTCCTGTTTCTGAAAGAGATGACTTGAGGACCAAGCCTACTAGTTAGGCTTAGCTGGAAGAAGTTCACTTGCAGTGGTCATAGGGTTATAGGTATATTAGACAGTTCCAGTTTTAGGGGCTTAGTAGGGACAGAAAAATAGACTTTTTATCACATGTATAATTTTTTTCTGTTTTATCATATTTTGCAATAAGTGCAATACATTTGTTACTGTGGGTGTTGTTTGAAACTCAGAACAGTAGGACAAAGGTAAAAAAGAGAGATAAGAAGAGAGAAAGTAAGACAGAGAAATATTTACACTTCCTCCTGCTAATTATTGTGTGCATGAAGTCTCATCAGCTGACCTTATGGCTTCTTTAAAATTACATTGCTAATTAATTTCCTTACCTTTCATCCTTTGTGAATCTCTCACTGTCCCTTCCCAGCCTTGTGATCACCTGCTTTGTGCTGCTCAATCCATGGTGAAAGAGGTGAGTGCCCTGCTGGAGAGGAGCAGCCCTACTGTTTCCCTGTGTGCTCTCTCTGGTGACTCTAGTGATCTTCCTGCTTTCCTGAATGTCACCTACAAGCAGTCCTGGCACCCTTTGGCTGCAGACCACTTCTGTTGCAGGAGATACGACCAAAACCATATTTTGTGGGAACAAATAGCACCTAGCAAGGTCTGTGGAGCAGAGAACTTGGGAGCACTGCATTTCTCATCCCTGGAGAAATTCTAGCATAAGCAGTTATTTTCCCCCTGAATGGGGAGCAAGAAGTCAAAATTTCAAATATTTTTTTGAGTCTATAAAGAACAACATAAAAATGTAAACAGCCAAATTGAATTTGTCTATAAACATAATCAAGACATTCAGATTTCATCCTGTTCCTACATGAGCACATAAGCCAGTGGCCAAGAGCAGATATTCTCTGTAAGCTGCCAAAAGGCTTATGGTCTGAAGCAAAGCCATTTGTACTTTTCTCCATTCAGTCTGAAGGACCACATCCTGTGTGTGGTTTGACCCTGCATGAATGGCGGGTGCCCACCAAAGCCAGTCTATTACTCCCCTCCTCAACTGGACAGGGGAAAGAAAATATAACAAAAGGTTATAATTTGCAGTATGGATAGGGGGAGGTCACTCACCAGTTACAGTCATGGACATAACAGACTTGACTTAAAGAAGTAAATTGAATTTATTGTTCTCTGGCTGTAATTTTTAATAATGAGAAGTAAATCAAATCTTAAAAACACCTTTCCCTACCCGTTATTTCTTCCCAGGCTTAACTTTATTTCCAATTCTCTAACTCCTTCCTCCAGTGGTGCAGGAAGACAGGGAATGAATATTACTGTCCATTCGTCACATATTGTTTCTGCTTTTCTCCTCAGTAATAGGAGTCCTTCCCCTGGTCCAGCATGGGGTCCCTCCCATAGGAGATCATTGTCCACAAACTTCCCTGGCATGAGTCCTTCTCATGGCTACAGTTCTTCATAAGCTTCTCCCATGTGGGTCCCTCACAGGGTCACAAGTTCTACCGGTGGGTTCTGATGTGGGCTCCTATCTCCATGGGTCTGCAGATTCCTGCCAGGAAACTGTCCCAGCATGGGCTTCCCATGTGGTCACAACCTGCTTTTGGGCATCTACCTCTCCTGTGGCCTGCATGGACTCCCACAGGCTGCAGAGAGAGAGTTTAGGGCCAGGGGCTGCAGGGGAATCTCTGCTCCAGTGCCTGGAGAAACTCTTTCCTCTCCTTCTTCACTGACCTTGGTGCATGCAGAGTGATTTCTCTCACATATTAACTGCTGTGCAGAGATCATCAGCACAAGTCTGGAGACTGTCTGGAACACTCTGAACCTACTGCAGTGAGACTTGTAGCAAGATGCTATAACCTCTCTGTCCCTACAGTTCTCTGCATTCATTGAATGAAATAATAATGGAAAAACTGTTAGGATCTCCATTTTATTTAGAGAATTATTTCAATGTTTTTTAATACTCTTGTATGAAATGTTGATTGTTTGGAAAATCCTGCAAGTTCCATGAAATGCTGATGTCACATTGCCTAATCATCACCAGATCATTAGGTGTCTTCTTTATGAACAGAGAGAAGCTTTTTTTCTTCTTTCCCACAGCATTCTCAATGTTCTACAGTATCTGAGCAACTTTTCCTGCTCCCAGTTGTCCCTTGTACTCCTCAGCACATCTGTCCCCCTGCAGGCTGGCTGTCCAGGTGTCCCTGGTATCTCATCTCCATCTCATCTCACCATCTTATCTCATTTTTTGGAGAACTCTTTTCTCCTTGCTGTCTGCACTCCTGCAACTATCTCTCTCTGTTGAGTGATTTCCTGGGTCCTTGGAAATTCACACTCATTCTTCTCTGCCCTCAGCCTTCAGCATGATCCTGCATGGAATAGGAAAGGATGGCAGTCAAGAAACCAAGAGGTTTCAAGGCAGGAAAGAAAGAAGCAAGTTGAAAATGGAAATTTCAGCAGAATATTAAGCATTCTGACATTCAAATATATTTCCAGTCTCAGCTTATCTTACAGCTCACCCAGCTATATTGGTATAATCACTTTAATATAAAAATAGGATTAAACTATGAACAAATAATTAAATAAAATTCAAACAGTCTCAGTGTTGAAGAGGTTTGTGTTAAAACCAGTACTTATATAAACATGTAATTTCTGTCTTTATAGTGTTCATTTCTTGGTGTAGTCTTTCTTATATCAGACATTTCAGAGAAAAATAGATTTTTTTGTTTCTCCAGATATTTCTTTAGAAAGCTTCTTTTTGAAGAGAGGATGCTTAAGTGGAATAGATACAGGTATAACAAAGAACCAAAAAGATTAAATATTATTTTTTTCAGAGTTTGAGCTGACTGGGGTTACCTTGTGCCATCTCAACTAACTCCATGTGTGTCCTTGTACATTTTGCTTATTGAAACAAAGCTGTGCAATGTTGAACTCTTTTGCTCCTCAATGCAGAGGTCTGATAGTAGCAGTGAAATGTAAAAATTATTCTGTTGAAATAGCAGAAACTTTGTAAAGATTACTCTGAATGAAAGCACCAGTTTCTATTATTTTATTTAAGTTTCTAAATTGTGAATTCTATTCTAGAAAGAACTTCCAGAGAACTGAAACTGTCCAGTATTAAAGCAATTGGAAACACTTATTCATTTTACTTTTGCTTGGAAATGTTTTTCTTAGAAACAAAACAAAAATTTTTTGGGGAATTTTATAGCTGTTCTCTGTTCAATTAAAGTTTTATAGATGTTGTCAAATGCGCTTGTTAGAAGTAAGAATGCAGACAATACTAGCCTATTACTTGTGACAATTCCATATTTATTTAATGGGTGCCTTAGCCAAGCAACGAGTTATGTCACAGAATGTAAGTCAAGATTGTGTAGTTTTGTAACAAAGATTAATATGCAAAAGTTGCAGATAGGGTGTTTAGGATTTGAACAGTAGCTGTGTATTCAATGGTGTCCTGAATGCAAACCATTTTTTCTTTATAAATCCCACAATGTTTGGTTCATTTGAAATCCAAAGTTCTGTCAGTGGATTTATTTTATTTCCCATTTTAATTCTTGACATATTGTTTTCCTTCTTAGACTTCCAAGCTTCTTGAGTCCCTTTTCATAAACTTGTCAGGTGTTGAAATTTTTTTCCACCTCACATCATTTTAATCATTCTATTTTCTCTCGGTTCCCATTACCTTCATCTGAGCTTCCTCCAAAATAGCCTTGTAGTTCATATCTCACACACTGGTTTGCCATCCCAAAGCTTTTCCTTCCCCAGCACCATTTCGTTAGTGAGGAAGACTTCAAAACTTAATAAAAGCTCACCTTTCCCACAACATGTTATCTGAAAGGTTTTGAGTATCCATGATTAGATTTTGTGTTTGGAGAAGATACTTAAAATGGCTTGAAGTGAAGTAGAAAAGTCTGGAGGATTTTTTTAAATGAAATTACATATTAATTATCTTGACATTTTTCTGTAAGCAAATTCTTTCAAAGATTTCTCACTATTTGTGAACCTACTGGACTAACCATCAATCGGAAGAGTGTGGAAATCCTTCCAGTGTTTAGTGTTTTCTGCATCATCAGTGTGAGGGAAACACTTCTCTCCTCCTAACTAAATGGCTCAGAAAAACTGAAGCAGCTACAAATTTCCTTGAATGTAGGGTGCCCCCACAAGAAGATTCACATTGGAAAGAACCTGACCCAATACCTTTCAGCTGGGCAAGTGCACAGTCCTTGCAGAGACGTTGTTTTCAGGCACCTGCTCTTTTTTCCCTCTCTTAAAGTTTATGAAAGAATTCTGTTTCAGTTTTATTTTCATGTTTCTGTTTCAAAAATCTTGTTATTTTATGTTTTAATATTTTGCTTGATTTAATGTTCCTCTGAATTGCTGCACAAGCAACATAAAAGCCGTGAATAGAATAAGGGAATGTCAGGCACACACATAAAGAGGGAAGAATGACATCAGATATTGACTGTAACTGCAAGAAATTAATGGCTGTTTGTTGACAGAAAGACATAAATTGTGACTAAAGCCACTGTGTAAAAGCTGAACAGAAAATAAGTTTTTACACAGAAATCTTCTCAATTGCAGGCTATACCATCAAATTGGTTTAAGACAGTGCAGGTTACTTGCCAAAAATATGAATGAGATTTATATATCCAGCTCTGCAGCACAAAGTGAAGTTTACACAATGAAGTTCTTTCACACATGGTGGCAAGAAGGGGCTGGAAATTGGGTCCCTTCATTGTGTACCCCCTCCGTAAATATTTCCCCTGCCCAAAGACAGATCCCCTGATACACATATCAGAGAAGGATAGAACAGTTTGGGACAGAAGGGACCTTTAAAGGTCATCTAATCCAACCCCACTCCAATGAGCAGGGACATTTTCAATGAAATCAGGTATGTGTGAAGACAAGTAATCAAAATCAGATCTGTCTCTTTTCCTGTCTCTATCAATTATTTTTCTTAATTAGCTTGTTGTTCAAGCCTCATGATTTTTGTAATTTACAGCTCATGACAGTTTGCTGCTGAACTGAGTAACACTGTGCTGCTGAAGTGCCCCGTACTTGATCGTACCAGACACTCCCTGGTCCTGGTCTGTGTGTGCCACTTGATTCCCTGCTATTCCCTGACTCCATGAGCCATCATCCAAGAACAGCAAATAGCTGACAATATTGTGCCAATTTGCAAAACAGATTTATGTCCATGTATTAATTTCTTGATCCACAGCTACCATTTTCTCTGATGAAGGAAATGGATTTATTTATTTGTCCTTGGTCGCCTTTGCAGTGTAGGGTTCATTGCTGATGGGTTGAAGTTTTCTGCAGTCTGTAGGCTGCTTTAGGGGGCAATCACTCACCTAAGTGTGGGGTGGGGAATGGCAGGGCTCAAATTCCATTATGGTCTTTTGAATCCTAAAGCCCATTAACATCCTATTCAATTTCTAAGTTTATGATTCTTCTCGAAGACCTGCACATGAAGTCTGTTCTTGATGCTGAAGTATAAACAGACCAACAGTTCTCAATTATGCTTATTAAACATAAAAGTAATAGGAAATAAGGATGATAGGAAAGAAGAGGGACACCCGGTAATGCAGTATCACATCCGTGTGTGCAGTAACTCCTGTGAAGTGGCATTCACTTTTCTCCTCCAAGGGAAAACTCACTACCCCTGCAGATGGGACAGACTTTGCTTCATCTGTCTCTCTGACTACTGTAGTGCTTCTGAGGTGAGAGCTGCTACTTGCATGACAAAAGCAAAGGACAGTATTTAGGCAAATGTAATGGATTTTGAAAAGAAACAAAATAATTATTTTCAGGATAGCAGTCCTCATGGCATACACTGTTTTCCTCAAAGTTTTTGCCTGGAATTTGCTCTAGTTAAATGTTTAAAGCAAACACGTATCTCTTGGTTAAAAATGCATTATAAATTCATGATTTTTTGATTTCTAGAGAAGTTCCTTAGTAGAGTTATTAAATCACATTTTATGCCCTTTTCACTTTAATCTTTGAGCAAACCCAACTCATGCATCTGATTTGCCATCACACAAAGTGAAGCAGGGTTTTGGTGATTCAGATCAAATATCTATTTGTGTCTAAGGTCCTGCATCTTGAACAGATGGTTTTCTTCTTATCCATTCATCTTGACAATGCATAGATTTATATTTCCTGCTGAGAAGCTTTTCATAACATACAGGCATATTTCCAGAAAGTAGAAAAATATAATTTATTAGTGTGCACACCAGATCCTTGTATATGTCAGTGCTGTGTGTGGGAATTGTTTGACTGGAATGCCTGGAGAGGAGCAAATTCCAGTTAATGTTTTTCCTGTGATGGAGCATGTAAAAGTTTGCACTTAGTGAGGTAGCATTTCCTGGCTAACTCTCATCTAAGGATAACAATAATGGCTCTTCCTACCAGTTAGTGATTTCTGTGGCATTAGTACCTTCTTTTTACTTCCCAGGTCTCCATCTGCCTGTTGGATTTAATTGACCAGTCAGCTAAGTTATCTGGTACAGCATAGGGAGAGGGAAAAAAATAGGATGGAAAGATGAAAGAGTATTATCTGTAAAGCTCCCTTTCTTTAAGACATTACTTTCCCCTTATGCTTAAGATATTTATTTCCTCATCCTTAAGTTTCAAGGTTTTTTCAGGGGTTTTTTTGTGGAGTGGTTTTGTTTGGTTGGGCTTTTTTTATAATTTTATTGATTGCATCTTTCTTTCCTCTTTTAATTTTCTACTCTATCAATATATAACCTCTAAAATTTGAGGAAATGTTAAGAGAGGCTCATGAGATCACCATGTTATATCACCAGTTTTCTCTGTAAGGGATTGGTTTATTGTTTTTTATTTTTCTCTGTTTTTTGGAAAGGTGTATACTGCAAACCCCAGGTTTTTCAAGCTAGAAGGGCAGAGTGCCTCTGGCACTGCTTGCCACTTTAAAATGGAAAGTCAGTTTCTGGGGGCAGGAGTTTGGCTGCTTTTAGAAGAGGGGTTACACTTGATCTTAATTCAGTTCAGGACTTTTTCAGTGGTGGTCACAGTCCCCAAGAGCTATTTAAAGCTACCCAGCTGCCTCAAGACAAACACTCACACAACCTAATTTTACAGAGCTTTTGATCTCTCATTCTGGGCAGTCTTTTCATTGTTATAATGAGTCAAAACTGAAATGGTTACAATGCTGGCCTGATACTTTAAAGTACATGGTACCAGCACATTTCAGGGAAGGATGGTGCTCCCCTTTTCCCCTCCCATGGAAAGATAAGTTTTGAGTTGTCTCTCTCACAATCTGGGGGCTAATGAATTTTGAATCATCCCAGACCTGCCACTGCCCATCAAAGGGACCCCACTTTTCCAACCATCAAGCCAAAGAAAACAATGTGAGAAGATCCTCTGCCAACACCCCAGAAGACACCCTGGGGTGAATTACCAAGTGTGTTTGCACCCTTTGTGTGGGAGGCAGGCAACATTCAGTTAATTAAGGTTTAATTTGTCATTTATTACTACACATATGTTCTTCAAGGGGAGGCAAAAAGTGGACTAGGGTCTTGCTGTGAATATTTTTCCTTACTCTGACCTGAAGTAAGGTTGACTGTAACAGCAACCATATTTTTTAGTGCTCTCAGTTACTTCTACGTATAGAACAGACATTTCATCTACTGCACAACACTTGGCAATAGAGAACATATTTATCTATCACTGTAACAGAGGTATATTGGGAATGAAAACAAAACTTGAATATAAGGTCTAACAAAATATATTCCTTAGATCCTACTAAACTTTTACAGTCTCAGAAAATGTAATGGAAACATGATTTAACTGTGACATTCTTTGCTTCTTAAACAATGAAGAATAATAACTTTTTTCTAAAAAAAAAAGAAAAATACTTTTAAAATAAATTCTAGATCCTCCATATAGAGTATTTACTAACATAATTGCAATTCTCTTTGCAAAATTGACCAGAGCAATTCAAGAGGCAATTGCACATTGGTAAATTCCCTGTAGGATGTACCTTTCAAACGTGATGTGCATCCTTTTGTAAACAGCTAGCACAGGGTCACTGGTTTTCTAAGACATCAAGAATAGGCATAAGTAAGACAGAGCCTGTGTCCTGAATCTCTGCAGAGAGGTGAATTGAATCTTTGGGAATGGATGGCTATTCTTTTTATAACCCTCATCTAAGATGCAGGTCTCTATGGTACATTTAGGCAGACCTGTGAAGAAAACTCAGATTTATTAATCTTCTTATAATCATCTTTACAGGCAGAAAATGCACCTTTGGCCTGGACTCCCTTATTCTTCCGCATCCAAGTAAATGCTCAGTTTATTTCACAAAATAAACAGGAGAAGTAAGTCACTCACCACAGAGTGAATACCCACAAAGTTATTCCACAGAACCTTCACTACCACAGTGGCATCTTTTTAGGGCTGGTCGAGACATTTTTGTAGGTGCTCTCTGGTTGGGTCATGCTCCCCAGACTTGTCTCTGCACAGGTCTTGAATAGTAGACTGGTATCAGTTCTGCTGTGTGTGGTTTTTTACCGTGGGTTAGGGGCCTAAGAGATAGTAATTTTGATCTTTTTTTTATTTGACTGGACCTAGAAGATGGAGGTCGAGAGGGCCTATCCACTTGTATTCAATGCAGAACTTTTCTATGGGGTTTTTATGAGGGCATCATCCAGAGAAGCTGCAAATGGCTGCAGTGAGAGAGCTGAAAATGTTTCCTTTCAGGAGACTGCACTGGGAGCACAGCACACAGCCTGGGAGCACACCCTGCCCACATTTACTCTGGCAGGTTGCATACATCCGCTGCATTGAAGTGCAGCCACTTCACAGCTGAAGTGATAAGCAACAGCAGCTTCCAAAGGGGGGAATGTGAGCTGAACAATGTCACCTCTCCTGCCTTTGATAATGACTGTGTATCAGGTTCTTGAGGAAACTTTTGACTTGCAGCAGCCTCCTGGGTCTGACAACTAGGCTCTGCAACCCGGACATCCAACGTTCACCTGAATAGATCTTCCCTTTGGGACCATCTTCTGTAATATAAACAGTACATTTAGACTCAATCTTACCTTACTCCAAATTGCTTGCTTTTTCTATAAGATACCTTTGGCAAATGTTCTAGGAAATGGCCTAAAAATTATGAAATTGGCCTTTATTGCAGAAGTTGTATGAAGTGCACAGAGCTGATGAAAAGTAGTATGGGGGAGGACTAGCTAAAGTTTTTAAAGGTTGCATGTGTATTACACTTTCTTCTATAAAAATGAAGCCTTTTCAAATCTAATCCTGTCATCCATGTTCTCTGAAACCTCACCCAACCTCTAGAGCATAAAAAAGTGGCCTGATCTACAGCCTTGCACCAGTGATGTTACTCCTGATCAGGAGCTCAGGCTGTTAGCTGAAGTTAATAGTAGAAAGGAGAAGCCTGAATCTTAATCATTAGATATATTAGATTGGTCTTTTTGAAGCACATTCACCCCACTTGCTTGGCAACAACTGACAAAATACTGTTTCTTCAGGTTGCATTTGATATCAATTTCAGCTTAATTACTTCCCACCAAAGGAACTCCTCTCATTCACACTCTGAATCTAGTTAATATATACCTGTACTTCCATTTTTCTTAAACAATTTTCACAATTAGGTGGGGTTTTCTTCCTGCCATCAGATTTAGCAACCTGTGTGTACAAGCATTCAGCTGGAATATGGCACAGTTGCCATGTATTTCAGTTGAACTTCAGTACATGTGGGATCTTGATTCAGTTTTCAGTGCTACTTTGAGGCTTGATTTAGGTGTTTAGATATAGAACTGAACTAGAATTGGCAATCATGCAGTTAAATAAAATTTAATTTGGTCAATTGAGTTTAGTTTTTTGGACACCTTGTGACTTAATCCATCTTAAGAGAACAGTAGTATGACTGGAACATACTGAACTGATAGCTTTCATATAAAAATCAGTAGAAATAATATTTTAAAAGAGGTCATTTTCAATATAAAACTCTCTCTTAGTAGAAAATTAAGGTTATTTTTAATTTTCATTGAAATTTCTGGTTCAGACAGCCTAAGTATATATGGGAAGAACTCAAACCACTGTAGGATTTTATCCCTGATTGGTTTCTCCTTTCTGAGGGAAAGTGAAGAAAACTCCTTCCTGAGGGTCTCTGCATATTAATATCATTCTTTCTTGCCCAATAGCCTGGTCTTACTTGTATAGTTTTCAAAACCTAATTTGATGAGACAACTGATTTCATGTCAGGATTAAAAACAGGTGGCAGAGTTGAGATTTAGGTTTAAACTCTTGATTAGGACTATGTCTCAGGCTGGAAATCAGAAGGAAAAACATATTAATTAATTTTAAATAAATAAATTGGGGAAAGGTAGAGAGCAAAGCTATTTCTTTTTCTGAAAAGCACCTTGTGTCTCTAGCTGGGTTAGATTTGTACTTAACTCTCTCAGCCCTTGTACTGCACCTGAGGAAATCTGTACTCTGTGTGAGAGTAGATAAATGAGGTTCACAGCAAATGGGTTCTTTTTCAGTACCAGGACTGCTTTCTTGCTGCATGAAAAGAATGTACATGTGCCTTTTTGGCTAAATTATTAAAATACGCACCTCAAAGAGAAGGAAATTTATCAAACATCAAAGTAAATGGCCAGCTTTATGTGTTCAGTAAGGTCTGATCCAAAATCCACTGAGGGAGGTGAAGTACATTTCTGTGTGATTTGAAGGGCTTTGGTCCGTGAAATGTCAATGGTTTGACAACTCAGATCAAAGTTGCATGGGCATTTGCATGCCTGACAGTGCAGTTGAGTTCTTAGTGGGCTTTTTTACCTGGTCTGAGCAGCTTTGGTGTCTGCCTGTTACGGGCAGTGGGAACATCAGGTCCCTAAATCATCAGCTTTGCATGTGTCCCCTTTATCCAGGAATAAGGGTGTTTTCTCAGGCATACTTTCACTCTTGGCCTGTCTCGGCAGGACTGCAAATGTCGTGTGGATGCATTAGGGTGAACACCTGCACCAACAAAAGCATTTCTAATTTGAGTAACTGGATAGTCCAAGAATTGAGTGGGAGTCATAATTAATTATTTAAACTGAGAGTGAGTTTCGTGTCCCATGACCAGATTTTGTGCTAAGTCATGGTATAGCTCTTGCTGTTTATTCCCTGGCTTATGCCTTTTTGGATGCTGTCTGTGGCTGAGCCATGGTCCTTGTGTAAATGAACAGACCTTGTTCCCAGGCAGAAATACTAATTGAGAGTGACACAGCTGCTTTTTTGTGTCTGCCTGTGTGTCATACTGTTGTGCAGACAGTGATGGCAGCTGGACCTGTAGCCACCACTGAGCCCCCACACAAATGCAGGTGTGGGAGGGGGAAGGGTTGTGCCCTGGATCTTAGCACTGAATGCTGCCTTCTCTTTAATATTTGCCTCTATTTTTGCTCCTCTGTTTAAGCAATGGTGTGTTTGATCAAAAGGAATGTGCAGCCAAAATGAGAGCATATATATATATATATGTATATAAATGTCCCTTTCTTCTGCCTGCGTACATTAGAGAAAAGCACTTACACAAATCACGTGAGAACAGAAATAATTAGGTGTATGATTGCACATCAGGCTTCCCTAAATACATTCTCATCAGACATTCAGGAAACATTACAATTTTATTACCAAGGGAAGGCTTTGCTTTTATTATTTTTGTAGGGGTAATTGTTTTGGGTTCTATAAAATACAATCTTCTAACAGAAGAGTGTGTTTGTTTTGAAACCTTTGGCATGAAAGAAATTAACATTTTGTTTCACAGCTATTACAATTGTAGTGGATATCTCTATCAGCTCGTGTGAATCAGGGAGTTTCTGTTATGTTTGTTTAGTAGGACCCACCTCAGGTTTGCAGCCTTCATGGTGAATACACTAGTATGAGATTCTGGGAAAGCATTCCAAAATAATTTGCACAGTTCAGTGATGTCCCACAAAATGTTTTGTCCTGCTTGACATTGAAGTCATCAGCCCATATTTTACTTGCAGCCCAGAATAATAAGGGAAAAGATGACCAAAAATTCATTCTGCCCCTTTTGGTTCTCTCACCGATTCCCCTTTTAAATTCCCTCTTTTGCTCTTCTTATTTTCTTCTCTGCTCTCTTGTTTTCACTCAAATTCTCTGTTCTTATACACATGTAAGTCTCAAAACCCTTTGTGATACTCCCTTTAATTCTCTGTTTTCTTGTTTCATGCATTTGCTGCCTGTTCTCTCTTCACTTTCGTTTTTCTTGGCACTATAATTTCTTTGTTTTGTTTTGGGTTTGTTTTTTTTTTTTTTTTTGAGGAGGGTGTGTGTGTTGTGGTTTTTTGTTGGATTTTGGGGGGTTGGTTGGTTAGTTGGTTGGTTTTTCATGTTAATTCTGCCAGCTTCCCAGCAACTCTGGGACACGTGACAGAACTACTTCTATTTCCTTCTCTTTCTACTCTGCAAACCAGGAACTGAACTCTTAGGATGGGTTGCAAAGAAGTTGGACAGCATGAAGGGAGTAAACGCATAGGGGATTTTGTACCTTTGCTTTCCTGCATCTCCATCTTCTCCTACATTGCTGTAGCATGGGAGCAAACATGAGACCTAGAGACGGGGGTACTTTCAGATGCCTTCAGGCCTCATCTTTATCCCTTTATAAAGCAAGATGGTGTCGGCTTGTTGACATTAATTTGCAGCAGGTGTAAGTGGTTCTGTAGCCAGGTCTTAGGCAAGAATAGAAACTTCCAATTAAGTTACAGCAGTACAAAATGAAATTATAAGAGATGGCACTCCAGGGATGATTTGATGGGCACTCCAGGGATGACATGAGTAGGTCCCTCATGGTTTCTTGGGTCATCAGACATCCCAAATCTCTGAAGGCTCTACTGCTGGGGAGACTGTTCAGACCAAAATTATGATCAGAGGGCCCAAATCTCTACATCAGCACATATTAATTCACCTGTCTGACAACCCATCTAGCTTATAAGTTCTGTAGACAAGTAAGATTCCATTTGTAAAGTACTTGGTCATGCATGGAGTACTGTAATCTTTGAAGGACCTCAAAGTCTCTGAGACATCTCTCCAGAACAGCTGCCACAGAACTTGTTTACGTCCCTGTGTATGTATGCACACCCACATTTGTACATATTCTCACACTTATCGAGAATTTGTACTTATTCTCACACTTATACATGACTAAAGCTCATCTTATAATGCCCAGCTGTATCTTCTCTCTCAGTATCTTCTAATTTTCATATTTTCAGCTGCCTAATGCATATAAAACCCATTACTCTCTCCACAGTTTTTCATCTAGCCGTACAGTAATTGTCAATGCCTTCTAAATGTCCCATTTTATGCCAGTTACAGAGACAATGATTTCCAGGTACAAGAGAAACATGGAAGTTTTTCAGGTCTCTGCTCTGGTGGCTTCATATTCAACCCTATGTACAGAAATCAGGGCAGCCATCAAAAAAGAAAGTTAGAATTTCTCATTCTATTTTGTACATTTATGTGCCTGGTTTCTTAGAGACTTCTGTAGCTATTTCAGAATAATTTCCTTTCAACTTCTAGGGAGTATTTACTTGCTCTGTAGTGAACCAAATTCCAAGCCTTATTGTATGTCTTTCTTATGCCTGTAACCACAAAGGCGTTTCTGTCTCTCCTCCAATACAACTGTGATAATGACACAGCAGTGGATCCATATCCAAGTTCCTCTGAAATTCTTATTTTTCCTTTATTCTGATCTGAAAATGAGCTTGCTTTGAATAATATTAGACAAAGGTAAAGTCTCTTGAGGTAGATCATGTAATGATAGGACAGGTATCATCTGAGGAAGACCCAATGAGCTGAAAAAAATGGTGACGCAAGAAACTCATTTAATTTGACATAGCTATGAATATTTGATATTTTATAAGGAAATACAGAAATTAACTCTGTCTTACTGACTGTGATTCTCTAGAAAGTACAGATTTTTTCCATGTGTAATCTCTGTGAACACAGAGGTCGAGAAGAGGAGTAGCAGCTCATGCAAAGATTGTCCAACCCCTATAGAACAAACTTATTGCAAAAATTGAATTCCCAAAGTTTTTGCATTGGGTGGGGTTATACTGAGCATGCTGTGCAATAGATGCTCAAGCTTTTGATACATGAGAATAGTTTTCTTCCATCTATGCTTATTGCTTACATGCTCTGTTTTCTCCAGTGTCTCAGAGCAGAATAACAGCAGAGGGAAGATACTCTGAGATGCCCTGGACATGCAAGGTCTGACTGAAGGTCAGGTCCCACTTCCCTTTTTGGGAGCTGAGAGCGCATAGAACAGTGAATACCATGTCAAAATACTCTCTTCTTAAATTATTCTCGAAATGCTGTCTTTCTTCATATCATTCTTGAGATAACTTGAAACCTCTGAAATTACTCTGTGTACCCTGTTGCTCCTCATAGCCAAGTAGTTCTTGCTGTGCCTCTTTCTGATCACAGTTTAAATTTATGTGCTTTGACTTAGTTCTTGCATTCACTGATGGTTTTTTAAGACAGCTGTCATCTTTGTCTTTGATTTTTCTTAACTTTATGAAGTAAATAAGGAAGAAGATATGGACTTATTTTCTCCTTCCTTCTTTTCCTCTGATAGACTCAAATAGGAACAGAGGCTGAGAGAGGAATCCAAATCACTTGTTTTCCTGACACTGATACTCTGCAGTATCACAAAATTTCTTCTTTCTCCTTTATTTGAATGTGCCCACCTGGGTTTTGAATGGAAGCAGGAACCTCACTCATGTGTGTCCTTCAGCGGCTTCCAAGGTCTCAGGCAAGAGCCAGGAAGAATTTGTTGAATCTCCTCTCTACATATCCACACTTTATTGGCATCAGTCTCAGTTAGGTGGGATCAGAGAGGATAGACCTGAGCAATAATTTGGGGACAGTAAGGAGCCCATCTTCCCCCAGGCTGGGGCCCAGCAGAGCTGGCAGAAATCACACACTGCATTGCCTCTGAGGCTTTCACTCCCCTTTCTGTTTCCTGTTCCTTACTGCATCAAAATTTAATAATACTCAGGTTCCAAGTCAGATCCCAAGTCATGCCTAGTTTGTGGCTTTTCTCCTTTTTCTAACAAAATATTTTGTTGAAGTAATATTAGGAATAAAAACTGCACTTTTTGCATCATGCTTAAGCTTCAGTAAGAAAAATATCACCTTGTATTATTTCTTTTGCTCTGTGTACTGCAAGCCCTGTGTTACAATCTTAACTAATTTCAGAAGTCTGGGATCGTTCCTTTTAATTGCCTGATCCCATCCTTGGCAAACAGTATCTTTCAGACAATTGTGACCACAGAAACTAAATGCTTTGTGGCTGGGAAGAATTTTTCCCATAATTTGCAAGGTAGATTATTGAGGTTATTGACAGATTTATTCCTTTGATACCTCCATGCTATAATGTGACAACTGTTAGGAGATACTGACTTTCTGGCAATGGCTGTAGTTTTGATACAAAAACAAGAGTTTGCCCAAAAGTTTCTCAGGTCTGCCATGTACTTTTCATTTAGTTACAAAATTTTAACCATTCAGTTCCATGGCTGAGACAAGCAATTTTGGAAAGACTCGAATGATTCCTGAACAGCTTAAGGGGCCGACCTTGTCCTACATATGGACTCTTGTCCATTATGTGCTAGAGTCTCCTCACATGATTAGCAGAAGGCTGGTTTCACAGCATTATCCCTGGCTGACAAATCTTGTCTGAGGGTTACCTGTCCCCAGTCTCTCATGATTCCTCTCTCCTTAAAGGTTAAAAAAGCCAGACAACCTTCCCTTCCTCTAAACTATTTTTTAAGTGATAATTAGAAAGCAAACTAAGATCTATAGCATGTAATGGCACAAAGACAAACGACTCAGATGATGCAGACGTGAGATTGGCAGGGGAGTCACTGCAGCCAGGGCAGCGTAGAGCCTGACCTCCCTTATGTTGCTCCTATTGCCTGTGGAATTGTAACAGATGATCACAGCCTAACAGCATCCTCTCCAAAGAGGGACTCCCTGCTGCATGGCAAGTGCACATATCCTCTTTCAATACTGAAAAACATTGGCATCTCTTGTTCTGTGTGGGAAGGGTCAAAATATAGAATGAAGATTCATATTCACACTCCTCTTGTACCGTGCCTTTATTGCACTGGGCATCTGCTGCCTCTCTGGATTTCGGTGGTGACTGGGAGCGTTCTGCACAGAGTGAATCGATGCCAGGGGTTGCAAACCCACCAGGACAAGGTCCTCATGGGCAGGTGGCAGAGTACTGCTGCCTCCAGGTGTGCTGTGGAAGCTAATGCTGTACTTTTCATCAAATCAAGAGAATTGGGAAAGCACTGCCAAGGCAGTCTCTCTATTCTGATGAACACTGTGCTAAAACAGATGTCCACTAAATAAGAAGTTTATGTGTTTACTTGTTTGCTTGTTGATTTAATAGATTACACTGGTCTCAAGTAGCACTCATTTGTCCCCAGTAGAACCAGTCCACCTGGCTGGGAGAAATTTCTGCTATTCCTAATTCTGAGTTTTCTAAACACGAGATGCCTGGCTGTAATTCATGATTATTACTGTGAAGTTTTGATAATATACCAAAGTCTTTTGAGTAACAAAATGAGATGTGGTCATTTTTTTAAAAATAGCAGCAGTTAAATATATAAAGAGAGTAGGGAGTGAATACACCATCACTTGAAATCTTTAAATCAAGATTTAATCATTGACTGTCTTTATAAAATATGTATTTTTGCAACACCCAATATTATGATGGTAGGTGCAGGAGCCACAGAGAGGATTTCTCTAACTGAGGTTATGCAGAAGGTCAAATGAGATGGTCATAATGATCCCTTCTGGTCTTAACCTATCAATCAAAGGGCATTAAATTTTACTCACTGAGCTGGACATGTGATTATGCAAAACAGAAGTACAAGGATTTTCCTGCTTGTAAAGGGAGAACCTGGATGGAATAATAACCCTGGGATAAAAATATTATGCTGACCTTCTTTCAGAGCATCTACAAAGTTACAGTGGGTCCTCTTAAGGTTAGGACAAGTATCCTGGTTATTCCAGATGAGGTGAATGCTTAGAATGGAACAGATTATGAATATATAATTTGTTCTATGACCTGAATTAACTTTTTCCTGGTATTTGGAAACTCTTCTGCATTTAGCTCCAAGATGGGCAATGAAAGATGTTGTGGAGTTGTTGAAGGATTTTAACAAAGTTCTTCCTCATATTTTCGTTGTGATATTAGTCTATGCTTTTTGTAACAGTATATTGCAAAAGGCACCTTTTGTGATGCTGCTTTTATCTCATCAATACCTTCAAAACCCTTTTTCCTTTCACTGCACTGTAAAACAATGGACGTCTGGGTCTAAAAATTTGAATTAAGTGTTCCCCATGCTAAGTTGTAAGAAACTGAAAGAAAGCACGTTCAGTTTGTCTGTTAGCTGGAGCTGCTTTTAAAAGCAGAGGGGTGTGTGGGTGGAGGATGTGAGAAAGAGATTTTGTACTGGCATATACATGTGTAAACAGATATTCAATGGTTTGTAAAGAGCTGAGCTGTACAACACTCAAGAAATGTACAATCTTTTCCCAAACCTACACTGTTTGAAAGCTGGTGGGTTCAGCTCCTGACAATTGATTTCATCAGTAGGGCCACAGACCAAAGGTTTTTTAGGTTGTCTTTCAATCAGTGTAATTGATTGGCAGCCATTGATTAAACAGTCATGTGGACCACTGTTGACAACTTCAGTTTGGAAGGGAGTGGGCAGGAAATGGGAATCACCAATGTCTACAAGCACATGCTAAATTGTATTGTCAATCAGATGGCCAAAGACTTCAGTGTTTTTTCTGCTAGACTTGGAAAGGAGAATGATGTTAGTTTCAGGTTAAGTTGTCTTGGAAGTCTCAAAAACATCTCAATTTTATTTTTGTCTTGCTCTGCTATCTCGGTTCAGTTTTCTTAGGCTTTGTATCTGGCACTGTGCGTCAAAGGAGAGGATTTCCATTACAAAATTTCTGTGTCAAGCTAGGTCTTTTCAGTGATTGACACTGTTCAAGGAAACTTGGAGTGTGATTTTACAGATTTTATGAGTTTTATGAGTCTCTTTTCATAGAGAAATTATGCATTCTGTTGGGGCACAGGATTTCCTGCATCACTGAAAGCTTCAGCTGTTCAGCGAGATTCGTAGAGCAAAAGTTAGCCATCTGTAATCCTGGTCTCTCATGTATTTTCTAGATCTAAGTCAAGAATGGAAAACTGAACCTTGACAGTTCTTTCCAGGAGTGAGTGCTGTGGGCCTGTGAGATGATCACAGCCTAGGCAGAATGACACTTCTATTGTGGCTCTTTGGGTCTGATGGGATTTCTGCGGAGGTGTAAATAGCAGCAGATGTAGCTCAAACACCCTAGTTGGCTGACTGGGAACTAGGGCAGGATTGGAGAGAAGGGAGGCCTGAGCAAAAGAGATGAGTGGAAGTGGTAACCTGCTAGAAGGACCAAGAAAGAAAGTTGTTGATTCACTGAGAAGCTCCTTCCTTAGGGACCAAAGCAATATATAAATACCAGGGATGGTTAGTGAAGAGGAGAAGCTGAGGGGCAAATGCCAGGGAATTCTTATTAAATTCTAAAGGGCTGGAAAGCACCCTGACCTCACACATTAAGCACCTACAACACCACAGCCTCGTGTAAACCTTTTTTGGGTGATTTTACTTTTTTCCAGGGTTGCATCATCCATTTTTCATTGGGATTTTTCACTGTCAAAACGATAGCTGGTGAAAGATTTTGGAAGATTTTTGGAGTGCATTGATGGAGTGCACTGATTTCTGTCACTGCAAGCAATATTTTGCTTTCAAATCAGACTCCAAAACGCTAGTCTCAGAGTCTATTATTAATTCGTCATGTCATTAAGAGATGTTTTTTCTGTCTGTGATGCACTGACATTTTATAAGGCACTGACATGATTAGAGCTTTGATTTTATTTTTGAGTCAGCATGCTTGGCCCAGGATTCCCAAGAGTTTTGTTTAAAGTTAGTTTTCTAAGTTCATGTTTCCGTCATCTAGAAATGAAATAATTTCTTGATATTTTAACACCCAGTTTGGCAGCTTTCAGCTTCTCAAGTCTTCCTTTGGCCAGGCCACTTGCTTCAGTGCCCAGTAAGATTACTGACTGTTGTAACTCTTGGCCTTCCTCCCAAGAAGAGCCCTTCAGCACTGTTCCACATAGAGCCCACAAGAGCTGAATAGGCTGAAAAATAAGCAACTGCTCTCTGTGCAGTCCTTCCTCATCTGTTTAACCACAGTCTGGATCCTGTGTGTGCTAAGTCTGCAGCTTGCACCTTAGGGATACAGAAAGAGTCACCAGCAATGCAGCAGGCACAGGTCAAAGGGGCAAGACTGGCAACAGCAGGGGATCTAAAGTTTGCAGCAGAATCTTCCCCTCCAAGAAAACCCCATGTATTCCTCTATGCAATCATTCACAAAAATACCTTCAAACTTTTCAGTTCAGTCTGGTCTGACTTTCTAGGGGCCAAATTTGATACCTACATGTTATTTGGGTGACCTGGTTCTTCTACCTGCACTGGATAGCCTCTTGAAGTACATCTGACATTTCCACCAGGAGTAAGGAGTACATGAGGAGAGCTACTAGGCTAGATGAGGCTATAAAAATATACTTCTTACCCTTTAGACTGAAATACTACAGCTCATTCTGAACTCTTGGCCTTTTTTCACACTGGGATGTTTACAAAGCATCAGAAGATTTTACTCTTTAGATCTTGAATGCCTTAAAAGAGATGTACTTTACACCAAATATGAAGGACCCCAGAATCAGACCTTATATATTCTATCTGTATGTGCAGAAGCAGACTGTTCCACTGCTCATGCCTCAGTGCATTAACTAATCTTTAAAGAACAGGGATTAAGCAGAAGCTTTGCCCGTGAACAGGTTAGCCCTGGCTGTCTAGCACAGGCTGCACAAACTCATTCAGATTCCTCAGAGGTGTGTAATGCTGATCACTGTCCAGAGACAGAACACTGAAATAAATGGACCATAGGTCTGACCCAGGGCCATAGTTTTCAGGTAAATTTCCACTGCAAAGTGATACTACTTTCTTGATTTGCTTTTGTGAGTTTTTTTGGTGTTTGTATTGTTTTTTTCTATTCCTTCCATGTGTATTATTAGTTGTTCTTTCTGCTGATGTATTGATTCCGATGTGTAGTAAGTTGAATGAGATGGACTGTTTTTCCTCTTCTTTTTTATTCAGTGCTCATCTTTTCCCTGTCTCTATCTAGAAGCCTCTTTAACCAAGAGAGGCAGAAGAAAATGTGTGTCTTTGTGTCATGAGGGTTGAAGAGAGGAATCCACCAGTAAACTGGAAAGGCTGATCAATCTTCATGAGTTCTTTTACCTCAGTTCAAGTTTTATTTAGATATTGCAATACTGTTCGGTGCAAAGGGAGAACTACTACTACTTTCTTGCCATCAGCATTAGAAATAATACTATTTAACACGGGCAACCCCTGTACAGGTTTTTCTCTTTGTCATTGAGGTTTCTAAAACATAGCATGGGAAAATTGTTTCCAGTATTAAATAGAAGCAATGGAGCTGACAGTGCTATTAGAATCATAGCATGGTTTAGGTCAGAAAAGACTTTTGAGATTTTCAAACCCAACTGTTAGCACAGCACTGCCAAATCCACCACTAAACTGTGTACCCAAGCACCACATATGGTTTTTATCTATCTTTTCCTACATTCATATAGATATGTATGACTTCCACTATAATATTTCAAGCATCGGCACCACCTGAAAGCTCTTTGCAACTGCAGCTTATGCATTTTGCAGTAAAATTTCTCTCCTCTTCTCTCTTCCCTCCTCTTCCTCCGCCCCCAGAGGACTGACAGGCTTTCTACTGACAAATGTTGAGTGTAGCTCCTGAGGATTTAGCATGTCAGGCTGTGTCTACACAGCTTAGGTTTCTATTATTATGCAATGGCTTAGAGGGCAGTGCTTTGCCACATAATTACAGAGCCAATATCTGTTAGGACCAGGAGTTTGGATGCCTCTTTCTATACCAACTATTTGCCTCCTGCCCACTTACGACTCCTCCCTGGCACTCTTACTTGTTTATTAGTTTCTTTTTGTACCCTTGTTTCATCTGGTTTCAGGTTTTCTTCCCTTTCCTATGCTACATATTTGTTTATTTCAGAGGTGAGGGGTCTGACTGAGTCGTGCCTGCACGGATTCCTATGCAGTAAAAAGCACTTGCTGTATGTTGCATCGTCAGAAGAGGTAAGAAGAAATTCCTGAAGCTGCCTGCTAGTTCTCTCGGGTTTTTCACTCTCTATCTTTTTTTTTTTTCTTCTTTTTTTTTTTTTTTCTCTGGTGTGTGCACATTGCTTGTCTTACAAGCCGTGCAGGCTCTGCCATCTAGAGCACTTTGTGAGATCACTCCTCTTTGCTGTTTTTCCTTCTTCCATCTCTGCGTGACTGTGTGTGTCTGTATCTCCCTGCCTCTCTTCCCCCCGCGGTACGACTCGGCCCCCCACCCCAACACACACGCACACACACAGAAGCTGGGCTTGCCTGTATGGACTTGAAGACTTGCAATACTCAAATGCATGTATTACCTTGGGATGCACTAGGATCAGAATGCTTGAAAAGCCTGCCGGCTGCTTAGTCCTCCAAGACTGGGTGTTTTAAATCACACAGAAAAAGAACAAGTTATTCACTTTTTAAAATTATTTTTCTTTTTTTTTTTTTTTTTTCCTTTTTTTTTTTTTTTTTTTTTGTGCTTTGGATTTTACTGAACAAGGAGTCTCAGGGATTGACACGCTCGGACTTCACTGAATCAGGCTGCATCTGACAAACAATCTTGTCTGCATTTTGGTTTGCTAGAGATCAACTGGGATTTTTCTGATTCTATCTTCTTTTGAAAAAAAGGATGCATGGAATAGAAGGAAAGTCTAAGTGCCTGTCAGAGACTATTTTACCAAACCTGGGATAAATGCTACTTCTCAAAGGTAAGTGCAAGGTTTTTTTCCTATGTATGTATATGCTGTGTAGTTATAACATAAACTATATATTGATATGTACCCAAAACATTTTATATACATCTACCTCTGATGGCAAAAAAAAGTCTCAGTCGTGCATCTTAAAGCATTGGAGAAATGTATAACTTTATTTCCCTTTTCATGTTAGCTTAGGTAAGATTGTTCATCTCTGTTTGGTTTCTACCTCTCATGGTATGAAAAGGCACTTCAAAACCTGTATTTTTTTAAGAGTCAATAGGAATTTTTTATGGTAGTTTTTAAAGAGTGATGGAAACATGTTTAAAAGAAAGGATAATGATTTGGTTTATAATAAAGGAAGAACTGAGGAATAGAGTAAAGCCATGAAAGCAGTTTCAGCTTTCTGAGGAATTAGTAAATCCTACAAAGCTCAGGAAGAACTTTGCTGGACAGATCAACTGTACTGTGTATAAAACCAGAGAGTAAAAGTGTGAGGACCTTGGCAAATGCCATTTGAAGAAACAGAAACCATAGGAACAGCTACAGAAGGGAAGGGAGTGAGGGATGTGGAGGGGCAGTGGGCACCCACTTCAGTGTCTGCTGTCACAGAGGCTGCTGTTCTTGGTAAGGCAGTGCTGCTGGTGATGGATGTCCAGAACTGGCAAGGTGGGCATGTGGGGGATGGGGAACACAAACAGGTATCTGCTATGTCATGTCTGTCTGACGTCAGCAGACATATATGCTCTCAGCAAGATTAAATGTACTGAGAATTGGCATGGGGGAAGCATCGAAGTGGCAGCACAGTACAAGATACAGCAAAATGGAAACTGAGTCTCTCTCTGATTTGCATGGACATATGCACATGTTTGGGGCACAAAGTGCATGGCTGAATAAAAGAAAGGAACTAATGGGGTAAAAGAAATTGGCAGTGAGGTCTACAAGTCCCAGCATGGTAGATTAGTAGCAGGTAATGTGAAATGGTCAGTTGTGGTAGTGTATATAAGGAAGGGTTCTTAAACTGGGTAACTCCTACCTACACAGAAGAGACAAATAATATTGATTTAAAGCAAGAATGATGTTTTCTTTTCAGACTGCCTGATCTAGTATTTTGGGGGAAGTGCCATGGAGATATCAAAAAGAATAAGGTTTATTTAATCTATTCTTTGGGATTACTATGACAAAAAAACTCTTCATGAGAAGAGGGAGGGAAACAGTAAGCATCACTTCAGTCTATAAAGTCACAGCTAATTAAATTGCTATCTCTTAACTTTATAATATGATGTTCAGCATGGGTAAGTCCAGCAGATGCAACACAATTGCCACGGGGATTTTCTGTTCATCCAGAAAAAGGAAACATTGCCATTCAGGACATCAATTTCTTACTGGACCTTGCTGCGTACACAGTCTGTACTAAGGCAAATTTAAGCTTGTGATGAGAAAGAAGAGAGATAAGTAATTACTTCCACTCTTGCCATGTTTCAGGCTGGTTGCAGTCTCCTTGTTTACAGCTTGCTCTGTGTCAGTGGTGAGTTTGTATTGCCCGCAGATCACCACTTGAGCACAACAGAGTGCTTCTCGTGTGCGCTCTGCACGGAGCTGCCGCGTCGCAGCAGCAACAAGAGCTCCAGACCTTCCCTGAAACTGCCTCTAATTCTCTGCAGAGAGAGGGGATGCAAAAGATAAGCAATGCCAGGAGACAGGTAGCAAAAATTCATGCTGAACCACGCTATTTTAACCCATGAAACCCAGCAAAGATCTGCACCACCTCTTGGGTGAGAGACAGTGTCGGATCTGCTCTCCCCAGTGCAGCTCTGGTTTCTTTAGAGTAACTCTGGACCAGGTGTGGCCCAGTATCTGTCTGTGTAGGGTACTGGCACACAGGCAAGCTGGCTACCCTTGGTGGAACATAAAGGGTGAGAATTGTGACCCAGCCTCAGAGCCCCCGTTTGCTGCTGTCCTCTCTGTCCCATGCTGCACTTCACAGCCTCAGTGTTTCTTGTTTAGATTTACAACTGGGACATAACTGGCCATTTTTCCTAATGGGAAGTACAAATGTAGCCTTGCCCCGTAGCCTCCACTCTGCCTGCTGCTCAGGTGGACCCGAGCTGGCAGGTCCCAGCAATCCTAGTCAGAGTGCTTCTGCTCCCCCTCTTAGCTGAGGAATCTGACCACTGACTCAGGTTTGCAGTGTAATGATTAGAGAGACCCATCTGATCCGCCCCCTCCCCCCACTTTTTTTTTTGTACTTGTGGGCAAAAAGCAAAATGGGAGGATGATTCAAAATTATCAAGCTTTAACTGGTAGTAGGCGGGAATATTCTTCAAGTGACTTAACTCCCAGCTGAGGGGTTGTGGACTGAAAACCCTTGAGGCTGCATTTGCTACCCACCTTCACAGAGGGGAGGGAGGGGATGATGACAGTGCCTGTTCACTCCCAAATCCCATTTTGCATTGCTGGTGCATTTCTGCCTTGACCTACAAAGATCACCTGTGGGAGAAGAGGGGTAATTTGTTCCAACTGTGAACTCAGTGTCTTTTTTTTCTGGCCTGGGCACTCAGCCTTATTTTCTTCATGTTTGTCCAAGTGTGCTGTCATGGGTTTGTTTTTTTAGCGGGGCTAATTATCTTCTAGGTGCTAAACAGCAAAGCAGTAGTACTTTTTTTGAAGGAAGACATCTGTGGCTCCTTCACACCAGTCCAGATGACTCTGGAATTTACTGCCCAACACCAATCAATCCATTGCTTGTATTCCCTTTTTCCTCTTTGCTTTAGAATTTCCTCTTTGCATATAAAATTTGTCTGCAGCAAGGATCTCACCAAGGGGCTGGGATTTACTCTGTCAGTGTCCACAGGCCACCTGTGCTTTCAAGGGGCTGAACAGCTCCCAGTTATCAACTGAAACTTGTGACAAAAAACAAGGTTTTATGTGAGTGCACTGGAATAAAAACAAACCCCACAAATCACAAATCATTGTGATGCAGTGCTGCAGTGAAGTGCCAGCTGTTACTCTCTGCCCAACCCAGCTCCATCCAGGATGCAAAGAGAGAAGAAAGCCTGTAAATGATATTTCTGATTCTAGGAACTCAAACTAACTCCTGCATGGGTCAATGACAAACCTTGGCATGAAATTAACATATGTAAATGCATCATTACAAGGCCCACAGTGATGTGACATGGGAAACTGGGAAAGATCATGTCATTTAGAAGTATTTCTGCATCCTTTGGATCACCTTACTTCAGAATATTTTTATGACATTTTTTCTGATTTTTCTCTCTTCCTATCATTTTCTTTGTCTTACCCATGATATGGGTCTCTGATGATATCCTCATCTTTATGGAAAAACATTAGTGACAAACACAGGATAACAACTTCAACATATAAAATGAGCAGCAGCAGTAAAAGTCAGAAAACATCTTTTCAGTTAAAAAAAATGCTGATTTGAAAACATGGGAGAAAGGAAAAGATGTGCTGTCAGGGTCTGCCCCCATGCAGAATCACTATTGACCTACATAGAAGGCAGAGCTGAGTGGGAGTTTTCCAGTATAAATGTTTTTGTTTTTCATAGGAAAAAATATTTTTAACAGACAGAAACATGATTGGGAAATGGGCTGTCTTACAAATTTCCTGGCTAAAAATCTCTAGGGACAAAATTTCTGGAACACCTTATCGTACATTCTTTCTGGAAGATAAATTTTATTATTTCTTTCCAGTTCATGCATTTTTTATGAAAACTGAAAATAATTCACATGAAACTTGATCATAAAATCCCATTTTGCTAAAGGACAAGCAAATCTGTGAGTTGAACTGGAACTAAACATTTCTGGCTCATTAGAAGGCTTGCATACCTTCAGTTTGGGACAAAGAAACTGTAGACTTTGTCATTTTGACTCAAGGAACCAGAAAACTTTTGCCTGCCAAACCTTACCTGGAAGTCAATTTATTTCACCAAATGAGATTATTCTAGGGGTATCTTACAACTAGTGCTGTGAGACATCAAGGCCTCTGAGAGCTTGTTCTTGAGATCATTTCTTCAGCTATGGAAAACTTATGCACTGAGAGGACATGGCAGCTAAATAACAGCAGGTAGGAGGGGATAGCTGCATCAGCAGTATAAGCAGTACAATGATGCATTTAGGAGGCTTCTGCTAATCACACCTCAGGAAGGAACAGGTCTCTAATCCTCTGGCAGATCTACTGCCACTGTGGGGTTATGGAAAGAGGTGAGATAAGGAGAGGGTCCTGGAATAGCAGTAAATCCAGGGTCCTGGACAATGGTTGGTCAGAAGGTGAGAGGTAGGGCTGGTGCATCCCAGTGCATAGCAAGGCAGGTTCTGAGCAGAACAGAAGCCAGATTAAGGATAAAATCAACAGAAAGTACATGATGCTGAAAGCACCTTGTCTGTTTTAATAGAGCTAATGTTGCACTGAAAGTCCCTGGAAAACCCATGTGTGGCACTGGCTCAGAAAATCACCAGTGAGGAAAAGAATGTGACTCTTTTCCTGAAGCCAGAAGAGGTAGGTCAGAGTGGTGCATAGACCTTTATGTGCAGGACTGAGACAAATTGCTGCAGTTGTCCAGTTAGGAATGTAGAGTTTGAGCTGACTAGGCTGGGAGAAAGAAAGACTATGAAAAACCTAAATCTAACCAAGTCACATGCATTGTGGTGACCAGACACGATTGAGATTGACGGAAATACATGTATTGGTGGAGAAGTAAGGAATTTTTCCTCTTCTGCCTTTAGAGGAACAATTTCCTTTAACAGTCTGAGGAGTAAAGAGGCTCAAAATGGCACCAGTTACCAAGAGCCCTTAACCATTCTTTTGTCATGTCTAAGCTCCTCAGAAAAGCTTCAGTATACAAGTTGGTGAGAATGAGTAATCCTCCTTTTGTTACAGCCTAAGAAAAAAACTAAGAATGGGAAAGGAAAAGAGGATGTCTTAAACATGCCACATCCTCTGCTGCAGTGGCAGGACAGATATCAGCAAAAGAGCAGCACCTGTATGGGTACTAGAAAGGAAGAACTGGCTGTACCAGGATTTATATTAGATGCCTCAGTTAACAGCCTTTAAAAAATCTATCTGCCCTTTCAATACAGAATGAAAACAATGAGCAGTCAAAGGACAAAAGGAAAAGTCAAGAGAAAAAAGTGCCTGTCACGGCTTGTTCAGCATTCCCTGTCTGGTTTAAAAGTAGCCAACAACAAATGTATGTCTCCTTAGAGATAAATATCAAAACCTTTCCAATCATTTCAGAAGACATTTGATCTCCTTCCCTTTTTCAATATTCCTGTGAATAGGTAAACACATGTGATACTCAGAAAGCTCTGCATGTTTTGGGTGTGAAACCAGTATACTAAACTAAGAAAGAAAAAGGACAAACTGTACTGACAGGAAATAAATTATCCAGACTGACACCATTTTTTTGGTTTCCTAAATTGAGGAATAGTTGGCATTTTTTTTGAATTATCTTCAGTGTGAGTGAATGTTATCATTGTTGCTGGCAGATATTTACTGTATATTGGTTTTTAAATAAGGGTACAACATTGATTACTTGCTCTCCAAACTATTGACTGCACTTTGTCCCTGTTGTCAGGTCAGATAACTTATCTCCTTTGGAAATGTTCAGTAGAAAAATGGGAAAATCTGTTTGTTCACAGAAATTCTCATGGAAAAGAAGATCAAGAAGATCAAGGGTTTTTGGTTTTTTTTTCTGGTTTGGGTTTGTTTTTTTGTTTGGTTTTTTTTGTTTGTTTGTTTGTTTTGTTTTTTTTGAAAGCTGCCTATAATCAAAATATCTTGTAATTATCCCTGAAAATTGACAAATTCCTCTGTGAGATATATGAGTATTCACAAATCCCATCTCACGTGACCAAGTAGCCTACTGAGCCATGAATGCTCCAGTTGACACCCACTTTGGAAGGACAATGTGACCTTTCCTTATTAGCACAGCTACATCTTCTGGTCACAGCTCCACAGATGCATTTTGACAGGGATACCTTCTTGAGATTAGGGGGAAGGTTGTTCATGGACTTCACCGTTATACTGTGTGGCCAGGAGTCCCACAGAGAATGAGCTTTCCCCTGTCCATGGTCTCCCGTCACCCTTTCCTGACTGGATCCAATGGGCCTCTGGCTGGTAGAAGAAGTTTCAAAGGCATTAATTAATAATTTCAGATTTCTTTCAGATCCAGGGGTGGGTGACAGCAGTTTCATGTGATCTGGGGAGACAGTCAGAGCAAAAAAGCTGAAGCACAGCCTGATGGATATTCATGAGAGCAAATACCCTGAGAACAAAGACAGTAACACTGGGAGAAAAATTGGAGAAATTTGGATAGGATGAAGAGGAAGACAGAAAGCAAAATCAGCTGTGTTAAAGCCAAGAAGATGTTTCTGTCTCTATTTAGTTATTTGTACAATCTTTTTTTGCCACCACACCAGAGTACCAGGCTAGGCTGAAGACAGACTTATGATGCGTGTCTTTGGTCACACCGTACAAAGCTGATACCTCTCTCAGCCACACTAGGTTGTTTTATTTTTCACATCTAACCTGTTTTAGCCTTTTAGTGAACATGAGAACATGTACTCGAGCTCTTTGTGCGTTTGTTTCCGCTGTCTCAATCTTTCACCTCCCTGGATCAGGGAGTTGAGTGAAGAAGCAATTTTTTTATTTTTCCTCGGGACTGAACACAAAGAGTTTCTTATCATCAGCTAATACTCATCACCACTCAATTCCTAGTAGAACCTAGCAACAATCTTCCAAGTTAATGTGAGAGACCCTCTAAAATATACCAGGTCCCTCTTCTTATGATATCTTTTCCAGGGAAAGTGCAACTGATAGGCTGAGATATTTCCCTTCTGTGCTGGATGTCTAATGGCTGCATTCCATGATCATCTTAGTGTTTTTATTTACCTCTTTTACAACTTTTTCATTTGTCTAATGCTGTGAGCAGCAAAACGAAGGTCTGTGACAACCTTGTGGGTCTATGTCTCATGAAAACTCACTACATTTCAGATTTTCTCCAAGAAAATGGAGAAATCCATCCTCCCGTAAGAAGGCTGAGATAGGACACGGTGATTTCTGTGCGCTGGTGACTTCTATCCTATGTCAGTGTCCTATTGCAGAATGGAAAAATCAAAGTTATGTCACATTCTATCTCAACTGTAGGATTTACATTTAAAATAAATAATGCCCTCGGGCCAAGTAACAGCTGCTGCAGTTCTTTCCAGCACAGCTCATTGATCTTGTCCTCCCATTTGACATATCCTGCTACTCCCATGGTGCTGTAGTTAGCATTAAATCACAGAGAACTCATGTAGTGACCTAACTGAGACCTAGATGGGGCAGGCTTTGTACGGAGATATACCAGTCTTTACGCCACCATCTCATCACACAGTGGAGAAAGACCTGAGAACAAGGTCTTTGTTAGGCCATACTCTCTCTTTCTTTTTCTTACAGAAGTTTTTTTTTTGCTTATTTTATGTTAGTCTAATCATGTTCACTTTAAGGAACTGCTTTCAACTTATTTTTTTGGGTTTTTTTTGTAATAGCAGATGTTGATTTATCATGAAATGTTGAGGAGTTTAATACATATGTTAAAACTACAGTATTCCACAAAAGTCCTGTTATAGAAATCAAGTGTCTTTTAGGAAATCCTAAATAAAAAGCCCCCCAAGTTTAGTACATGATGTAATTTTCTCAAAATCATTCCTCACATTTCTCACAATCATTTCTCTCTTTTCTTTATATTGACAAGTACATGGAGAGCAAAAATGAACTCTGCAGCCAGCTGTTCTTCCTAAATATGTCTTGCCTTGCTAGCTTGGGTAAGAAGCAAATTGCACTTTGAGACTTATTTTCTGCAGCAAGTCAGGTCTGTTTTCAGAAGGATGGTTCTTCAGTCACACTATTTCAAGGTGGGAAGATGGGGTGTGTTCCTGCCCCAAGCTGATTATACAATGTTTGCAGAGACTTTAGTCATAGGGTGGAAAAAAAATTTAAGAACAAAAGTATACAGTTTTGGACTTTGTTTCCATTACTTCCACTCTTGATTAAATTTTCAAAGCCTTTCCAACATTTAAACAAAGCATTATCTGAGAGCTCTTTGGAAAGGATATGGAATCTTGGATTGTCATTCTCAAAATTATTTCCACTTTGTTTCAAAACAATCTCTCCTGTAAGTATAAATTTATTTGGTAACGTATTTTGTGTTCCATCTATTTTTGCATCCTTTTCTTAAAAAAGATTGTTTTTTCTTTCTGTAGTCTTACTAGGAACAAGAAAAAAACAAACATCTACCCTGCCAATACACAGTTCTTTTTGTTTGATCATGTCATAGAAGAACAGATAATCCCAAATGCTTATAGGACACCAAGTAGTAAAATCATATTTACCTCACACAAGCTTGAGCTTACTGGTAGATCTTTGTAAATTGATACTCAGGAGAAAGTTGATTCTTTATAATTCTGTTGATAAATGCTGAGCTTTGGGTGACATTAACTGATATTTGACACAGGGATTTCCATTAATTTTTCTGAGATTGTTTGACTAGTGTGGTATTCAAATGTCCATGCTGTCAGGTGTTTTAGTCATTCAGAGAAACAGAAGTACCCTGGGATGAGATAAAAATGAATTAAGAATTAAATAATAACAAACATTTTTTTGAAATTGATACTTTTAACCACCATTAAAAATTAATAAAAATAAAATGTAGACTGTATCACAGTAAGTGCATCTTAAAATTAATATCCAGTAAATCCTGGCATCTTACAGGGGAAAGGAATGGCAGGAACAGCCCCTTTAAAGTACACATGTATTAAAATATTTTCATTTATTTGCAGGAAAAAAATGAGGAAGAAAGTATAACCTTTCAAATAAGGTTTTGGTCTTAAAGACAAAGTAGGCCTGCAATAAACAGTCTGTACAGGACTTACTAAGGTTTTTGAAAGCCCATAGCTGACTGCAAAGAAGAAGAGAAAACAACTTTCAGTTTGCTTAATTTTGGAAAAGTTTCCCCCTTCCATACATTATACATTAAGTCACTTCTAAAATGGAAATGATAATTGGAAATTAAATGCTTGGGTAATTTTCTTTCTACTTCAGATTCAATAAATGTTTTTGGAAAGGTGAAATCAGTCCAACTAAAACAAAGGATTTTTTTCCTGTTAAAATTTAAAAATGTCAAGTCAGCTCAAAAAATGTATTTTTGATTCTTTTTGATCCCTTTTAATTCAATTTTTAAAATAATTAAACATATAAGTATAATGTGTACATACAGTTCGATGCATTCTTGGCTGTAGTTATAAACTTTGCTTTTCGCTTTTGCCTTTTTAACTGGAGGTAATGGTAACATGTCAGAGACCTGACTTAGGCCTAACAGTACTGACATTTATGAAGTGTTTATAGACTAGTGAAGACAAAGGATCCACTCAGGGGAGTTACCTGTGTCAACAAAAGGAGACACACAACCAAATGAGAGCTGGTGAAGAGTTTCCAGTCAGCCTGGGATGCGGACAAGCTCGAGAATTGGGCCCATGGGAGTCTCATGAGGTTTAGCAGGACCAGTTGCTGGTGTTGCACCTCGATGGAGCCACCCTGGTATCAGCACAGGCTGGGGGATGGATGGATCAAGGGT
>VYXF01010206.1:2355056-2386649 GCA_013397295.1 Polioptila caerulea | reverse complement strand
CTGGGGGCCCAGCACAGGAAGGACATGGACCTGCTGGAGAGAGTCCAGAGGAGGCCACCAAGAGGTTACAGGAATGGAACACCTCTCCTGTGAGGAAAGGCTGAGAGAATTGGGATTGTTCAGCCAGGAAAAGAAAAGGTTTCAGGATGACATGGCTGTGGTCTTCCAGTAACTGAAGGGAATCGACAAGAAAGATGGAGAGGGACTCTTTACAAGGCCAGGTAGTGACAGGACAAGGAGGAATGTCTTCAGACTGAGAGGGCAGGTTTAGCTTAGATATTAGGAGAAAGTTCTTCTCTGTGAGTGTGGTGAAGCACTGGAGCAGGTTGTCCAGAGAAATAGTGGACACTCCATCCCCGGAAGTGTTCAAGATCAGTTAGGATGGGTCTCTGAGCAACTTGGTCTAGTGGAACTGCTTCTGTCCATGGCAGGGGCTTGGAGCTAGCTGATCTCTAAGGTCCCTTCCAATCATAACCATTCTATGGTTCTGTGAACTTTTTTTCATTAGGGAAGAGGTTTTGTCCAAATTAACTTCCTAAATATATTGTGGGATGGGGGTGTGCATACTATTCAACAATATCTTCATATGTTCTGTCTTTTAAAATATTTTTGGCTGGAATGTTTATGAGTTTTGTTTCTAAATGAAATTAAACTTTATATCATGTTTAAAGCTTTAATGTGACATTTTGTGCTATTTTTACAGAAAATAACTTCTAATATTTTCTGGAAAGCAGATATCCTTCAAATTTTAATGAGACAGTCTACTCTAAATAAGTCAAAATTTTGTCTCAGTTTCTGATAAAATTATGCTTTCTTAACATAATTCTTCTAAACAATAACCCTAAACAATTTCTAAACAATAATTCTTAACATTAACTGATAGCCATACAGCAATATATAAAAATACCATCTAGCTTTGTAGAATTTTTTCCTTTTTTCCTTTCTCATTTTTTTTTCTTGTCCTGGTAAGTCTGTTCTTTGTGGATGGTTATGTACAAAGGGAACAAGGAGTTCAAATGTTTCTCCAAATAAAATGGGTTGTAAATATAATGAATTTAGTTCAGGGTTCACAAAACAGGTAATATGAAGGTAAAATGGCAAGGAATATGTGGTATTTGAGTGGGAGGCTTGTACCAAGGCAAAGCAGAACACCACAACTCCGAATTAACGTCTTAAATATTATCTATGTAGAAGAAGGGGGGCTGAGAGGGGACACAAGTGATCACCCATGAATTAAGAAGGAGTTCACTGTCAATGCTCTGTGATAGCTGAAGAGTAGAAGAAGCAGCTGAGAAATGTAAGAAAGTTTCCTGTGGTAGAGGAGCCACTTGCAGCAGCTAGATACCCTTCATGCTAAAAATGCTTTTAGGTGGCCTGTGGTTCATTTTCTCTTACGTGTGAAAGTGAACATGCAACTACTCCACATTGAAATGTGTTAGAGACTGTCATTAGCATGTGATTCATGGTTCTTAGCCATGGCCAAAGGGAATGAGGGGCTCCTGACAGTTTGTGTCAAAGTCTTCCTTGGAGTGCAAAGCCTTTGGAGACTGTTGGCATGCTGCCACAGCAGTAAACACTCCCTATGCTTTTAGCTCATCTTCCACTCAGGACTCAGCAAATGAATTGATCCTTGGTGCTTTCCATGTAAATTGGGGTACTGTCACTATTCCTTAATTGTGAAAATTGGTCCATGGGTTTAGGTTTAAACTGCTCTGTGGTCACGTGTGGTGGCTAGAGCAGAGCTGTTGGTCGGGTCAGCCATCGAACCGGGTTTGGTCATCCTGCTGAGGCTGAGGCAAGGGTGAGGCAGTGCTAAACCAGGGGAATGGAAAACAGATCAAATCCCAGAGCTGGGCTGCAACAGCAGCAGAGTGAGCTGTGCCTACACGAGTAAGCCCAATGAAGAGCTTCATTTAGGCTTTTCATTTTGGCAAGACTATTATGAAAACAGTACTCAAATAGCAAGCCTTAACTAAAGTAGGAGCCACTGAACCCTTTTGTATAATTTTTACATGCTCTAATAGAGTTGAAGAAAATAGTCATCACATGCATTATCTTCCTGCTTTTTTTTTGCTAGGTTTATTTAATAGTCATTTGGGAGGGATATGGATATACCAGCAACAGGAATTTTAAAAAAAGGAAAAAAAAGAAAAAAGTAGAAATAGCTATACTAAACTTTCCATCTTGCTTGAGATGCTAGAAATCATCCGAGCATACATCCACACAAACCCACTCTTCATTATGCATATTTTACTTTTTGTCATGAATTGGCATACTGAATTACCGATGAAATTCACACTAGGAGAAATTCAAAGTATATAATTAGTTTACTCCAGTGATGGACTGAAACCTTTTATTCATATTACATACACAATTTTTCTGCTTTTATTATGCTACACCTAAGATTTATTTGGCCTCTTAATTTTTAGGGCTCCTTATTTCAGCTGAAGATCTGAAGGATGTAATTTATGTCAGCTCATGGTTGACTTATTCCTTTAGTTTTCAGATGAAGAGCCCAAATTTTCTCACCTTTCTCTCCTCATTGTGAGGTAAACATAACCTCAGTCTCAGGTAGTGAAAATGGTCAATCTAGCAAAATCAGAAAGTTCAGAGGACCTAAGATTATTGATCTAGTTATTCACCGAGGAAATATGCAAACTGCTCATAAATGGTTCATATGAAAATAAAAAATAAAAAAAAAAGAGAAGAATTTATACTTTAGAAGATTTATAGTTATGTAAATGCAGGAAAAAAATCCGAAGTCCCTTGATCAGACCTTTTCTTACTGCCTTTACAGGGCAGCCTTTAAGCCTACACTGACAAACAAACAAAAAAAGCGCCATCAAACGCAATAAAGTTCTGCACTGCAGCTGTTGATCACCCATTTCACATTTGATGCAGTTTGTCTGGATTGCAGCTAGTCCCTCCTACTACAGACTACAATCCAGTCTCAGCTGTCCAAACCTCAGTTTCCCAAAACAGATGATGGTCCTCTGTGTCTGTTAGCTGCACTAATAATTCCCATAATTGCTTGGACATGCTTCATCTCCCATGACATTCAGTTGAATGAAGCTGCACTGTTAAAAACTTCATTTTAATGTCTCACTCTAATTCTCCCCATAATACATTCAGCAGCAGCATGTTTACTTGTTCTTCTTGATGTGAAAGCTTCTAATATATGACTACAGCAGAGACAAAAACAACAATAAATATTCAAAAATCACCAGTGTGATTAGCACACATAATCCATAAGAGAAGTAAGAAGAGCAGTAGTTATTAAATATAGATGGTTTACTCACTATGTCATCAATAAACATGTGATTTGTGATTTCCTGAGACTTTTTAGGTGATGATTCATTCATGATTTTATTTATTTTACTGTATAATGAAGCAGAATAGCAGAAGGAAGAGATTTTAGCTGACGCCACAAACATCTCCTTATTTGGTGAGATATCTTCCTGTACTTTCTAGCTCAAGAAATGAAAGTTTAGGGCTCTAGTCCCTGTAAGACTACTGGACATCCTTGGAAAGTGCTGTGTGAGCTTTTCTGTTAGGTACAAAGTGGTAGTGCTCCGTAGGTACTGCAGATGGTTATCCAGTGACAGTAAATTGGCTGTTGCCTTTGATGATAAACAGTTAGTATCAGAGATCCACCAGTACAATTCTCTGTTTACTAAAGCCCATTTTGGTGCAGCTTCAGCTGTTAAGAGACTTTGGTGCTCTCATCAATGATGTTGAACAGTTCTGGTCGTAGAAGAGGAACAGGAAAAAATGCAGAGAAGGAGACCATGGATGGATGAATGGATAAGCTTTAAAACAAAGAATGATTGGGTACTGTAGCTTGGAAGGAATTTAGTTTGACACGATAAAGATATCTAGGACCATGAAAAATATTTTTGTTCCTTGTCTCTTCCAATACAACTGTTAGAGGACAACAGATTAAACTGGAAAGTGACAGGTCCAGAAAAAAAATAATGAAACATTTCTTATCCTGGGAATGAAAACCTTTTCTGTGAAAAAGCGAAACCCTTTTCTACAAGATTTGAGGTTTTCTAATTGTTTTCTTTGATTTATAGACCATTTGGAGAACCAAACAAAGGAAAAACATGGTGTATTTTACACGCGAAGACATTATCTTCAGCTAACATTAGCTGCACCACAAGCAGCTAAGAGGCCAAGAGAGGGAGTATTCTGGGAAATTATCACCAAAGGCTTGCATTGCTTTTAAGTTTTTTTATTATTTTCCCTATTAGCTACTAGCAGAGACGAGATAGTGGGCTGGATATACCGTAGATGTGACATGATTCAGATTTGTTCAGGCTGATTTTTCTCAAGATACTGATTCCTATGGTGCTCATGGCACAGAAGGATGCCATGGCTGAATCCACAGCTGTGAACCAGCAGGGTGCAAAGAGGTGCAAATTACTCAGTGCTTGCACATGTGGGCAGAAACAGTGATCTACCAGGATACAGAGATAAAGCTCCACTGCTGAATTGACTAAGTTATTAGCACTCTGGATTCTGAAATTATGCTGATATAATCATGGTCTCTGGCTCAAAAATATCAGATAGCTTTTATAGTATTTCACTCCAAGTTAGGTGAAAATTGTTTCTGCAAATAAGGCTTCTTCAATAGTTGCAGTGGCTGGCTGTGTTGGTGTGAACGTGAGAAAGTTGCTGCTGAGCTCTGGCAGCTGGAACAGGTAGGCATTCATCTACTTATTGGGAAAAATGTTTAAATGGTGTTATGGGCCTCTTAAGCTGGAAAAAGAAGTGTTCTTTGTGTCCTTTGAAGCTGCTCTTCTATAAGTTTAGTAATGATAGCATCTGAGTGTATAGACATGAGATCTCTTGGAAGGCTGCAGTTTCTGATGGTGCAGGAGGCTGAGCTCTTGCATATAGTGCTCAATCCCTATAACAGGTTATAAGGCATGGCAAATAGGGGGAAACTTTTTCAAGTAAACATCTGACTGATAAACAGAGATGGTTTCTATAAATTTTATTGATTTAATTTAGGATTTTTGGGGTGCATTTAGTATCTGGCTGACCTGAGTTTCATATGGGTGGAATTGTTCACTGGCACCTGCCTTGCATTGCCAAGGAATTTTTTCTTTAAACTGGTGGAGGATCCTTCAGAGGAGAGCTTTCAGACAGACAAGAACAGAGGGAAGCCTCTAAACCAAGACGAAATAAGATGTGGAGAGGGAGACCAAAGAACTATCAACAAAATAACTTTTGTCAGAAGAGCTCATTTCTTTCTAGGCCAGTGTGTCTTGTTTTGTTACATTTTTTTAGTGATAAACCACAAATAGAATTCTCAAGACTCAGCACATCAGAATGTCAGAAGGCTGGTATGCAGAAGAAATATATTAAATGTGCTATAAATTATATACTAAAATATGTCTTTATTTCCAGTAATTTTTCTTATGTTAAATTTTTGAAAACTTTTATTCAGGTGTTGCCAAGGTGCTCTGAAAACCTAAGCAAATCCTGAGTTATTTTATGAAATAGTTGGGTCCCAGGAGGGGATTATTTAGCCAAAATTCTCCAGTCTGTTCTGTGTGTTTTGAATAATAAATAAATGTTTGTGAGACTCCCTTTTAGATAGACTCACAGGCATTCACCATTGGGTTTTGACCTGCAATATAAGAAATTATGACTGCATTGCCTTTCTTCCTTGGATCACCCCATTCAATTCTACCCTATACTCTGTTGTCTCTCTCTCATTTTTATTTTTTTTTAATGACCAGAATATCTAGATTTGTGTTATGTGGTAGGATTAAATGAAACTTACCCCAAGAAAAAACTGCATTGATTCTTTTTCTAATACAGCCATTTACAGAAGTGCTAATGTGTCCTAGGAAACATGAAAGCACAATACCATTTTTAGAAATTGTTCTACAGAGTTATCAGATTTTTTCCCTTTTTTTTTTCTCTTTCCTGCTCAATATTTCAAAAACTATCTTTAGACCGAGCAGAAAGAAAAGATTTATTGGCAGCAAGATTCATTAGATTGTAAAATAGTCTCCTCAGGAAAGTTGATAGAAACTTTGAGATTTTAAAAGTAGCTTACTGGGCGCAAGGGAACTCAAACCTTTTAATGTACTGCATGAGATAAGAAGTGTGTTAGGAGAGAGAAGGTGGACTAACTGGCTTGATAACGCCATCTTTTGATGTATATTTCTATAGATATTTGCACAGAAACACTAGCATTGCTAATTAACTGCTCATCTGTTCCATGTACTTATGGCTTACCAGCTATAGTCAAATCCCATCTGTCACTTGAGGACAATTAAGTGGGCTGAGAAGCATCATTTTATGGCTGCACCTGGCCAGGAGGAGATATTCCAGATGGACAGCATCCCAAATCAGGAGATACCTAGAAGAGGAAGGGGAGGAGGCTGTCTCTTCAACAGGCAGTTGCAAGTGGTTGTAATCCTGTTCACATAAAGCAAAGAAAACTTGTTCTGTCTGGACTGGCACTGATAGGAACACACAAAACTCGTGCTTCCAGGATCAGTGCAAGTGTTTTGTGGTTTTCTTCAGACTGCTATAGTTCCTATCTTCAATTTTGTATGAGTTTTGACACCACAGACTGCAGAAAATTTCAAGAGCTGACCAAACCCCAAAAAATGGCATGAACAATATTGGAGGTGAGGAAGAGACGATATAACCTATGTTATCAAGTGAGACCCAAAGCCTGGAATAGGGTTAGGGTTAGTGGTGCTGCAGCACAGGTACATGATGCTGTCTCTTGGTTCTGCTTGGGACATGGTTCTGGGGAGTGAACAACTGCATCATTGAATAACCAGGACCAAATTTTCATGGTCTTGTCTTGGCTCTCACTTTGTGCATTTTCATTCAAGCTGCTCTTGCTGTCTGCTAACTGTGGCTTGCAATGTGGCCCTTTCATTTGAGTAGGAAAATATGTGGTGAATAATTATATTTGTCCCTAAATATAATGTTTTCTCAAAACTCTTCAAGCGATGTCAGTGGCCCTTTAGAGGCCTTTTTCAAAGCTTACAGCAGTGTGCTTGGGTAATGAGGTAATGATAGTGCCTCAATTACATGCTGCAAGTGAGGATGAAACCTTAAACTGCCATTCAGCTTTAGAATTACTGCTGTAATTTAAAAAGTATCTACCCTCCTTTCTCTTTAAGCAAAATCATTCACTCCATTTGTCAAGATAATGATATCCATGACCAAGCAGGACCTCTCCTTCCAGTGATAGCTTCCTTCAGAGGGGTGCCATTAACAGCCTCATTTTGTATCACCTGAATCCATGTAGTTTAATTTATTTCAATTCTATTATTTTTGGCTGCTATTTGCCATAGCTGTCCATTATGCATGACCAGGAGACTGAAAGAAGGGCAATTGTGCCATATCAGCCTTTGTGCTAATACTTCCCAGAAGAAATTTTTACATATATAAGCATATATATCTATAGAGATATAAATAGATATTTATAGATAAGAGAGATAAATTTCATGTAGATATATGTCTTTTATCTATAAGTAGATGTACATCTAGAAGAGAGATTTGGTCCTTGGTTGGCAAAAAAGGACTTTAACTTTTTCTGATAGTAAATTTTGCAAATCCTGGCATGTTGATAAGTTGCAGTGGGCTCTGTTGTCCCTGAGTGTTCTGTTGCACTCAGGCCAGAAAGACACATGGGTAAAGCTTTGTGGTAGGTGGACTCTGCTCCCCCTCTGTGGGAAAACACAAATGTCTGAATTCTCTGCTCTTGCTTGCACATCTCAATGGAGAAAGGTTCAAATAACACCACTTCTCTTTTGTAGAGCTGAGGGGTCTTGTAAGGTGGCTGTGAAGAAACAGTAGGTAACACTAAGTCTTGTTAACCATCAGCATTCAGAAATAATCACTCTGAACATCAGAGGAGAGAGCTTAGTGTGGCATAATCTACCTTTTGTAGCACTGCCTATTTTTAGTCTCCCTTCTCCAGTTTCTAAGCTACTGGGGATCATCTTTAAAAAAGAAAAAAAAATTCTTCCCTGACCATGTGACCCAGGAGCCCGGTGTCCATGTGTCCATGGTCCCTGTGCAGCTGAATAAGGGACCATTTGATATTATTTACTCTTTGTGCATTTCAATCTGAAATCAAAACAGTTTCTCAAAACAAGGCTGTGCAGGATTTTGTGGAGTCTGTCATTGGTGTTTTTAATCTCTTGGGTTTTGTGGGTTGTGTTGTTGTTTGGGTGTTTTTTCACTATAGTATTTAAAATATACTTTTAAAAATTGTTGCTTAAGTATTCTGAGAGCCAGACTTGAGCATCAGTTTACCTGTTTATTCAGGAAAACCATGACATGGAATGGATTCCTTCAGAGAGAGAGACTCATTTGCCTAATCCTGCCAATCAAGACCAGAAAGATGAAATAAAAGCCAGCAACATAACAGGTAGAAAAACAAATTGAAATACTTTCATTCTTCCCTAAGCAAAAGGATCCATGTAAGGAATATAGGAGAAAATTTTGGAGAGAATTTTATTTAAATTGGGCTCTTGACAATTTAAAAGACATACCTGAACAGATTTTTCTCAACCACCACAGTAATATCTTTCTAACCTCATCACTTTCCAAATTTGAATTTTTTTTTCTTCTTCCATCATTTCCTGCTAATTTGAGGCTCTAAGGTCTTTCACATCCCTGCATGAGGAGCATTATATGTATTTTAACAATTTATTTTCAATTCTGTTCTTTCTCTAATACAGAGTTTCTATCAGAACAAAAATCAGTTTTGATGCCTGTATCTGGCACAAGCACAACCTGAGACAAAGTGATGAATAACAGGGAAGAATAATCAGGTGTACTTTGGCATACTAGATACCCAGTTTCAAATTACTGTGATTACACTTTTCTCCCCTGTTACTTTTGTCATTAATGTAACAACAAGCACATTTCCTTCAAAAAATAAATTTTGATCCTATTTGGGAGAATAAGTTAAGGTCAGATTTTTCAAATGTGCTCTGCATACTGAATACAGATGAGGTGCTAAGTGGTCTGGTATTTTGTGGGTTGTTTTTTGTTTGCTTTTCTTTTTATTTCTTTTTTATTAATCATCCCACAATAGGACTTAGGGGCATAAAATTACTTTGAAAATTCAGCTGCTTTATAAACGCTCAGGTCTGTAATAGCTGGTTCTTAACAACCTTTTTTTCTTTTTCTCATATTGGAAAAAAACACTTTGGCTGTGGGATTTTCAGGCATTTGCCCAACTGGCCAAATTCTGCTCTCATTGAAATCAGTGAAAAAAAAAATTATTCTTTGTTGATGTTTTCTGATGTGGATTTTTGGTCCTGCTTGTCTTCCTCACCCTTTGTCCATCCATCGGTATATGTTTAGGAATAAGCTTCACCTGAGCTCACAGAGGACTAAACCTGTGCCTCAGCACGAGCCCCAGCTCTTTGCTCCTGTGCTGTGGATGGATCAGGCACATGTGATGCCCAGTGACCCACACCTCTACACGCTCACACATGTGCTAATTGTGGCTTTTCCTTAAACCTAAACAGACATCTGGGGATAGATGGCTCTTCATTGGTTTTCCACACACAATCCTTTAGGACTGGTGAGGAGAAATACACTTTCATGATGCAGCTGTGCTCAGCTAGAGTAGATGAAGCACTCAGTAAGGTAGATATCAATAGTAAGCATGATGAGTTGTGTCTCAGAACTGTCTAAGTCTTTTAATTCATCCACAAGTGTCACCAGATGACAAAATAATACATGAATGTCTAAATTACAGGCCTCAAAAATGAGATCAAAGCCACTGCTAGCCACAGTTGTCATGGCTGTCATTGTGGATGAAAAACACAGGGGTCATTCAGTGTGCAAAAGCTCTTCATCTCTATTTTAACTTTGCATCCTTAACTTATTTTGCCCCACTAGTTTCACTTGAGAAAAATAATTCTGTATCAATTGCTTCTGGAACCTTTACCTACAGCTCAGGCACAGTGTACACTATGGCCATTTCCCTTTAAATTACTTGCTTTTTTCATTGTGAAACAACTTGTCCCTGGGACTGTTTTTGTACCACAGGCACAAAAGTGGACCAGTGACTAGCTGATTCACTCTCTAAGACATCATGTGTCTAATATTGTATCCATCTGTGCTATGATGATATCCTTCTTAATTTGATTGTGTTCCTTGAACTCTCTAAATGCTAATTTAGGAAATTATTTACTTGGCATTTTTTAGGCTTTTGTGTTGTTGTTATCACTGTTATTTATAGAGACAATAAGCATAAGGAGATATTTGGAATATTTGGAGGTTTTTTTTCTCAATTTATGAAAAGATTCTTATTTTTAACAGATGAACTTAGGACAAAAGAGACTAGATCCTAGCATATTACCATTATTGTAAATGAATACGTAATTCCTTGACTTATTACAAGCTAATACAAATCTGTATGGTTTTTCTCCACTTCTTTTAACCTCCTACATTCTTAGAGCATATGTTGAGAATGCCACCCGTAGCAAAGGATCAGTGTAAAGCATCTGTTGCAAATTATCCAGCTGAGATTGATTGATTTTTCAATTTATGCATTTAACTCTCTTGGTTTAGATTTCAACCTAGACCTCAACTGAATTTCAATAATGACATATGCCAGACTTACATGCTAGAGAGCTCCTGAAATTCAGTAAATCCAACATTGGTAATTAATAGATATTTAGGCACTGGTTGAACTTGCACCTTTCTAATAAACCTCTAGGAAACTAATAGGTTAAGACATAAAGAACCTTTCTGAAATGTCTCTTGTGGATTAAACTTCCAAGGGTGAAGGCACTGAAGCACGCAACCCTCCTATGTTTAAAGGTGTCTTGTTTCAAAACTCCCTGTGTTTCTGAGGTCTGCAGGAATCCTTCTAGGATAATTTAAACAGGATTTATAGCCAAGCAGTAAACCAAACTAGCAGTAAAAATTCTTAAATTATTGTGCTAGGCAGTCTTCTAAGCTGTAGTGGAAAAGTAATCACTTTCACTTATGAGTCCTGATTTATTTTTTCTGAAAGAAACCCTGTACTTTGGTAGCATTTTAGTCAACTTCTTTTGTTGAAGCAATAACTGTGTTTTACTTAGATTTCTTCTACTATTTCTGTCAGTATATTTTGCTATTTGGAGGGAATCTCATTCAGTTCAGCAAAGTTACTAAGATAAATAAGTAGGAAATCCAGCTTTGACCGTATCATTTGGAGGAAGGGGTGAAGGTCCTCTGTAAGCCAACCAAGTGAATTGGATAGTTTTCCACACATCAGTAGGAACATTGGATACTTGACCAGTAAGATAATTTTCAAGTTTGAAATCTGCTTCTCTTCCTAACTGAAATGTGAAAAAGTGATTTTTTATCACTTCTGTGAAAGGTTTGTAGAGGGGCCAGAAAGGGAGATGTTAATGTGGGTAGCAGGAAGTCTAGACATACAAAGCAGTCACAGAAAATGTAGAGTACCAAAACCCTTGGTTTGTTTTGGGTTTTGTTTTGGTTTGGTTTGGTGGGTTTGTTTGTTTTGTTTCTGTGTGCAATGAAAATTTAGAAATATAGACCTTTCTTCCACAAACTATGGACTCTGTGTCTGATTTTCTCTACCCAAAAGGGTCAGGGTGACCGTGTAGAGCTTTCACTGCTATGTCATGGAACTGCAAAGCCTGATGAATAGGAAACTGCAGTTTGTTTACAGAACTGTGGCACAGAAAGTCACCATGACTTTGAAACCGACCTGAAATCCATACATTGCATAGCAGATCTGTGTAACATTGTTGCAAACTGTAGTGCAAGGAATCAAGAGTCACGTTTCCCTTGAGATTAAAGGTAATTTTTATGTTTCTGACTTTCTGTTAAACAAGAAACCTACTGTTGCCCACAAGTTAGATCACAGTGAAAAGAAAAGCTTACCACCTGTGGGATCATTGAATCTGGGGAAGATTCAAGCCATGTTGCAGGTGAATACCCAATCTCAGTTACTGGCTGCAGAGCCAGGGTACCCAGGCTTTCCCACAGCACCACTCAGAAAAAGAAGAGCTCTCACATTGCAGGAGGTCTCTCTCCACAACCACAGGAGAGAAGGGAAGTGAGCTGAGTACACAGCCAGGGTTTCTCCCTCTCTCAGCTCCTCGGGGACAGGAGCACAGACAGCCACAGTAACCACTGACCCACGGGGCAGGAAAGCCCTGGGGAGGTGCTGCCTCCCTTGCAAGGGGCGCCTTGCTCTTTCAGTTGCCTGCTGTTTGTTGGGACCTGAGCCTTCCTGGATGCACTGCATTCCAGCAGGTGCCTTTGTTTCCTGTAGCGTGTATTTCCTTTACATTGTCTGATGCTGCCCTGCCTATACCGTGGTAAGCAAAGAGTAAATCCTTTATAAGTGACTCCACGACAAGCACAAGACAGACACAAGAGACACTGTCCTATTCTTGTGGCTGAGAAGGGATTAAGCTCTGCACAATGTGCCACAAAAGATTTCATGCAGTGGTTGGAGTTGTATTATTTGTTACCAGAAATAACCATGACAAAGGCAGTTAAATTCTGCATCTGTTTTTGTAACCTGGATTTTTATTTTGTGATGCAGACCAGGGAGAAAAAAAGAGTCAGTCTTATGGCAATAGTGCTGTATGTCATGGTTTTATAAAATTTATCTATAAACAGAGACCTTCCTGTGAATTGGTCAATTGTGATAAAGCAACAGAGACTTGCAGTGAAATGTCTTTATATTTTGGGTATGAGTTTGGATCTTTTAGGCAAATTGTTCCTCCAGTTTCTGCTTTGAGGAAGGCAATTCATTCTCTCCTAATTTGGTAGTGATGCATTCATTTTTTTAGCTTGATAAATCATGTAATATATTGGTTTCATTTCACAAAGGAGCAAGGAAAGGAGTAACAGGCTTAGAGGACAGATAAAATGTCCTAAGTCTCCTGTTAAACTTAATTCGAGTAAACCTAAGCCTTCAACTATGGCTCAACAATGGTTGAATAAGTCTTTCCCCAAATCCCAGCAGATATCCTACTTGCTGACAGCAATTCCCGAATTTCACTAGAGCAGATAATTTGAGCTAAATCATACATTGTCCCCTCATCTCGTGTTCAGAAGGCGAGGTGATAAGTGTTTTCTGAGGTGTTTCTGATATATGTGTTTCCCTGAGGTTGTGAACACTGATTACAGAAGTGAGTCAGAGTCCATGGAAAGGAGTTTTCTGCTAGATAAACCTCTACAGTGTGATTTCACTGCAGGTCGAAGAGTGACTTCTGGCAGAAAGGAGAAACTATTGACTTTAAAGGGGGCCCTCAGAGTTAAGGGCAAAAGGCAGCAGTACTATTACTGGCTAGATACCTTCTGGCCCTGCAGAGCATTTTGTGATTTCAGAAATCTTCCTCTTGCTCCCATGAGGACAGGTGAGATAACCAGATTTGGGTGTTCAGCTGGAATGCTATAGAAAACCTTGTTCCCCCTGATGTAGAGCAGGAACATGGACTCCTGTTTCCCATCTTCAGGCAAGTCACTGTCATCTCCTGGCTGCTCTGAAGTTTGCTTATGGTGGTTTTTACTGCACGTGTACCATTAAAAACAGGTAGATGTCCAGACTGGGGAGAGCAAGTGAGTGAGCACGACCAGCAAGAGCTGCTTTGCTAGTAACCTGTGTGAGTTAGGAAAAGCAGAGACCAGGTCTCCTGCCTTGGGTATATGACAGTCTGAGTTGGCAGATAACTAAAGAGTTCTGGGCTGGTTTTCTGTTCCTCTCTCTGTGGTTTTCAACAGAATAAGTGGAGAGATTTGCTGCTCTGTTTTGTCACGAGCCTTTCCCAAAAGGAACAAAGAGCCTGTCCAGCTGTGGAGGGGGAATTTACCTTATCTGGATGGCATGAAATCAACTGGAGACTGTAACATTCGAATGTTAGAAAAGGTCTCAGTGCGTTCTACTTAAAGTGACACCTGTCCCTTTAAAAACTGGAATGTTTGCAAAGACATTTAAACACATACATTATGAAGAAAATAAATTAATCATATTGTATTTAATGAAATATTCAAGGCTGCTTTCTTTCTTTTTTTTTTCTTTTTTCTGAAATCTCTGCCCCTGAAAAACCCCGAAAAACTGTTTCAGCTTGAAAAATCTAATTCCAAATCAAAAATACTTTGGGGGAAACAAAATTAACTAGCGAGAACCTATTATCTACACATCTGTAGCTGTGTAATCACACTTCAGATGATTGATTGTCACTTCCATGTCTCTGTAGGAAGATTGAGTCTTTTCTTTCCATAACTAAAACTGAAACTAGTGCTATCAGATATTCTGTGTTTGACAAATCAGAAGTCTAAAGTTCTCTTGCAGAAGAGCACTGTAGACAAGATCTGAAATGATATGTCCTTAAAAAGGGGAAATGTTTCTTTGGGAGTAATAACCATATCATTGTGACTTTCTGTTGCATTGCATTATGACTTGGAACAAACAAAAAGTTTTGGGGCATAAAGTTTTGTTCACCACAAACAGTAAGAATTAATTTTGGAATCTTCTTCATGGGTTCTGTTTCTTTAACATTAGAAACTTCTTCGATATAACTGGGTTTGTTTAGCCAAGTGATAAGACAGTATGAAATTTTTATGTTCATATGTCCTGTCTGATGAACAGAGGGAGAGGGATGAGGAAATGTATTGGATTATTTTTTTTCCAATTCAAAGCACACAGCTTTGTCTAATTAGCCTGAAGATGTATGTATGTTTGTGGAAATGAAGGTGTTAGTTGGGGTAATCAATATTGAATACTTAGACCATCTCTAGGTGGTGAGAGAAAAAGAAAAAATTCTAAACAAAAAATAAAAAATCCACAAAAAATGCTATCTTATTCTGCTCCTGTTGTGGAAATCCATTTTGTTACTAAGTAAAGTAAATACTGCGCAAACTTCTAGCTACTATGACTTTTATTGTTATTTGACAGATGGATGTGCTTGTTTTTAATGGTCCTGCTTTGCCTTGATTATCTGCATCTTGTCACTTCTGGCTGAGCACAAGGAACATGTTGGCACATTTCAATGCGGACTACCTGTCGGCAGGAATATGCTTACAAACACTAATGTTGCAGCTGGAGTAAGCATATTTTTTATTACTTGATTGAAGCACAGAATTGCTTTCTGGGCCCTGTGAACTTACTAGCTTCTACAGGAAGTATCTTGGCAAGAGAGGAGCTCCTTGCTCCTAACATCCTCCTGGGGACACACAATGTGAGGCTGTATGGTTCTTGAGTGCCAGCCTTGGTCATTAATGGGTCCCTCCTACTTCTCACTGACACCTGCTTAGCCAGAATTTAATCTGGTTTTTTGCAAAGAACTGAGACTAACCCCAGGTTTCTGGACATTGTTTCTCTGCTTAGTAATGTGGCACCTGTTTATGCCCATTTGCTGTTATTTTGTGGTATGCATTTTAGTGGTGCTAGCCAACAAAATTCTCCAGACTGACTTTAGGCTTAGGCAAAGTGGACATTTGCCAGCAAAGCAACTGTGGAGCAAAAGCCCAGCTTGTGATTCTCTGTGCTGTTTTGACTGTGCTTAGGAGTCTGTAAAACTGAGCCTTAGAAGGGGCTCATGCTACAGAAATACAGCAACCATCCTTCTCCCTTGCAAAAAGCAAAAATTCAGCTCTCTTCATCTCTCCTCTTTTTCTGTCTGTTATCTTTATCTTGTTTCTTTCCATAGCTGGCGTCATGTACCCCTGTTAGAGGCTTAAGTTTTCATCCTTGGAAAAGTTAAATTCTCACTACATTTCTCAAAAGCTCTGAGGTGGCCTCATCTGTCACTGTGTATCTGGATTCCTCTACCCTACTTACACAGCTCTGCAGTTTCTAAGAGTTATGTGTGCACTGTAGCAAATGATTTGCTTTCCCAGATCCCTTCACAGAAGAATGAGTGGGTTTTTTTCCTCATGTAGCATTCAGCCCCTGTGAAAGCATCCATATTTCTATGTTCCCAAATCATCCAAGAACTGATGGTGTCTTTCCCTTGCTCCACCTCACCTTTTTTCTCTCTGTGCCCTTTCTGAATGGGCAACACAGAAAGCTCTGCATATGGGGTTTTGCACATACAGCATGAACACTGACAATTGCACACACAGTGGAGATTTTTCATCCCTAAAGAATGAGGGAGTACCTAACACTGTGTTAAGTGGAGTGCAGAAATAGACTCTAGTGACTCCATAATACAACTCCCCCTCTGCAGGAGCACAGCATGCTTGAGCAGCTGATGAAGGGAATAATGACAGCAGGCTGGTCCCTGCACAGGTACTCTCTAGATTTTGGAGTGGTGTGGGAGCACCTCCATTCTGGAGTGGAATAGATGTTTCACAGTGTCCAAATAGCAGTAGACCAATCAGAGGAAGTGCCAGTCTCATGGAAAACTTGGAAAAAGTTTGGCCAGCTTTCAGCATTCAACGTTGCGGCACTTAACAGAGAGCTGTAAGTGACGCGTGATTGTTTTGTAGGTTCTCTGTCTGCTGCTGAAGAAAGTGGCGTGGGTCCCGTGGGTGACGTGCAGCTGCCGAGCCAGCCAGCTCTCAGGCCAACCTGGCTGCCTGCCACCCACATGCTGGCTGAGCCCTGGCTGCTGGGGTGGATTTCGGTGGGTGGTTTTCCTTCTCATTGCGGGGTGTGTTAGTTCTGCATCCTGCCATGCCTCTGAGTGATTTCTATAATATCGTGGAGCAATCTCTACAAAACAGCTCCATGTGAACGTCTCTGGGCAAATAGTCTTCTGCTTTTAAATGCTGCTAATGTACCCAAAATGAGCTGTACAGTGTATGACCATTAGCATTTGTTAAAGGAGTGGGATGTGCTAGGTCTCAAACAAGCAGATTTCTATATCATGCAGCCTTTCCCCATATCTGCTAGACTGGCTTTGCTCTAGAGAGCTCAGCATGAGTGCAGAGGTCAAATGGCTTTCCTAGGTAGTGTTTGATGCTAGCCATGTGGTCTCCAGCATTGTATTCTTCAGGTATTTCTTTTAGAGCAATTTCAGTGCTCAACTTTTATCTGTTTATTTATTTATTTATTTACTGAACTCCTGAGTTTTGTATTGGTGGAATATTTTTTTCCTTTTTCAGTGCTGACAAAAAACCCTGAGTAAGTTGCAGAGAAGCAAGTCCGAGGAGCATAATGGCATAGTTCACTCACAGTTACTGCTGCTGTGTGTGTACTCACATAGACGTATATGCAGCTGCTTTATCCAAAATAGTGGTGATCATAAACATTAGCGGCGGGAGTTTTCCTAGAAGTTTAAATTGACTGAAACTGTAAATTTACTAGCTCAGATTTCTCCCTTGAGTTCCAGCTGCTAGGCCACAAACAATACTATAGTTTTAGTTACAAGGGTTCTATTTAAAACTGGACAGTTTTTCTTTGCATTAATCATCCAAGCTCGTATATATTCTCATCTTGTTAAGACTCTACCAGGCCGTAGAATCTTCTTGAATTTAACTGTCAAAACAAGAAAAGAGAAGAGAAGAGAGCATGATCTCATACCTCTATTTAGTATGATCTCAACTTCAATTATGCTTCTAGTTGTTTATCAATTGAACAGCAAGACAATTATACGTGGTTCTGACTTCCTTTAAAGCAAGGCCAACTATTTTCAGTGATGCCAGGGACAGGACAAGAGGTAAGAGATAGAAACAAAAGAAGCTGCATTAGAGCATGTGGAAACGCTTTTTCATTCTGAGTGTAAGCAAGCATAGAAACAGGCTACCCAGAGAGGATGTGGTGCCTTCATCCTTGCAGGCATCCAAAACCCTATCAGACATGATCCTGAGCAACTGGCTTTGGGTGGCCCTGCTTGAGCAGGGGGATGGACAAGATGACCTCCAGAGCTCCCTTCCACTCTCAACTGCTCTGTGATTCTTAGATCACAGCTCTGGTCCCTCTTTAGTCCCTCTTTACCTTTACGTGATTTCTTCCAAGACAGAGTAGGTGACGAAAGGGAAAGAAAGGAATGACACAGAATGATAGGGGAAGCCTTTTGGAATGGGATAGGGAGACATGATGGAGCCCCTGAAATGTTAGGAAATGAGATTGTCACAAAACAACTCTGGAAATACAGTGCAGCAATGCCAGGAACTGACCCAGATGCAGGAAGATCAGTCCAGAGAAGTCACTAAGCCTTCACTGCTCTGGGTGTGAACATCAATGGTTTGCACATGGATCTAGGTCTTGGATGTTGAGTCTTCTTCCTTTTTATGTAATGCAGCTGTTGTACAGAGCAATACTGTAATGTTAAACATCAAGAACCCAGGCTCCCTAGTGTGGGCATTGTAGTGACTTTTGCTCCAGGCCTAGGAATGGATCATTTGACAATGTGGTCCTTTGGTGCTCCTGGAGGCCTCTAATGTCGTGATCCTGGGGGCTGCAGAGAGAATGTCAGCCCAGACATGTGATGAATACAGACTGAGGAAAGGGCTTCTGTTAGTTTATAACCTGCAGAATATCAAAAGAAGCTGCAAAAAAAGAGGAAGCATCCTGTGTTCATCACCTTAACATAATCAAGAATGTTGCTTTATGTATTTTTTCTTTTCCTTTTATTCCTCTGCTCCACTCTTCCTCATGTTAATGTCATTATGCCTTTTCTTCGTGTGACATGGGGCAGCCACTGATACTTTTACTATGGAAAAGATCCCTCCACACCACAAAACAGGCTGAGGCTGTGCCCATTCAATATTTTTTAGTTGAGTTGTGTTTGTTCAGTAATCTGCCCTGTGGTAAGTGACAGGTGCCACTCTTCTGATGAAAGATTACATTGAAGTGGGACAAGAGTCCTTTTAGCAGGCTTTTATATTATTGATAAGTAGCTGTGTTAATGATTAATTCTCCTTTTTTTATTTTCTTTTTTTTTTTAATCTTTATTGAATAAAAATATGAAACAGTGATGTTGCTAAGGCCACTTGGAGTTTGATCAGAACACATTCTGTGTTATTTATCTATCCTTACTAGCAGTAACTTTTTTGGTTTCCAGAGTATTGCTGATGAAACTACTTCCTTTAAAAGGGGCTAGGAAATCGCTTTACAATGAACAGGAATAATTTTCTATTTAATTTTTTAGAATTTGTTGATTGGTTTTTGGTTTAGGGGTTTTTTTTGTTTGGTTTTTTTGGGGGGGAGTGGCTTAAGGGTTTTCTTGACCATTTTTGTGGCTTTTGGTTTGGGTTTTCTTGTAGTCTGTTCTTAAATAGATTAAGAATAGAATTTTGTTGCAAATTAGATGCATAAGTGGAGCTTTTACCACTCAAGGTAAGAGAAATTCCTTGAGAGTCTGCTGATATGAGTGTGTATGAGGCAGCTAATGCTAGGGGCTGGCATATCCTGGCTACTGGCAGGGAATGTTTCACAAGTTCCCACATCAAAAACTATTGTTGCTGTCAGCAGGGGAGGGTAGCAGGCTCAATGCAGGAACTGAAAAGGATTTTCTTTGATTTGGTTTCTCCTAGTAAGGGAATTTTCAGAAGAGTATCTGGTGGAAAAACACTAAGATTCCCAACATAAATGCCTAAGTGGATTTGGAGCAAAAAGAGGTTTGCCAGTAAAGCCTGTCCTCTTTTACTGTCATCTTTCTAGTGCATACTTGGTCGTTTGATGATAGTTGTGGCTGAAAAAAGGCCTAATGTACACCCAGCCTGATCTCCAATTCCAACCACTCTCTTCTTCCCATCCTCCTAGAATTTGTACTGCACATCCCACTGACATTGCAGTAACACTTTGAACTTCCCTCTTTTGGTAGCCTCCTTCTGTGGATTCCATTAGGTCACAAATTCTTGAAATTTAATGTTCTTCCTGAACTGAATTGCCATGTTTCCATTGTGTTTCTAATTTTAAATTTGTTAGTATATCTTAGTGTAAACCTAAAGTGTCCCATTAAGACTTGCCTTCTCTTTCCTGGGAAAGAGTCCTCTGAAGTAACCTCAGAGTGTCCACTGAAATTTCTAAGGTGAAAGAAGGTTGTCAGGGCTCTGAAATATCCAGAGAAAGTTGATGTGTTTCCTAGAAATGCTCAAATGCTCTACACTTCATTTCTTAAATGTTGCATTATGTTTTCCCTGTGGCACTCACATAATCTTGTTTCAGTAATTGAAAGTTACAGAAATTGGAGCTTTATCATTTAATAACCTTCCTACTTGCTGTTTGCTCAGATGACTATGATCTAGTTAAAAACATTATGTAAATGTATTTATAAACAAAAAGTAATCAACCTGTAGAGGAAGGAAAGCCAAAGCAGGAATACACGAAAAGTAAGAGACAAAAATAATATACCTGAGACCTGAATTCAGAAAATATTGATCAGCCCCAATTTTATGTGTGAACAGTGGATGTGCTGACTACTTAACAACCATAAAATTCTTGCTTTCTTGTAAAGTGTTAACTTTAGTAATGAGGTATTTTGACTGACATCAAGTGAGAGCAGCTTATTATCCAACTAATCACTTATTAGGACACTTTATTTTCACCTGTCATAAAGATAGTTTCTTCTGTCTTTAATGTCTGTGATCTAACATCCAGTCCTCCACTACAGTTTGTAGTTTGTTTTCTGAAGTTCTGAAATATAAATCATCAGTAGAAATGGAATAAAAGTAAATCTCTTCAGTTAGGGGGAGGACAAGGGCACCTGTTTGGTTCTCAAGCTGAACATTCAGCGCTGAGCCACTGTATATTTCAAGTGGCTGTGAAGTTGTACTTTACCAGTAGAAGTCTCTGTGTGAATTTGCAAGTACTTGATAAAGACCTGGTGGTTTCGTCAATCTGTAAGAGACATCATTTTTTTTCTCCCTATGTTTACTTTCAGGAAGTGAGAATATAAGCTATCATTTCATCTGTTTAATCTGAATAATTTAATTACCCCCTGTTACAATGGGGGTAATTGGCACTTGTTATCAGTGGTAATAGGAGATAATCCAGTACTTGGAAAAAAGTATCAAAGGTTTCAGTCCAACATAACTTCCTGTATTTTGATAGAGGAGTGTGATACCAGATCAACTAAGCCTACATAAAGAAACATATTCTCATGCTTGCTGTTGACAGTAAAGGACACAGTATTTTTAGGGGAGGTGCCAAACACACCACTCTAATTATGCAATGCACAAACATCCTAAAAGGATAGTCAGGGATGATTGTATTTCTCTCCACACCTCAGGTGATTAATTAAATGCTGTTCAGTGAGCAACAAAGTCCATCTTTTCATGAGACTTATGTCTTAGAGACATAAGTCTCTTAGAGACATATGTCTTGTCACAAGACTTACGTTCTCTTATGCCTGCTTTCCAAACAATCCATAAATCCATGGACTTTTCCTTCTGATATTAAGATCTAGTTAACAGTTCTACCTCTATACATTCAACAAGCTTTGCCCAGTTTCTGCTCGCAGAAAATTCTAAATCGATGTGTAAGGCAGATGCAGAGAGAACATGAATTCTGCCCCCAGCCATCTCCTTCCCAGGGCAGTAGGTACAAATTTTATTGGAAATTGCTCCTGGCAGTATGTGCCACTTATTTTCCTTTAATCCTGTTTTCATCTCACCTCATAATGATTTCAGGAATGTTTTTAGTTTTCAAAGCCAAGGAAACAGTTTCTTCTTGGCGGAAATAGCATTGGCTGTTAAATAAAAAGAAATGTGCTTTTCTGGCTAAGCTCTATGAAGACGATTGTACAATCTGTACTGTACGCTTGGAAACTGCTGCAACAAGACGTGTACCATATGGTGTATATGGCATTCCCTTACCTCAAGTGTTCCCTTACTCAGGCTGGCATGGTTGGTAATGAGCTCATTTTTGAATAAGGGAAACATGAGTGACTTTTGTCTTTTATGGGTGGAGGTTGGGGTAGGCCAGAGGAGGGAAGCAGAAATCTCTACATACAAGAACAGAGCAAAGAAATGTTGTCATTCCTCACCTCTGCTGGTTCTCTGATCAGCTTGAAGTCTATAGTATTCAGGAACTTCATTAGGAAAAAAAACGAAACTATTGAGCTGAGGTTGAGTTTAACATGATGCCATGATAGGAAAACAGAATTTAAGTAAGAATGGTTTTTATTTCTCTTTCCCTCTGGCAAAGGCATAGTCCATAAATATGCAGGAAACGAGCACAATAGGCAGGTGAAATGTGATATCAGCTCTCTTTTACTGTGTGAGAAGAGAATGGGAGGCTCGTAACCTAGGGAAACACTTCTGCATGTTTCATTCTTCTTAGAAGTCACCTCAGAGAAAACTCTAGGAGTGTGATATAAAGAAATTAAAATTAAAATTTTCTCTTCCTATGTGCTCCTAAAAACCACAGAGAAGGAAATCCATTAAGAGCATCACCACTTTCAGGCAAAGTGAGTTTAGCATGTCACCATACTTTCCTGATCTGTCCTAAATAAAAACAAGCAGTTCAGGGAAACTGATAACCTGTATGACACAAAACACTGTTTTGGACTCCCTCCTATTAGATGTAGTTGTTCGTGGTGTGTATCCTGTTAAAGGATGGCTTCCCTGAAATAAGCAATTATTAGACCGCTTGTGCCTACGAAAGCTTGAGATGGTGTTTTTCTCTCTCACCAAGATATTGCATTCTACATTTATTAAAGATTAAGTCCATCCAAAGTGACATGTACATGTCAGGTACATTAAGGATAAATGTCTATGATGTACTGTCTCCAGCAGAAGCCTAGAACCTGGATAAAAGGTTCTTGAACTTGCATATTCTTACTAACCTATTCCAGCGTCCTAACACAGGATAAAACATGGGACTAAAAGGAATGTGTTGATCCTGAGTAAAAGGAAAATCCTTTGTCAAGAGCCAAAATATGTTTTTTTGCTACAGGCCATACGTGTTACAAAGCCTGTGTAGAATTTTCTGTCAAGAACCTTGACATTAACCTGAGACAATGGGTGGATTGTGGAAAACAGAGGCATACTGGGGACTAAAACTGCAATTGTGGGTAGGGCAAGCTGCATGACAAGTAAGCTATAATTAGCAGCACACATTTTTTCACGTAGTGAACAAAACTAGTCTGCAGTCCCATTGTACTTACACCATGAACACTGTTTAGGCAGCCAAGAGCTGGCAACTGAGGGATGTCCTATAGGATTGCTTTTGCCATGAGAGGTGTGACGTGTTGCCTTGGAAAACAAATTGAGCATGAGACAATGATGCAAAGGCCCAAGCTCCTTTCTTGAATGCAGATGGTCCTATTACTCCCCAAGGTTTAGGGTTATCTTTGTTGTATTTTGGGTTCTCACTTTCATTACTTGGGGATGAATATGAATAGAAAATGGAAAAATGGACTGCATCATTTGTGTGGTCCTGTCTTACCATTTTAGACACTTTAAAGACACTTCAATAAGGATTCATGACAAAATATGTATAGTATTAAAGATTAAAGAACATAATAACTACTCTGAAGAGTTTGAAGAAATACATCAAGAATAGAGTATATGACTATTAGACAAAAAAAAGCTAAATTTTCTAAACTTAAATTGTCACTTTTTAAATGAAAAAATAGATTTATATTGTAATGAGTGTTAAGAAACACACCATTATCTGTATATATCACTAAACTTATTGAAATGAAGACAAACGGGTATTCATTAATTTCTCATTATCTGAAGTCTCCAGAAGTTCATGAGGGTTTCTCACTGCATGTTTTTTATGGTGTGTTAGGGAAAGGAAAACATGCCCGAGCCAATGAAATATATTTGCACAGTAAAAGAAAAAAGTAATTGCATTTATATATATGTATATATATGGTCAGGTTAGCAGTCAATAAACACTTGCACAATTCTTTCTATGGAAGCAGGCTTTAATTCTCTACTATTTTATTTTTCATCGTTTATCAATCTACAAATCAGAATTTAAAATGCCATCGTGTTGGTTTCCAACTGCCCTTTTGCATTAATTTACACTGGTGGTGTTAAGAAAAGGAGAACCAGAACCTGAAACATCAGTGTCTCTTCCGAAAAGCGTCAGATGGGAATATGTGTCCTGCTGCCACACGGGAGTGGACTTGAATTAAAATCCCAAGTTGTATTTGCACTGTGGATCACTATCTCACTTCCTGGGTTGCATAAACCTGTTCAAGGACAAGAATCATTCCACGCTCTGAGGTGAAAATAGAAGCAATTTCACCAAGAAATTGGTGAAATATTGAGAATAGGAATATCTAGTCAGAGGCCACCAGACTCATGTTTCCTCGGGAATACTCAATTATACTTTGTAGGACAGACTAGGACATTAACAAAGCTTTGGGAAGTATAGCATGGCCTCCTTGTCCGAGAGCTTTAGAATATATTTTATATATTTATTATATATAGCATATATTACAAATCCTGGGAGAAACAGCTTTCAAACAGGATATCAAATATTAGAACAACTTGACTGATCCATAAGAATTTTCACAATATACTGGCTTCCAGTGGAAGTCTCAATGTAAATAAAATGTTTATTTAATTTGAAAACCAAATGCCAAGTTAGATTTGTGCTTTCCTTGTAAAATTCAAAAGAGAGAAAATATTCAGTTTCCACAGAGATTTTCCGTTTAGGTTTCAAATGAGGGGCTTTTGTAATGAAAAAAACCCTCAGCTTTGAGGATGTAAACAGCTTTTTTTCCTACTTGGGATGATGAAAGTTTATGCTTTTGTATTCTTTCCCAAAACCAGTTTGACCTCTAGCCTTTCCATGATTTATTGCCTACCTGCAGTTCCGTGCAGAAAGATCTAAAAACACTTTATTACCTTGACTTTGTCTTACACATGTGAGCCCAAACCTTCTTTGGGGTTCTGAGCTGTGGTGGCTGAAAATCTTCCCTGTTACGTGGACATGGGTTTAGCTGAAAAATCACTGGATTGACTAGGGAATCTGTTTAAGAGACTGTGTTTCTCTGGATAACCTCTTGATCTGAGCATACTCACTACTTCTCATGTTGTGTTACATCAAGAAAGGATGAGCTTGAGAACAGTGTCTTAATTGCTACTTCCAGAACTGTGATTATCAGCTTAGTATTGTCACCTTGCTGTTTTACCCTTTTCACGCACACCGCTTTTCAATTACACATTGTAGTCCTTGTAAGCACCTGCTCCAGCTGAAAGCCACATCTGAAAGCAGGTGTGCTGAACCCCACCATAATCTGCATCTTTTAATTTTTAGTGTTGTCTGATCACTCTATTTGGTGGCATGTTTCCATCTAAGACCTGAACTCTTTCTGGACTGTATTCCATTCTTACAAATATGTATCAAACTACTTATTCTTCTCCCAGCCCTGGGAAAAAATAGACTATGTTACAAATCTCATTTGCCGCTAAAAGAAATTCATTTCAACCTTTATAGTTTTGAGTGAATGCTTAGGGATTTGTTCCCATTCTCCACAGCTCAAAAGAAAAAAAAAAAACAAAAAAACAATCAAAAACAAACCCAAAAAGCAAATAATAAAGCATGTTGGCATGATAAACATTTTCTGTTTTTCTGTTGGCTCAATTTATTATTCTGTGTGTGTGTGGTTTGACATTCAAGCCCCTGAAGACCTTATTTTAGACTTCGTGAAATAAAATTCCACAACAACTTTCAGAGGTTTTTGGTTGTGTGAAAATGCAGGGGTCCCTTTTTTAAAACTATAGTCCCAGCACTGCACCACCACTTTGAGCAGAGATTAAATTAATTTCTCACAAACTAAACATGATTCCAGTTCTGTGTCTGAGTGAGGACATGAGGATCTGATTGTAGCAGGAAATATGGACCCACAGTGTAATTACCTTCTGGCATCTAAAGATCAATGCTACTTTATCTTGCAACTCTTCAAATCTTCTTTGAAGCCAGGAAATGCTGATATATTGATGATGATCAGGAGCGTAACAAGCATAAGGTTCCAAGCTGCACTAACCTAATATCAGATGAATACTACTTTTGGCTTCTCCAGCCTCCCCAGGAACTCCGAATTGTTTTTGTCTCTTTCCTCTTGGGTCAAAAACCACCACAGGTGGCTCATCCAGCAGCTGGAGCAGGCACATTCATTCCTGTAATCACCAAAGAGGCCCTTGTGCCTGGCTGCAATGTGCCAGCTTCATACATGTAATACCCACTGTAAAACACATGTTTTCTCAAGCTTAGTGAAGTCTTAACGCCATATGGTTGTCAGTGTTCACAAATGAGGTGTTATTAAGTTGTCAGTTGCTTACAGAAGTGAAGTGGAATGGACTGGATGAAGGGGGAGGAGTGACCTTGAGTTAATGGAGACTATTGTGACACACTAAGCAATGAATAACACCATGGGTAATAACTAGCTTGTTCTCATCCATATCCCTTTTCATGTGCACCTTCTTTTATTACATCAATGATCAAGTAGTCGGTGCATGTGGCTGGAGGCAAGGAATTAAAAGGTATAAATAACACACACTTTAATTGAAATCTAACTGTGAATGCCTGGCCTCTGTGATTAAACCTTTTATCACATGGATTGTGCCACTACAGGTACATTCATGCTACTCAGAGAACTACTTAGCTCAAAAAAAAAAAAAAAAAGGCCTTTTTTTCTTTCAGATGTCCAGATTGAATCATTTGAGAATTTCTTTGGTGGTACCAGGGCAAGTATTGTGGATATAACAAATGCATTCTTGCATGTATGCAAAACCCTACTGCGGTCTCTTATGCTCAAATGCTGATGGCAAGAACTTTGAACATGCAAAGGGAGAGAGAGCATGAGAGCTGGCATTAGGGATACTGAGGGTCATCTGCCTTAGGGTTTTCCATTCCTATTATAGTGGAGTCATTAACGTGGACCCTAGGATTTCCTAAAAGTGATGAAAAAAACATTGGGTTGGGCCAGCCTTGGTAGTGTTGCCTAAGTACAGAGGCTTGATGCTGGATTTCTGCAGGCTTTCTGTCTTTATCAAACTTCAGTGAAAAGGTTTTATGAGCAGGCTGCTGAGCTAGCAGTGTGACTCCTAGGGGAATTCAGCTGTGTGAATAGATCAACATTTGCCTGAAAATAGGGGCACTGGTGTAATCCCTTACACAGCGTGTAGCAGAGTGGGACCTTGATTACTGTGTTGGAAACAGCAATGGGTGATATTTATTGTAGATCACTTCATGGGTAGACTGTCTGCAGAGATGATGAATTAATGTTTTCCAGGGGAGAGGGATGACTGGTTGTTGCTAAGCCTCAAATTTAGGAGTTTGGTTTGTTTATAACTCGGTCTGGAAAGAGTTCTCTGAACATTATCCAAGATTTACACTTATGTGATATGATAACCAGGTTGAAAAAAACCACTATTCTTGACAGCAGTATCCGAGTATTTTTCTAGTTCAGGTGTGTCATATCTGCAATATGATGGACTTCTTTAAACAAGTCAGTGCTGACATAAACTTGATGCTTGGTATTCCCCAAATAAAATTATGTGGAGAAAAATATCTGTGTCCAAGCTACAAAAAAAGCTGATTGCTGCAGAGAATGCAGAAAAATAACATTACACAAAGCTCACAGTCCTGCATTTGTGCTGTGAATAACCTTGATAATATATTTTAAATTACTCAGTTAAAAATATTTGGTTTCTCTCAAGGAGATTTATCAGCCAAGACAAGCTTTTGTGGAATGTTTTTGAGTCTAAAGTACATAAAAGAGGCCAGTAAATATAGACCACCAAAAGGAGAGAAGGGCTCTGGGAGCCATTAAAGTCTTCAATTATTCAGTTTTACTGCAGCTTGCAGCTGGAAGGTTCTTCCCTAATTTAAACAGATTCTTTGTTTTCCCTTTTGTTGCCCACCATTTGTACCTGACCTGCCAAGTATCCAAAGGCCCTTGAGCCAGGTGAATCAGTATTTCTAGCGCTGCAGTAAACATGCCAATTGAATATGGCTCTGAGAAGAACACTGAATTAAAAATCTAAATGAGAAGTCTTACATGACTTCTGGTAAAAGGAGGAGTTTGAAACTGGTAGCACTAGTTTTTCATCTATGGAAGCCAACAAACACCACAAAAGCTGTTTTATCCTTCATGAGCACCTAAGGTTTTGAACCTAAGCTGTTCGAGCCTAAATTGTAACAGCTTTCTTAAGTTTTACAATTTTTTTTTTACTGTGTTAAAGTTGCTTTGCAGGAGTAGGTCTTTCAAGAAGAACACTCTTGGTATTTGAAAGAAGAGAATTTAATAAGCTAAATTATAGAAAGAAATAAATTAGGTTTTTACCCCACAGTCTTCTTTCAGAAAGGACTCCCCAAAGCCCTTTTCAAATCAGCAGGTTCCATCCCAGGGAAGGACAGGATGAAGGCTCACCTTGTTGCAGTGTATGCCAAGGTTTTCTCTAGTGTGTCTCTGTCGTCTTCTCTGAGACTGCTTTTGCTTTGAAGCAGGGTAGGAGAAAGCAGAATCCTGCAGGGACTGTGTAGGCAAAAGTAAGTGCTCTGATGTACTCTACAGTGGTTCATGCATATATACAGGGGATGTATAAAAGCTGTTTTATTGGCAAGGGGGCTGTTGGCCAAGGCACCGTGGTTATACTGTAGTACCTTGGGACCAGTATGTTTCACAAGAGCAGGCACTGTGAATTTTGAATTACTGTTGCCTCTAAAACATTATGCTGCCAATAGTGCTGTACCTCCACACAGTAATTGTCATTCAGCACTCAGACTTTGCCAGCTATTTTGAAGTTCCACAGCAAATCAATGTGTCCTAGGTGTTTCACAACACCAGATCCTAGTGGTTCAATGTCATCCTGACACAAATGAAAGACTTTATCTTATAAAAACTTGGTAAACATGAGAAGATATCTACTGTGGGTAATGATTCTCTGTTGTTGAACCCAGGACTCTCAGGAGCTCACATATGCCTGTTCTATTTTGGGCCATTTGCAATAATGCTGAAATATTTCAGCTTGCCATGAGCTTTCTTCCCATCAGTTTATACTGGGCTAGAGATGAAGCAAGGAAAAGGTATGGTGAGTGTTATGCCAAAAAGAAAATTATTCCCTCTCTTGTGGAAACGTATCAAATTTATTGAATGAGGTAACCAACAAATCAAACAAAACCCCCCAAACCAGCTTTGGGTGGTTTTATCAAAAATGACCTCCTACAGGTCAAAGGCTGTAGAAGGTCTTCAGTCTAAGGCAAAATGGAAATGTTCTAGAAGGTTTGAGATCTGTTTGCATCAGAGTAAGAATAAATCTGGAATATGTATAAAAAGGCATCATGACTCAAAGTAGTCCTTGTACTCTGCAGTCTTTTTTAGTCTTGCTAACATACAGAACTTCAGTCTGCTCAGGCTCTGCTGTAAAAGTCTAAGCTGTTTTGTGACATGTCATCCTGTCCTTGATGGAAGCACAGTGTTCACAGGTATTCCAATAGCCCTGGAAAACCCTCATTCTCAAATGCAGTATCAATCTGTGATATAATAGATATCATGCAAAACATTCACATGAATCCCCTGGCATGTGAAAAGTTGTATCTTGGTATAGGAATGTTGCCAACAGGGACAATGTCCTTGCTTGGCAGATGATCTTATTTGCTGTCTCTCCTGTGTAGAGGTGACGAGTATCTTGGGCACTGTACAACTCCATTGTCATGATGCTACCTGCAAAATTAGTTGGTCATGTGTGTATAAATTCTTTCCAAACTATCTCAATTTCAAGTTATACTCTTGCTAAGAAGCAAAAGCCAAATAGAATGTGATTTCAAGAACATTTCGAGTGCAGACATTAATTATCAATTACTTCATTTCACACTGCGCTTGCAGTCCAGGTATATTTTGTAAATTAGATTTAGCTTCGGTATTGTCTGTAAAAGTTTGGTATGATGTTACTTGAACTTATAGTCCAGGAATGAAGTCATTGCAGCAATGGAGAAGAAAGAGTGAGTGAACCACCAATAGTAATTACTGAGCTTTCTCACTAGAAAAAGTTTTTTCTTTTTTTTTTCCTCTCATTTTCTGCAGAAAACATTGTTACTTTATATATGTGGACTATGTCTTGTTGGCTGGGGGAAATTTTGCTTTTTGGCTATGCTGATGTCTTTAAATTGGCAAAACCCCTGTAGTGTGAATACAGTTATTGCTAGAATAAAAGTGCTTATATTAGTATATCTTATTCCATTTCAGCAGGAGAGATCATTTACACACCCATAAATCACCTTATGTTTTTCAGACTATATCTACCCTGACACTGAATCAGGGTAATGTGCCAGTAGGCACAACATTATTCTTGCCTAAGTTTTCCCAGAGCAAGCAGAAGGAAATTGTGAGATCTTGTCAGAAAAAAAGTCAGAGTTTTCTCTTTTTGGAAAGTATAAAATCCTTTTGAGCTCAAAAGGTAAACAAGTTTTAGCCATAAACTTTTATCTGAAAACCAGACATTCAATTTCTGAAATTTTCCTCTGTGTCTCTCCAGAGATGTTTAGATTGTTTGTGTTGCAAATCTGCTCTGCACTCCAAACACCCTTTGTGAAACTCACCTTCCAGCTTCAAGTCCTTGTCTTGCAGGCATGTTATAGCTCATCATTAATGTCCTTAGCAAAGGACAAAGGAGCCAGGTGGTGCATGCAGCTCATAAGAGAGGAATTCTATTGCCTGAAAAGACATGGAGGTACGTGAAAAATGAGACAGGAAAGGTATTTGCTATTCATAACTTTATAAAAAGCAAATATTGGACTCTTGTTCTCAATAAAAAAAAAAAATCATGAGGAAAGGATGCTTTGGGGAAGAAAAAGCAAAAATCCCTCAAACACATTCTCCTAGATTAAAGTCCCTGTTTCCCTTTCTTCTTCAAAAGAAATGTGTGTAGGAGAAAAGGCACCAGTGGACCTGATAACCTTTGGTCAGGATTATTGGGGTTACAGTCACCAATTGCAGTATGTAATGAACAGTGACCGAGACCATTGGCCTCTTACTGCTCACTATGAGAGTCCCTTCTTTCCAATGTTTTTCACCATGACATCTAGCATGAACACTTAAAGAGTAAAGAAAGTCATTGCAAGAGGCTCCTGAAGCATCTGTTTTAAAAGCAAAAGCATGTTAAACATTACTTAAAATTAACACACTACTTAAAAAGGAGAAATCCACATGACTCTCCAACCATCAGATTTCCACTTCCCTTCAGTCTGAGGTTTCACATGGTTCAGTGACAAAAACAATTGTGCAGCAAGCTGCTGACAGAAGAGGTAGCAGAGGGAAGGCTATGTTTCTCTGACCACAAGTACAAGTTCAGATTTCATGCCCTACCAGAGTGGTTTTAGACTCTTTTGCAGTTTTTTTTTTTTAGTTTTTGGAAACCAGTGTACTGTCTCCTCTCTTCTGCCTTGACATAAGCTTATAATAGTATTATAAATGTTGAAAGGTAATGTTCAAAGCATCCAAAATGTATTGTGCACTAGATTCGTTCAAATTACAGTTCCTTGAGTTAAATCCCTGCCAAGCAATTCCTCTGAAATTTAGAGAGTTGTATAAGCCAGGGACCCAGACTGAAGCACTTACAAACTTCTAGATAATTTAAATCTGGACTCAGGCATTTTATTGGCATGTTTACTTGATGTGATTTTTTTTTTTTTTTTCAAGTCTCTGTCCCTGTATTTACCTGTCTGAATTCTGATGCCATATTAGGAAGGGAAAAAAAAAAAAA
>VYXF01010206.1:2330092-2354888 GCA_013397295.1 Polioptila caerulea | reverse complement strand
ATTTGGGAAGGAAAAAAAAAAAAAACCAACAAAACACCTTTGCAATTTTCACAACCTAGGTAAAAACAAGAAAAGTTAAAAAAGCATAAAGAAGCCTCTTCTGGTTTTACAGGATTTTCATTTTGTATTTTGAAGATTTTGTGAGAAGAAAATCTGAGATTTGCCTGCTTTCATGAATACAGCACCCACGCCTTTTAGAGACGTTCCTACTCACAATCTCATCTACAGATGGGCTGAACACTGATTATCCAAACCTTGGGTTTTTATTTGCATGATGAAGTGTCACCATGGTATTACCAGGCTTAATAATTTGGAAAGTCACGATTTGATTGTCTTCATTTTAATACAGCTCTACTTTGGCAATCAAGTGTCTGTGAATGCCTTGGCTGCAGTCAGTGTCCCGGGAGGATGTGCCTCCTGCCAGTCCTGTGGCAGGGTTGGCCTCTGGGTCTGAGCAGTAGGGAGAGAAGCCTCACATGACATCTTCTGTTCACAGCCCCCAACTATCCTATTTGCTACTTTCTAGCCCAGACGCCCTCTCTGAGTGCTTTACCCTCACACAGTTTTTATAGCATAGTCATATGATCCATATTTGTGGCTGCCCTGTGCCAGTTCATAGTGTCCACCCTCTACTACAGACGTTTACTCCTGGTTCTTATCTCCAAATCCCTGCTCAGCTTTTTGTTTCTGAAATCATGCACTGGCCTTGCTACAGCTCTTCAAAATTTATTTCCCTCACTTTTATTGGGCTTCTCATACTTCTGGCTTTTTGACCCTCTTTCCAGCTTAATTTTCAAACTGGATTTTCCATCCCTGCTTCCAGACCCTGACTACTAACCATGCTTTATGCTAAATGTAGTGATTTGCTGTGGATTTTGCCTTCTCTGTGTTACTAGTTTGTACTTGGTTCAAATTAAATACATGGACCTGCCCTATTTTTACACTTAGTGATCCTACCTGGAGATAAGAATTTCCCACATCCTTGTGAAGAAAAAGTCTAGTGTTCCAAAATCAAAGCATGCACCTCCATTACCCTTGATCAGAAAGAGTATTTGGGCTACAAGGAGCTAGTTTGCTATTTTTTCCCGCTGATCCCCATGGTGAGGCTAAAGGAATTGCTGTTCCTTCTTTGGCTCAGCTACTGGCCATTCTGTTGTCCATCCCTGTACTTCACTTTTATGTGCTTCTTTGACATGTGGAATGATTCTGCAGGCAGGCAATTTATGATAAAGGGTCTCACAGCACATTTCAAATTGTTACTGTCCCCAAGATACATTTTCCAGGCAGCTGGTTCAGCATACAAGAGCTCATAACTCAGTATTTTCCATCAATGTCTTATGCACATTAAGATTATCAAGGGGATTTTTTCAAGACTATTTTCAGAAGGAGTGAGCTAATAGGGAAACATTTGCCTCAGTTTGCAAAGAATTTGCCAGGCTATGCCTATTAATAATAATGGTCATGGTGATTGTTATTGTTTGTTTCTCTGGGATGTGTGTCATTCAGATGTAGATTTTGGTCTGTTGTGGAAGTTATATTTGTGATTCGATTTTCCCAGGGGTGTGAATGGATTGCTGTTTATACAATGCAGCTGTGTTTTGGGTAGACTGGTACATAAGCTGTGGACACAATTTTTCTCTGAGAGGCTCTGGTTTTATTTCCCTCTGACAGCACTAATGTGTAGCTTTTACAATTGGTATGAATGGTGGATTTTCTGCAGATTCATCAGAAAAATGAGGAACACAGAATTTTTAAGCAATTGTAACTAGTATCAATTATGAAGCTGTTATAATTATAAAGTTAGAGAAAATGAAAACAAAAACTCAATGAAAACTCAGGCACAAATAAATATTTGGGTACAGAAGAGTGATTCTGGATTAGGCCTTGTCTTTCAAAGCAGATAACTAACTTAAATAATACAGAACAAGTATCTGCATATATACCAGAATATTATTAATTTATTAATATGTAAAGACTAACAAAATTTATATAATATACATCAATAAAGTGTATTCAATTATATCTAAGTATAGGTCACTTTGTATTTTAAAATATTCTATATTTCATGATTTAAATTAAATATAAATTATATAATTATATTTAATATTTATATTAAGACATTTAATATGATGAGGAAGATATATATTTTTTAAACTATATAATGGATTATATTAAGTCAATCTCTCATTAAAGTTAGTATTATGCTCCCTGCAGCAACTAGGATCTCCAGCTGGAGATATGGATGAAATACACCCTGAAAGTATTTAGGCAGTGGTGGCTCTCCATTATCAGGGAACAGGAACTGAAAGGTGTCATTCCTCACTGTGTTGATTGGGTCAAAGGGGTTGGACAGAAGAATTGATACCATCCCAAGAACTAAAGCTCTAAACTTTCACAGCTCTCTGCAATGATAGAAGGATCCATGTAGGGAATGCTGGCAGTTAAACCACCTCTTCAAAGGGGATATAGTTTGAAATAATTGTTTAACACCAATTAGTCTCCCCCTCGTTAGCAGGGGAGACAGAAATGTCTGGATGTGCAAGAAGGCAGGCCAGTCAGGGATGTTTTCAGAGAGAACATCCTCTGAAAAAATGACACCTGTTCTTTCTGCTCTTTGGTTTAGGAAGGTCTGCAAATGAGAGAATCCTGTATAACACTGTATATAGGACCAGCATCACAGTGCTTGCAAGACATATCTAGTTGGGGTGTTTTGTGGGGGAGAAGGAAAGAAAAAGCAAGAACAGACAAATAAAATAAAACTAAACCCCAAATAAACAAAAAAGCTAACAAAACAACAACAAAATCCAGTAAAAATTTCCCCAATAAACAACTTCACTCCCCAAAGCACACACCCCCCCCCCACAANNCCCCCAAACACCATACTGTATGTCAATTTCTGAAACATTCCAAGTGTTGACCAAATATATATTGTCCTGTTGACCAAGAATCTTGGACGTGATTAGAGGTCTGGATGCTTTGTTTAGGGAACTCTCACCTTCTTTCGAGAGACCAGGTTTTTATTTCTCATCATGTATGCTGAGATACCAGTCATTAATACACCCTGAGAAGCTCCCAGTTGCTATTAAAATCCCCTGAACACTTGTTACAATATTCTCTTTAACCTCTGTCTATGATGGAATGCATGCATCAGTTTTCCACACAGTGTGAGCAAATACAGCAACTACTTCTGTTCTAGCTGTGTGCAGCAGATGGGATCCAAACATGAAAATATTCATACCATTCCTGTGGAAAATTTTTTAAATTTCTTTGTTTCCTTATTTCTTTGTTTCTTTTACCTTGAAGATGCATTGGAGGAACTGATTGAAAAAAGGGAGTCAGAAACAAGTCAGAAACAGAAAAGTTGACACAGAAAATAGTTTATGGCTAAAACCCTGACATAATAGCACTGAGAGGTGAATGACATCAGGGGATGTTACATGGTTGAAGAGCCCAAACTCTTATCAGAATAACGGGGTCTCGTCTTAAGGTAGATGTTAGTGTGCCATCAGAAAACAGATATTTTGCCTTTTCATTTAATTTGCTCTCTGTCTCCATTCTTTTTTCAAGGATTCTTCACATCCCAGCACTGTGCAGCATCACAGCAGGTCTTTGTGTGCTTTGTCTCTCACATGTTTGTGTCTTCACACGTGCACAGACAATGTGATACAGGAAGGTTTCCTGACCTGAAACATATACATTCAGACCTATAGAGTCAATTTATAAAGCAGATCAAACTAGATTGCCATAATCCTATAGATCTATACATTGACCTTGTGTATCAGAGTCTTCTGTAAGCTACAGATAGGATAGTAAGGATTTGCCAGCGTGGGCTTGGAATGATTGCATTACTCACAGGTAAATAAACTGAGTTGTCTCTAAGAACAAAAAGAATGGCAACAAGGACTCAGCAACAGATGGCATTCGGTCTCTAAGCAGCTGTCCAGGCTAAAAATCCATTTGTGTTCAGGAGTGGGGAAGGGATTCCATGAGGCCAACCAGTGTAGCAGTGGTACCTTTTCATATGTACCATGGATAAAGTCATGCCACTAATAAAGTTTGGATGTGACCACCCATTAGATGTTTTTTTCCCTCAGTTGTGGGTTTTGATTGCTGCTAGTTTTACTACTGTACCTGCACACAAAGCAACTGTTCATCCAGCCAGTTCCCTCATCCAAGCAGCATCTGCAGTGTCACCTATGCTGGCATTTGGTTGCAGGGGTGGCAGAGTGCTCTACATGAGGTGTGGGGCTTTATGCTCACCTTATCTGTTTCATGTCCCTTTCCTTTCCCGGGTTTGCACTATCCTACCAGACCTAATCCACAGTTGCAGACGTAAGAGCTTTATCCCATTGCTGTACCATCCCCAGGGATTCGTCTCGGACTAATCCAGTGTCAGTATAAAAACAGCTTTCCCACTTTGCAGGGAGGCTTTCAACAGCTTCTTACTGGATCCAGACAGCAGGAACTGCGTGGTGCCAGAAGCGGGGCTGTGATGGACCCTCGGCTCTTGGAAAAGCAAGAAAACTAATGAAGAATCTTTCAATGTCCTCTAGCTTCTTCCATCTGTGCACTGGTTCTGGAATATGAGTCAGTTCACAACATATTGTGAGCAGAGAAATGAGAATTTATTGATTTTTGCTCATGAGGTGAATAAGGTGTAATTCCATAAAGGCATAAGTACATATATTTTAAAAATTGAATTTATTTTTGTGAAGTTCAAGTGAGTTAGAAAGTATCTGTGTTTTTGAGTTACAAACATCAGGATACTGTCACTTATTTCAGTGAGAGCTGTAAAGCTTTGGCATTTCTGAGAATTTAAACACTCCAATAGGTGTCAAGATCAGCATCTAAATCCAAACAAAAATCTTTGGATTTTTTTGGGGAAAAGTGATGTCCATGTTTTGTTGCAGGTCATGTGGCCATCAATCCAAGGAAAGAAGCCAGGAATCCTGACTCTAGCTCCTTAAAGGCTATTTCAGACCGTTTCCCCTTCTATACATAGCAATTGGCAAAAAACATCTCTGTGGCCAATCCACAGACAAGAATTTGTTCAAATCATAGGAGCACTGTGGTGTGTGTTTTTCCTTTTGACTCATGGGCTGCTTCATGTGGTTAACAGCTTGGAAGAGGAAAAAATGATTAGAGGGAGCAGCTTGTGAATCTCAAAGCATTTTGATTTTCAGTTTAGATAAATATCAGAAAGGTCAGACGTTTCTAAGGAATTCCTCCCATCCCTTAACTGGAGAAATCAAATTGACAGGTGTGTCATGTAGAGAACTACACTGCAAATTGTATTAGAAGTGTCAGTTGGTGCCATCTTTTTGAATAAATAAGGACCTACTCTGATTATTTGAATCTGTAAGACATTTTCCTGATTTGATAGGAGACCTGGCAAAGTTCTGATGGGGAAAAATAATCCTAACCTTTACACCTTTACTTATTTGGTGTCCTGGTTTTGGCTGAGATAGTTTCTCTCTCTCTCTTTTTTTTTTTCCTTTTTTTTCTTTCTTCTTTTTTTTTTCCCTTTTTTTCCTTTTTAACTGCTAGAGTGTTCTATTTTGGAAACTTGATAGTCCTAGACTTCTTTAGAAGTTTCCTAAATTCTAAAATTTATGCTGTATTACCCAAGTTTTGCTCAGTCAATACCCATGTGTCTCAAGTGACAATTGTGACACAAGAAGGTGCTCCAACAATTGGTCCGTCATCAGGAGACTCCAGTTTCCTCCACATCTTTCTACCTAGACATGACTGCAGTTGAAATACTCTCTTTTTGTCTCATTAAGCCATTGTTTTAGAAGTTACTGCATAATTTATAATTCAGAGTAATAACTTTTGAATGAGAACATATTTTTCTTCAGTAGTTTAATCATTGCAGCTGGCCCTTGTTAAACTTTCCTATAAACTTTTCAACTTTTGGGCCATGAAAGTTTCCAAAGAAATAAATTATTCACTGCAAAGTCCTGGAAGGTGACAAAGCTTTAGGAACAAGAATTTCCCATATCAGATAAATAATTTTGTTAGTGGTATTGGCTTCTAAAAAGCTTGTGGAATTTTTTTATCTGTGTCAAAAATTCAAATGCTGTATTGGGATGTTCTCTGATTGCCTCACACTGTGAAATCTTTCTGGCTTGAGCTTCCTAAAGCATCTAAAAAAGCAGACACTGAGATTAAGCCATAACTTCAGTGTTTTGGTGAAAGAATATTTGTTTATCTATGCCCATCAACTTTCTTAGTTTTTAACATCGATGGTAAACGTGGGTGTCAAAAAACTACTCCAATGTTATGTACAAATGAATTGCTAAATATCTTGATTCCCAAGGGCAGAAGCAGTTCAGATAAGGTTATTTCAGCTCTTAACAGCATCAAAGGTATCCTGACACTGATACTAAGAACAAGTACAAGCAACTAGGAGGAGCAGGCAGAGTACCAGTGGAGGAGAAGATGGGTAAAAATTCTGCAAAATTGTTTGTTTATTTATTTATTTTCAATAAGTGGTTTCAGTGTGTCTCTCACATTTGATTATTGGGCTTTTGGTAGAAACCAGAAGGAGATGGAAATTGTTGAACTTGAAAATTTTGAGGAGAATTCATCAAGAAAGCCAGCAGGGGTGATGATATTCATCTGGGTAGCAGCTCTCTCCTGATCTCAGGCGTTTCTCAGCATTGCTCTGTAATGCTCTTACATCCAAGATTGCTGAAGCAACAGGCAGCACCCAGGAAAGCTTCACACCCCTGGGAGCTGAGAAGAGAAGTAGAAACAGACTGATCCACCAGCAAGGTGACCTTTTCTCTCTTGTGGCACCTTCTGGAGGGGAAAGGATTACTCTTTACCTTCAGTTTCGTCTGTGGGAACAGAGTCCCCTTTTTCACTTGTAAATAAAGTTGTTGTCAAAAAATAATAATCTCTTCTATTTGAACATCTATTTTGCAAGCAGTAAAATGGTACCCTTATGGAAATTTACTGGAAATATTTATTTATTTCCAGAGGTGCTTAAGTGGTTTTAATTGGCACCACTGTAATGAAGTTAATAATGCTACAGACTTCTGCTGCAGCATGAGTGTGCTTGTGGAAACAGAGGTGGATTTGGTGAATTTGTTCTGTCTTCTGTCCAAAAGCAGCCAGGAAGGAAAAGCTGTAGAAAGACTTCCACTTATTCACTACTTAAACTAAATGACTGTATTTAATTTCTCCAGATATTCATGTTGTTAGGACGTTTTTTTCAGTACTTGCTGCTGATGGCTGGAAATTCCATGGATTGATATGGACCAGTACCAAGAACTCATGAGTGATTTGAAGTGGGGATTATTCTTTTACTTTGGGCTGTATAGCATGATATCAGTAAGAATAGTAATGGGACCCCACCAATGTGTGCAGGGCTTTGTGCCAGGCTCTGGGCAAGGTGGACCATGACCTGTGTTCTCATTTTACTGATATCAATATTCTGGCTCTGACATTCATGTGTTTCTCAGCAAGCTGCCAAGAAATAAATAAATAAAAAAAAGAAGTGCAAGAAGGGAAAACTTAAAAGACTGTGAATCATGTCTCAGGAGCTGCTAATGATCACCCTTCAGCTGCTAGCACAATGCCTGTAAATGACTATTTAGGAAAAGAGCAACATGAATTCTAATGCCAGTGATCAGCACACTTGTGGTTAGTAGTTACACATGTGGTGCCATTTTGTGAGGTTAAATCACATCTCTTTTTTCTCAACTAAGTGTTCAGAATGATTTTGTCTTTTTTTTTTTTTTTAATTTCATTGCTCATTAGAGAAATCAGAAGTGGGAAAAAGTTACTGCAGTTGATGTGTGCACACTCTGATAGTAGGAAAGTTAAAACAGACTAGACTGTTTCATTTGAAAGGGATTTACTCTGATCTTCTGGTCCAACTGCCTGACCAATTCAGGGCTGACCCAAAAACTAAAACCCTTTGTGAAGAGCATGGTTCAAATGCCTCTTAACCACTGACAGGCTCGAGGGCACCAATCACCTCCCTAGGGTGCCTGTTCCAGTGTTTGACCATCGTCTCAATAAGGAAATGCATCCAAATGTCCAGTCATCCTGCTTTTCTCAGAAGTGAGATATACCTTATAATCCTTTCTTTGTACAGCTCTATACTTTCAACCAAATCCATTCATGATTTTTGTCAATATTGAAAAAATATAAATAATTATAAAATCCTATAAATGAATCAAGACTTATTTAATTTAAATTACTTATTTCTTATTCAGAATAGGAAGTATTAATCTTTGCTGTTTTTCAAAGTCTGAATTTTTTTCTCCTAGGCTTGGACCTGTATGTGCCAAGGTCAGTCTTGAGCACTGTTTCTCAAACCACATATTTTACTTTTGAGTTGAGTTGATCTGTTTCAGTATGTAAGCAAGAATTAGACCTCTGGACTCGTGTTCAACCTCATCAGTATTGTTTGAAAGGGTTGGTATTTCCCCTGAAACTGTCTATGATGGAAGACTCAGAATTGCTCAGAGCACTCACATTTTTCTAATGATACAACATTGAAGGAGGGAACCTCTGTCCTATAATGTGTCACTAAAAGGTGAAGAGAGATTTGAGGTGGGCAGCTGAAACATTCTGTTACAAGATTTTGGAATGCTTTGGTGGCTAAAGATGCCAAGTTTGAGACATTTATCTATTTGTAGTTTGCAGGTTTGTTTTTTTTTTCCTAACGTAAAAGACATAAAAGTAGTTGCTCCAGGAAAAGTATTGTTGACAGGAGTCTGTAGCCAAAAATAATTTAGGAAAGATTATGCTCCATTTTTCCTGTAACTAAAGCCTTATGTGGTCATTTGCTCTTCCCTTCATCAGCTCTGCTCCTCAGTATAGTCCCTGAGTCTGATTGCAGGGATTGAGTCTCCAAGCAGGGAATGTTTCCAGTTTCCTTCTCTGCTAATGTTTCCTAAGGGACACTCCAGTTTCACAGGGATGGTCCCAGTAAGGTGGATCACAGGTGTTCAGTCAGAGGGAGAACTTCCCTGACCAGGAGTGTTTAGGGAAAGCATCTCTCCAGCAGTGCCATGAACTCACAGAGTAGGCAGATGACCCAACATTGTAACATGCTCTTTTCCCTCCTCTTAGTCAACTATTACTTCATTCTTCATCATTTCCTTAACAAGAAAAACAACTAGACAATGGACATGCTTGCAGGTCAAATGCCATGCCAAAATATTAATATCCCAAATAATAAACCCAAATTAAAATGCATTTCATTTCAACTGAGGGAAAGAATTTTGGGTCTGCTGGCTCTCATTGTACCAGCAGTCAGGTAGCAAGCTCCACGGCATCCCACCAAACCACCTGCCTTAGGAGGTGGGAAAGCAGGCAGGCAATTGGGCAATATTTCCTTGCCAGCAATGCTCCTGCAGATTTCAGATACATTAAGTGGTGGTTTTTCAGCATAAAATAATTCTGTGGACACTTCCGTGCAGCTGCTGTTCTGACAATGGTGATTGACAGAAACAGGCTGGGAAACGTGTTCAGAGCTCAAAAGAAAGGCTGAGGAAGGCAAACAGTGCAAAGATGGGGAGGGAGGAGGAACTGTGTTGAACAGGAATCTGTGAGGGAGTTTTTGTATTCCTAATGCTTTGATCATGTAGAGGAAGCCCTTGTGCAAAGCCCTCTTGACCCTTGTTTCTCTTATTTGGTGGGAAAAAACCAACAAATCTATAAACAATCACTGGACGAGACTTTATCTAATATATTTTTCAGTGTATGAAATACTTCTTTTCTTATTAGTAATTCAATTAATTTCTTCTCCTCTCCTTCCTCATTTGCTGATATAGCACCTTTGTGCTAGAACAAATGCTTTCTATTCTGAGCTCTCAAAGACGATGACACCTTGCTGTTAAACAGACAGGTATAGATTTTAAAAGCAAATCACATATAATTTCTTTTACTAGTGATTTTGCCATGCATAAAGAGACACCCTTGAATATGATTATGGATAGATAAGTATGTACATTTTGTTTAAACCTAATGGGCTTCTTTGTGGCACTAAGAAATCCCTGAAAGTGTCTCTCTGACTGTTAAGAGGTGTAGTACCAAACTAACAGAGGGAAATCAACGAGGATGTTATTTTCACTCTGACCACTGATTTGACATTTTAAGTTTTCTTATAAAAAAATGCAAAAGTCCTGGCAGTATTTTGTTATTTTGATATTTTGATTGAGCCCAGAATATGAAATCAAAAGGGAGCTTTATTGACTCAATATAAATAACTTAAACGGAGCATATAGGATTGCAAAAAGAGCATTATAGATCTGCACTTTTAATGTTACAACACAGAACTGTGTAAAAGACAGAGGTGCAAAACTAGATTATTGAAGGTCATTTACAATCTGTTAGTAAGATATGAAAATTTTCCCCAAAATAATATAATCAACTATTCAGTTTACATATACATATTCTGAGCCATATTTACCCCATGTAAATATGGGCTTTTAAAAAATTAGTTTAGTTATGTTTAGCCCTGTGAAGTGGGTTGCAAAAGGACAATACAATTTTGTGTTTTAACATGGCAGAGAGAGTGTCATCTTGCTGTGTACTTATTCACAGCCCGATCTTCGTCATTGGCACATTCATCATAAAATCCTGACAGTCTTTTAAGATGTCTGCTCCCTGGAAGTGTTCCTTGAAAAAATATCAAGGAACAACTTTCATCTTCTCTTTTATCTAAGGTCCCTCTAGGTATTTGCAAGGGTTTATTCGTGCAAATGGTCACCTGATTTTCTCTTTTGATCACTTGAAACAGGGGAATAGTGAGAGATTAGCCTTTACAAATACTTAGCTGCTGTTAACATTGGGGAAACCTTCATTAGGAACTAAAAAACTCTGTGAACAATGAACAAGTAGCTGCAAACAACAGACCTGACATGCAGTATTTATAAATGAATACTACATCTAGGTTTTTTGTTTGCTGCTTTCTGATTTATTCCATTCCCAACAGGAATTATGTTATGTGGATGGTTAGACAACTGGTAAGATTATTACATAACAACATAATGATTAGATTTTTTTGTCTATAAAAAATATTTTTGTGGCATATTCCATAGTGTACAAATTTTGGATGTGCCTTCTATTTATTTTTATACAGTTATGAGTGACAAAGCACCCAAGAAAGATATTATTTGAGACAATGTTTGAATTTTAGGAAAAAAAATTAAAATTTCCCTGCAATCAGAGGAAAGGAAATCAATCCCCAAAAATATGTCATGCTGGTTTTGAGGCTTATATGGTTGTGTCTGCACTGAGGAAATTTCCTGTTTTCCCCATCCCTGGTTCAAAGTTTTCCAAGCTAGGCAGTCTCTCCGAATGAACTGGAATTTTCTTCCTGCACATTTACTTAGATATACTTTCAAAGGATGAGTAGCACACCTGGGACCTGTGCCTAGTAAATACACTTGACATTTGCTTCCATAAAACTTCCATTTACCAGTGATCTGCACCAAGACACTCTCCCTAGTAGCTGCCTGCTGTAACAATTCCTGGAGATTGTGTTGAACAAAGTGGTGGCAGAAGGGTTCACTTAGCTCCAGCCTCTTGGCTTTGTTACTGCAGACCTGGGGCTGCAACTGTGGTACCATTTGCAGCAGAAAATGGCTTTTCACTCATTTACTCCCAGGAGGCTGAAGCAGTTTACAAGGTTTATGCATTTGATAAGATCAAAGGGCTGGAGAGTGAAAGGAGCTGTTCAGACTTATTAGCATTATTATTAACTCAAATGACAGTTTATAGTCAGCAGTGCTTTTTTTGATGAATGGTAGGGTGTTTTAACACATTCATAAATTCTTCTAAAAATATTTGTGGTACAGGTGATTGACAGCTCTTTGGAGGTTTTAAAAAAGAATGGGAGTCTGTTACACAAATGACCATGCATCTTGACTGAAGTTTGCCACCTGCTTTTTTCTTTCCCAAGTTCCTTCCATTCTAAAATGTTTTCTTATAAGATGGTCTATCTCATCTTTTTTATCTACAGTCAGAATTGTAATGGAAAGTTGCCTTAATTTTTAACTCAAGTGATAACCCATCTTAGAAGCTCAGTTAACATGCCACAAATCTCACATTGTTCTACTGACTTCTGGGAGAATATTCTGACATCTTCATACAAAGTACTGCGAACCTGTTTCTGAAGTTCACAGAGAATTTAAGCCTACAAAACCAACTAGTATTTCACATCAGTGTGATTTAAATATGATAAATATTTTAGACATTTTGTCGCCCTGATTCTTCCAAGCTTTCCTGATGCACATTCTAACTAAATGTTTGGTAGTTCCTAGTTCATTTCTCATGCCTAGATACTATAATTAGAAACCTGTTTATGTTAAGATGAAGTTGTAGGAAATTCCTTTCCCTTAGAAGTAGAAAACAACTGATGGACAATTGCCTTGACCAATAGGATGAGAGAGGTGTCCATCTTCTCCTCCAATCCCTGGTCTGTGTAGAAATACTATATAATATAGAGTCAAATAAATAAAATTCTATTTAGCTTTCTCTCAAGAACATGTGTCATGTGTGTCCTTGTGAGTGACACACAGCAACAACATTTTAACCAGCATTTTGACACCAAAGCTCAGGACTCTAGGCAAGTACTGCTATCATTTTTGGTAATTCTCCAAAATTTGTACCCCCATCTCAAAAAAAAATAGAAAAACACTAGAAGTCTAGTATGCATATGGATAACTAAGGAGACAACGTGGATAAGAGGTTTAAAACCCACTCAGAATTAGGACATGTGTATTCAATGTGCTCCAAAATTATGTTCTTTGTATTATATGCATAGTTTGCTTCTGCTAGAGAAAAAAAAAACCCAGGAAGTGGCATCATTTCAACAAGAAGGTACTTGAGTAAATTTGCAAAGAAAATAGGTGCTTTCCTGTTGTATTATTGAATCTAATATTATCCTTGAAAGTCAGATGGTTTTCTTAAGAAAAAAAAAAGCAGAAAATTGCTGCGATATTTGTGAATGAGAAAAGCTTTGTGCTTCACATAGTCAAAAGAGTTGAAATTAGATGCATTCAGTTTAGAGATGATTTCCTGTTTTCATAGCTTTTGCTTCTGCTATTGTTTCAATACAAACCAGATTTAATCTATTTGGTTCTTGCATGCCAAACAATAACATAATGTCTTAAAAATATCCTTTTCTTTATTGCTGCTTGACTACCAAATCTTCCCAAATGCTTTTGTTTCTGGATTTATTTTTAACCTTTATCAGATAAAATCTAACCACAAATAAGTAAAAGAATTTTGGTCACCTGGACGCAAAATTAAAATAACACCTTGACTTAGAGTATATTGTTTTATGGTTACTGTGACTTATCTCCTGTAATCAACTTTCTCTATACAGTCCCTCAGCTAAATGCTCATCAGTCTTACACAGAAACGACATTTGACTCCATGTCAGGGTTTCTTGAACTTATCCATCTTTGTGTAGTTTCTCCAGCCTCAGTGAAGCACTTTTTCCTTCTCCATTTTCTCAGCAACTTGAGCAATTCCTATCCATTTTTACCAGGCAGCAAAGGTGAAAACATCTCTGTAATAAAAATGTGTGTGAGGAGAGCAGAGCAATTTGCAGTGTCACAACATTGTGACACTGGTATCACAACATTGTGACACTGGTATCACATCACGAGATGCAAAGCTGCGTTCACAGGCAAAGATCATGCCGTGCAGCCACTCCTGGCAACAAGTCAGAATAGCTCCTGACTTGCCTTGTTCCCCGCTGCAAATGTTGCTCATACCTTCAATCCTCATTATCCAACACTGTTAGAATACAGGGCAGTAAAAGACAAGAGGGAATGGGTGAGATAGATTTTCTGCAGGTTTTGGAGAAAAATTTCCTGTGTGAGGGAGGATTTTCTCCTCTTAGTGTACGATGCCCAAAGCAGTACTCTTTCTAGGGCTTAACTTTCATGATTAACAATTTACTTTTTGGATAGTAGTTATTGGGTATTTATGATATGGTCAAATCCACTTTCAGTATCTGGGAATGACAGCTCTGCAACCGACAGAGGGAGGACAATCCACTGAGCTGCTGAGCAGAAAGAACCAAGCTCCACGGTTGTGGTGACTGCTATGTCATTATTTGTGGGTTAACCATGGACTTCCATTTCATGGCCACAAATTGCTAAAAGAGCTGCTAGCTTTAGAATCCATTAAAGGCTTCATGTGAGCTCCTTTCCTGTCCCCAGACTCCACTTTTGCTTTTCATAACAGTCATGACTGACCATAAAGACTGCCCTCCTGGTGGGACAGCTCCATTCTTCTGCTAACATCAGGAAAGTGTTAGTTTTGCAGATTAGCACTGCAAAACAGACTCCCCTAAGTTAAGAGTAGCAGCCACAGGCCACAGATATGTCTGTGAATTATCTGCCAATCATCAAGAAAACCTTCACCCTAGGTAGTCACACACATGCTAAATAACTCTGGAGTCCAAAGTGTTAGAAAATGGTGATTTGCACTTTATCCAACGGATTCAGAGCGAGGGATGAGGATGGTTTTGCAGTGGACCCAAGAAAAGGAGGCACTCCTCAAAGAGTTGGCATGGAAAGGCTAGATATAGATATGCAATCTTGATACAGACTAGGTCCATGCCTGACAAGTCAGAAGAGCAGTTGAAGTGATTTCCTGGCTGGTGGTTAGCATTCTGTAGCAGCAGAAGCAATTTGGCAGGGAAAACTCTTTTTGGTAGTGATGATTTTGCTTAAGCACTCAAAGCAGGAGTTGCCGTCAGTAGCTGCTTACCCTGGGGCTGTAGTAGTGCTGCTCAGCACACCTGCCCTCATGGTTGCACCTTCCACATCCCGTGCTTCAAACTTGTTAAGGTGGGGGCAGGGGAGGAGTGGAAACAGAGGAAATGGAGATGCTCTAAATGCTCCATGACACTAAATTCTGTGGGGTTGAGTGGAGCAACTGATCTACGTACAGCAAAGAAGAGTCCCCTCCACAAACAGTATTGTCAGCAAAGAAATGCCCAGGAGTAACAATGCAAGGCCAGGCCTTAGCATCCACCCTGAGTTCTTGTCACTGAAAATTTTCTAGTGCTTTATTAATAGTTGCTAGAGTGATACTGCTTATTTAGGTGCATGAGAAATAGAAACAATACATTTACTTGTTTTGATCTGTGGGAATTTAAAAAAAAATTGCTTCTAGTATAAACACTTTTAATCCCTGCAGTGATTATGTAGAAGATAGCTGTAAAAACCTGATTCCTATTAATCCCAGTTGCTTCCTAGTAGTTGATCAGCAAACTAACCTAGGGCTATTGAGATTCTTGCCATCAAATGATTCCATAGAAACCAAGGAGCATCCTACCTGTTCCAGCTAACAGAATGACCAGCTTGAATGCCTGTGGTGCATAATTTTCTAATCTAAAATTGAAGCCATCAACTTTATCACTGTACAGAGGATGGTGTTAATGGTTGAGCTTAGCTGGCCAGTTGTGGGTGTCAGGTAAAATGTGCTGTTCAGAACCAGCCCTCAAGACTATTTTGTGTCAAGTGGACATTATGAATACCTGCAGATCTCCACAGCCCCTTGATCTGTACAGCTGCTTAAGCTCTCCCAAACAGGTAAGGGTTAAGTGCAGTGATCAAGCCCTCTGTCATGAAGCCTTCTTATTAGCAGGAGAAAGGAAAATACATATCAAAACAGTTTGCAGTACAGTTTGCGTGTTTGTGCAGGATGTGAAAGAGCCTGTCTGCTGTTTTAAGAACTGAGGGGATAGTTCCTTTCACAGTCATTATACCTCAGTAAGGATATTTTAAAAATAATCAATTGTTTTAGTCTGAGCAAAATAAAATATCTTGTTGACTTTGTATTGTAAAAGCACCGTTGAGATTTCATTTCTTCATTTAGATATTTTGGCTGAAGTGATTTAACAAGACATCTTTAATGTCTTGATATGAGAAGAGGGAGAAGTGGTATGTGGTTGAGTTTACACTGTCTGCCAGGATGCTGAGGCTCAGCAGAAATAAGATAACCTCACAAATAAACAACAGATGGCCGATGGCCTAATGCTTTGATTTGGGTGTACATGACAGGGATTTATTCTTTCAACCTGGAAAAGGAGCCTCGGAAAGGCTGAAACTGCAGAAATGCATGACATGCAGACAGACACAGTTTGTTATGGGGATTTGGTCTGAGCAGATGGTATTAGAATACAGATCTATTATTAGGCATCTGCTTCACATCTCAGTTATATGATGTGTAAGGCTTAGTTTAAATCCCCCAAGGAATTCCTGGATCACTTACTAATTTGTGCTGTGCATCTCTATTTGTGTCTTTGAATACAATGAACTACATCCTGAGCTAAGTTACAGAGATATATATTGATAGAGTGACAGCAGTTGTAACTGCCAGCATCACCTCACCTGTGTTCTCATTGCACAGAGAACTCCTTAGTGAGAAACTATTAGTAGGGGATTAGTACTCAAAACAGACAGAGTTTCTGTGCTCTCTGAGTAAATGTGCATGGATCCATACACTGAGAAGGCAGAAATGTGTAAATGTTCTGTAAGACCTGCAACCAGGTAGAAACCATATAGATTTGGATTTATTTCTGCTTTTTCTCTCTTTTTCTTCAAGTTAAGGTACATCATAGGTACATCAGTACTATGGATGCCTTCATGCCAGCCTCTGCTTGACTTAAGGCTGAAGCTATTCCAGGCTTTGAAAGGAGGCCTTCAAAGCATCTGCAGTAATGAAAATGCCATGTCTTACAACAAGCTAAATAATTTAAGGATGTTTGAACCCTGCTTTTTATGCTTCCCATGTGAACAATGTGAAGCTGATCAGCAAAGCTCAATGGCTTCCTGCCTTGAGGGACCAATGCACTGCAGGTTTGAACACAGCGCAACCTGCCCCACGCACAGCAGGTTTGAACACAACTCATGGTTCAGCAGAAGATCCTCAGAGCCTCCCCCTGGGGGCTGACCAGAAAGGGTTACATGCATTAATGGGAGGGAGCAGTAGCCCTCAGCAGTACCTCAGGCCAGTAACCTGCCTCTTACCAGAGAGGTGGACCTGCTGATAGATGTCTTGCTAGGAATAGTCCAGGCTGGGTCAAAGATCCATGTTTTACCAACATACCTGCACTCCCTTCCCTCACTGCTCCATTCCCCACAAACTTCATGCAGTGGAAGGACTTTGTGCTCTGAATCTCCCTTAATTAACACTCCCACTTGGAAGCCTTGGAGCATGAGACAAGCATCCATGGTACTGCACAGCTCTCCCCCTGACAGTTAAGTCCAAGCCCTCACAAAGGCAAGAGGACCACAATTTCATCTGCTTGGCCCTTCAAGGGGACAGATTGTGTGCAGGCTGAGGCAACTAACCCACTCAATGAGAGAAAGCACTCCCAACCCATTATTGCTGTCCCTTATCTTTGAATATTTAGTAATAAGTACATTTTAGTGCAGGAAAGATGCTGCCCTAGATGTGTCTCAGTTATAGCTGGGGTCGTTGTGTTATCTATTGGGTTGCAGTGAAGGAAGAAAAAGATACTGAAGTTCAGCTCCAGCAAAGTGTCTCTGATAAATATGTAAAGCAAAATTCTGATTACATCAAAGAAAATAATGTATCTGTTAAGCTCTACTTCTCTGAAGCAATTTCAAGCTAGTGTAAGTTGCTTTATTAATAAATAAATATACAGATTTAAAAAGCAGTTCTCTCTCCTTACACAGAGAAACTAAGGAATGATGTGTAACCACTGAAGTAATTTTTCTGCCTTCGAATTCCCACCATCTTCTGCAAAGCAAAAATATGCAATATTTGGCCATCCTTGTCAAGTTTATGATGTTATTTATGATCCAAGCTGCTGTGTTTAGGAATGGGTGTATGTTACCCAAGTTAATAGTGTTCAAGTGTGAACAAGCAGTTACATCTGAACCCAATTAGAGTGGAAGAATAAGTGCTGAAATTCAAAAATTTACCCAAAAAAGTTATGTTCTTACTGCCATGACAAGTGAGCCTGCACCCTAGAGCTGCTAATACAGGTCAGAGGCTCATCCTTTGTGGCAAATGTCCAACTCACCAGAAATTCAGTTCCTCAAAATACATCAGGATGAGGGTACTATATGACTGAAACTACCCAAGAACAAAATTTCTTGTAGAGTTTAGTGGCTGTACATCTGATATGATGACTTTGCTGATCAACCTGAGTATAGTCACTGTTAGTCCAGGATTTAGTGATGTACATAAGTTTTGTCAGACCTACAACCACATAAAAGCCCATGTTCTCCTTTTTTTTCAGTCAGACAAGTATCTCAGCTACTCCAGACAGTCCTCATGGGGTGGAAAGGAAACTGGAGACTCTTTTTGCCATTCTTTCCATGACTATAAATCAATCTGGCTCAATTAAACCCAGTTCATAGAATTGCATGAGAATAGCCATATCTTTTTGAGCTATAGAGTAGTTTCAGCCTTATTTAATTGCATGCTATTTCATTTTTGCTGTCTACTGAGCTGGTCTCCTGAAATGTCAGATGACAGCTGAGGCATTGCAGTAAGTTAAGTTCTCTGCGGAAAGTTTTCTTTCTAAGAACAGAGTAGAAGGAGATGAGTGGAGATCTGAGGTCCCAGTAAACCTCTATGCCTGGGGAGGAGAGTTAATAGCTGGGAGACTAGTCAGACTATTTCAGCCCTGAAAAAATTCAGTGGCAAAGGCCATTGCACTGATCCAAAAAATACCGTGAATTATCAAGTTTTGCATTTTCACTTTCCATACTAAGAATCATTCTAAGCGGAGAGAAAAAATAAATAGAAAGATGGGAATGGAGAATAAAGCCCCTTTCATGAAAGACATGTAATGAGCAGGGAAAATTGCCTCTTTTCATTACAGCCTTAAGCCTGACCTCATGCTCTGTCTCACAAGCTGTATTTTTCATTATTATGCTCAGAAATATCTTTTATTCCATGTATTTATTCTTCCTTTTGAAGAAACTCAGACAATGATGGCAATGATGGTGATAAGGAACTCTGTTTTATGGGTGCTAACCTGTGGCCATCCACTCAAGTCTTCTAAAGAATCCATAAGGGTTTCTCTCCCAGAATTTATAGTTAATTAACTCTTTTCACCTTCAGCTGATGATATTTCAGGCTGAGTAAATTGTATCTATCATTGCTCAAGTGGAACTGTCAGATACGTGAACCCCAGATTTCTTTCATTAAAAAAAAAAAAATAGAATAAATTCTATGGATAGACAAAGAAAGTAGGAGTCTACCCTAGCAGGTTGCAGATGGCATAAAGAGAAGATGTCAATCTTGTATTAATCACCAGCAACAATTGTTTCACATTAAGCTTAAATCTTGGCAAGAGCATTGTATCAAATTCTCTCCGTGTTTTACTGAGGTGGTAGAAGCTGAGGGGGAAGCGTGCCAAAAGTATTTATACTTCCACTACAAAGTTAAATAGAATCAATCCTGAGTACAACATTAGACTTCACTAAAAACAGGGCCATTTTGAAAAATGAAACACATTGATGTTGCTAAAAAATGAGTGACACAGTGCCATATCCCAGTAGAGAGATCTAGAATGCCTAATTGTCCAGAAATACAGAGTAAAATGAGCCTAAATGAGGAGAAAAACTTCTAATTTTTTTTTTTTTTTAATTTCTGAATTCCATAATTTTCCTTTAATAAATGGGAGTCAAACAGCCTTACCCATAATTCTTCAACAACATGCACCATTTTAGGAGATCAAACCTGAATTGCTTATCAGTCATAGTCCAGAGGCTTCTTTATGAGCTGATGTTTGCCAGGATTTGGGGGGTTTTTGTTTGTTTTCCTGTGTATGTGTGGCCCACATTGGTCAGGATGCTGCTGTGCATTTGACTGGGTTAAAAGAATTTCTAATGCAAACAATTAAGATTTTATATGGCGTTATATTGTTGGCTCATCATCATCCATAGGCTTTCTTTAATCTTATTTCTTCCCAGTCTCTCCTCACAACAAACAGTCCAGGTTCTTCACATCTCAGCTTGGTTCTTTTTGTGAAACTTAGTCCTAGTTTTTTTCTTTTATTTTGGAGATATTTCTTTTCTGTGCAATATCTTTCTGAAAAAAATATTTATTATTGACAATCAAAAATAAAGGAGGAAAAAAAAATTAAATTTCTTCTTAAAAGCTGAAAGTTGCAGTCATTTCAAGTGTAACAAGCATAACTCCAGAGTAATTCTGCCAATTTGTATTTGTCCTGGTTTAGGGAATTCCCATTTGGGAATATGAGGAAATGTGACAGAGACTATACTTTTCATTCTCTGCTAATCTGGTTCAGTTGGGCATTACTTAAGTATGAACTCTCCAACCTCTTCTAAGATGGGCAGATCACTTGCCCAAAGGTGAATAATTTAAGAATTTCAGGTTCTTCTAAGAAAAGTGGTTTGAAGAGATCACATGTTTTCAAACTTGGTTGATACCCTGCAACTTAGACAGAAGTTCACAAGACAGAGCTCCTGCTCTTCCAAGTCTCTTTTATATAGTCTAGAAAAAGTAAAATCACCTTTCCTACTATTGTATCTGTCAGACTCAAACATTTATCATTAGACAAGATAACTTATCCATAATTTTAGGGGTGGAAAGAAGGTAGGAATATATCTCATAGGAGACTGACACATCCAAAGAGCCTAGCAAGGTTAATTCTCTGCCTGTGCAACACTGCCTCTGAATGGAAGCTTTGTAATTGAAGAAGGAAGACCTTCACTAGCAAGTGTTTTCCTTATTGACACGATCATTTATTGTTTATTCACGCTCACTATAGCAGGGAAGGCCTATTTTCTTCCAAAGAGGCTATTTATATTGCTTTTCAATTTTCCATTTCAATGGCTTTATGACTTGTCCTTCAGGTTTGCCGAGTTTTCTCTGCTAGAGGAATTTTCCTCCTCTCATAACCAGAGAGGCACAACTTGAGAAAGAGTACAATATAATTTTTTTTTTCCAATTATAGCAGGTAAAAAAAACCCCAAAACCCAAGGAGTGTGAGTAGGCCTTCCTGCAGAAGTCCTGTTGGTCAGTCAAGTGATTTAAGCCTCAGTGTGAAAAGGCTTAATGAAACTGGAAGGACTAGGAGTGTAAAACTATCTCTATAGAGCAATGGATTCAAAAGTTTTTGGGTGTTTTTTTGCAGGTACAATATAGGTCTGTGCTTGTTTAGGCTAGTCAAGAGTGAAAAACCCCATGGACTCAGGCTCAGTGACACTGTGGTTGAAGAATCCAGCTCCCTATCAAATGTTGACATAACTTGTTTCTCTTTTTCAGCCAAGTGATTCCTGTAATTTCCCATCACAGCAAAATGATTCATATAAGAAAAATTAAAGATTATTTCCTTTCCTTCAGGGACCACTGTTAGCTAGAAGTCATCAAAGGGAACCTTGGGTGGCTTTTGAAGCCCACAATGTCTATGTAGGTCCAAAATAATTAAAATTCTGTATGTTCAAGGAATTCATTACTGTTTTGTTTTGGTGGATTTTTTAGGATTTACTACAAGATAGGGCATTGTTCCATAGAGGGAAAGTAGTGTGCTTTTATTGAAAACACTTTGTAAAGGTGACTAAGCTCTTTCATAGTACACTGCTAGCTTTCTGTATGGAAAGTTAGGACCAGATCCTTCTGTTATAAACTGTGTTGTCTGCAGCTTGGGGCACTGGGGACAAAAAGCCACAGCCACTACCCTCATCATCATAGCAGCTACCTCTTCGCTCTCTCATGTGCTGCAAAGATTTCTCAAGCTAGTTTTCATTTCTCTGGCTGAACAAAATTTTGGGCTGTTTCAGGATCTAGAAACTGTAAAACCTACTGTGAATGTCTACTCTCCATTGTTCTTTCACATATCACACAGAGAACTGAAAAGGCCACTCTACTCCGCATGAAATTTCAATCAGACCTACATTTATTGACTTTTTGCATGCTTTGTTAGTGGAGGGGAAGCAGTCCATTAACAGTATTTTTATCACAGAATAATAAGTTTTGGAAGGGTAATTGAAACTCAGGAGGTCTTTAGAACAACCTCCTGCTTTAAATGGAGTCAGCTGTGAAGTTTCATCAGCTTAATCAGGGCTTTATCTACTCAGGTCTTAAAAATTCCACAGATGAACACTGCTTCAATGCATTACTGTCTTCATTGAGAAAAAGTCTTCTCTGTATCTGACTTGAACCTCTCCTGGTTTATTTATGACAATCTTCTTTTTTTGTTGTCCCATCCTACTCCTCAATAAAGAGCCTGGTGTTGTCTTCCCGGTTACTTTCTTGTATACATTAGAAGGTTAGATCCCTTGAAGTTTTCCATCTCCATGCTTGTCATGGGTATCCCAAAATATTGCTGAGAATTCTCCTTTAAATTGTCCTCAAACCAGGACAATACTAAAGATGTGTATAGGCAATTTTCCTTTAGTCCTTGGCGCCACAGTCAAATAATGCCAAGGCTTTGGTTACTGCTATGTTTTTGTGTCAGTTTGTTTCATAATTAGATACGTATTACAAATAATTAATTCCCTCTGCCATATGAGGTTAAGCACTACCAGAGTGATCCAGAAGTTTGTAGGCACTCATCAAACTAGCTCAGTTCCCATGTTTAGTCAGATGGAAGTTCTCTATGATTCAGTCTTATCTTTTTACCACGCAAACTTTGTTGACTGAAGCCTTGGAGGCAATGTTCCTCTGCCTCAGCAACACACTGCAAGTCCCACTGTTTCTTTGAAAATGTGGTGGGAGATGATACAGAATTACCCATTCACTCATAGGACACAATATGTGCAAAGGTCTGACTACTTGCAGGACTATATTTTTGAAGACTTTGTAATCATTGTTTCAGGAATAGGGTCTTGGCTCTCCACTGAAGAAATCTGTGTATGAGTTAGGAGAGGTTCTTTCAATTCCCTATTCCACTATTGATTTCTTTTTAGACTGTATTGGTATAAATAACAAGGCTTTTATCTAATCTTTCCTTATAGACAAAGAAAGCAGGCATTTCCAGGGAATGATCAATTCCCTCCCAAACCAGACACTGAGAACAGTTCACCCCTATAAAATCCTCTTTTTGTCTAATGTCTCTTACAGGAAAACCTCGTTTCCTTGCTTAGATGCACACACCTGCATGTCAGACTTGCAAGTTAAATGAGATGAATTCTGCTCTGAGTTTTTCTGAGCCTTAGTTCTTGGCTTTAAACTTGTCACTGTGTCTCAGGAAGGATTAATTGAAAGGATAAAAGCCTTAGGGATTTTGAGATATCCAGTGCCACGTATAGCTAGGGACTGTGATTTAGTTACATATATGTATCCATAAAGGTATAGATAAAATCACTGTGTGGGGTGAGAGCAGTACAAAAACTATGATGGAAAATCAGTAGCTAAGGTCCTTTCAGAAAAAGGCACAACTCAACTCCCAAATTCTTCCTCCAGATAAGAGCAAAAAAAAGAGAAAAAGAGAGAAAGAGACTCTGCCTCTCCATGCAGGTGAATCTGCCTCTCATCAGCAGCCCTGTACTAAAAAGGAGGAACCAAATTAATAAAACTCAGAAATTCACCTCAGCTTCAGTTGCAAATCATGCTTTAAATTTTTATGTGGAATATTGTGAAGGGTATAATGTACGATTTCATTTCAGGTAATTACATTCTCCCTGCTTAAAATTATCACTGTAGTTTCCACTGGGAAAATGATTCTTCATTTCTCCCTCCTGCACCCTGCCGGGTAGGTACTATTGCTGCCAGAGAGTGGCTGCTGTGTGCCACCCCCGTGCCCTCCATGTACATACATATACAAATTGTGGTGATGCTAGAATGAGCCTTGCATATGCAGACTTTTGTCCTGCCTGAGACTGAAATTGTTTGGAATTGCCTGGGTGTAGCTGAGAGCATTATCTGACCTGTGCTTTCCAGACCACAGGGGGTGAAAAAGGCTGGGAAATATCGGTGCTATAGTCAGACTTTGCATCTAGAGAACATTTTAATCAAGTATCTAGAATCATATAACTTTTCTTCATTCCCCAGTGAAGTAGATTATTATAATTTGATTGATTGTGAGACCAGATAATCTGTGGCCAAGTGGGGTGAAGAAACTTGATGGCTGGCAGGCAGAGTGAACAATCACGTGAATGTTTGCAATGTAGTCTGGGCTTCTCAGGAAGCTAACAGCCTTCCACATGGACCACATAGTTCTACCAAAGGTGGTTTAATTGGTCTGTTTTACTGGGTAAACAACCTAGGAGAGCTCATGCAGTCACTGTCTGTTGAAGGAGGTAGCAGGCAGAAACAAATAGGGAATAGCTTGTCTTAAAGCTCCAAAGCAAGCTGGCAACACTTTTTTGGCTAGGCACTGGGATAATAGGAAGACATGGCTAAAAGCCAAGCGGATGCCAGCTTTTCCCTCTTCTGCCAAATCCACACACAGAGCAAGCCTTATTCTATGGCCCTCAAGGCAAGTTCCACAATTCATTTGGGTTTAAATCTCCCTAGTCACATGTGGGGGTGCAGGGATGGAGAGAGACTCTATTTGGTTTGGAGGTTTTTTTCGTTGTTGTTGGGCTTGGTTTGGTTTTTCAGCTGCTATGTTTATATTCCCAGGCAGCTGCCACTGTGGTGTGTGTTAGCAGTCCTGGATCTGGCTTTCCCTTGGCATGAAAAGAGGCAAGACCCAGGTGTTCACCCTGCAGACTGTATTGCTTCATTTTTCTACATTCCTACAATTGATCAGTTTCCTCCTTCTTTCTTTCTTTCTTTTTCTTTCTTTCTTTTTCTTTCTTTCTTTCTTTCTTTCTTTCTTTCTTTCTTTCTTTCTTTCTTTCTTTCTTTCTTTCTT
>VYXF01010206.1:2296577-2329290 GCA_013397295.1 Polioptila caerulea | reverse complement strand
CCTTCCCTTCCCTTTCCTTTCCTTTCCTTTCCTTTCTTCTTTTCTTCCTTTCCTTTCTCTCTCTCTCTCTCTCTCCCTCTCTCTCCTTTCTTTTTTTTAAATTCCCTTGCAAATGTTTCCTTCTCAAGATATATTTACATTTTATTCATGACTCTGTCAGGATTAATTTCAGCGCTTCACGCTGCCTGTGACTCCTCATGTATAATGAATGAAGCAGCAGCTGGTGTAGCTGACAGCCTGGGCACTCCAAGGGCATATACACACCAGCATCACTGGCAACTTCCTACCAGGAAGGATTTTAATACCCCTGCAGTCTGAAATGCACTTCTGGCCAGGGCATGCTTTAGGAAAGAATTATGGCAGCTCTAAGCAGCAGGTACTTTTCAAATTTCTTGCTGTTTATCTATGTGCATTGGTAACAGCAAAGGCTTTGGTTCCATCGCTGTCTTAAGGCTGTAAGATGCAGTGTCTGGACTTGATTACCTTGGTGAAATCCTATGGAATTACTTAGCCATCTCATTACTGTAAGAAACTAATCCTGGATCTGGAGTTACATAAAGACACAACATCAGTTTTCCCTTTTTGATCACACAGGATGACTTCTTTATGTCATAACTCTCCAGAGGCCAAGGATGTTTTCACACTGAATATGTTCTCAGAGAGTCAAAGTCTGAGCCCTGATTCTGCCACTGGGTTCCTGAATAGCCTTGATATGTTGTTACCCCTTGATGTTTCATGCTCTTCACATTCAAAATGGGAGTTAGTATTTCTGTTTTCCTTCCAGTATTTTGCCTATTTAGATTAAAATCATCTGTAGAGGAGTGTATTAAATGTTTGGCTGGACCTTAACACTGACATCTTGATCTTCCTGGAAGTTTTTTAGTTGAGCCATAATATGAGAAATTATAGTAATGAAACAATGTTTTCTGGATTCCTAATTGAATTGCTACCTCAGCCATGTACAGCACTCACAGTCAAGCAAAAAAGGAATTGTAGAAGTTGTCACAACAGTTAGTGGTTTGTCTCTTTTTTAAATGATGGAAACATCAATTTTGAGGTAATTTGTAAAAAGGTATTTCAGATTAATCTTTAAAGATATCAAAAGACCAAAATTTCTAGATAATCAGGTTTGTTTGTGTTTCAATATTTCTAGTTATTTTGACTGCTTTAATTTTAACTCTGTAAATACTTTTAACATTTCAGATTCTTTGTAATGTTTGGGTTGTAAAGCAACATACAGCATACCAGATTGTCATCTCAGAATTGAACTCTATTTTCAAACCATGTCAGGCAAAACCTCAGATGGCAGAACTCTCTTCCATCTTCACATTTTCTTGTGAATACATCTCACAAGATAGGGATGCAGAGCTCCTCCTAGAATCATGATCAATGATTATCTGTCTTCTCGTTCATAAAAATCATATTTCTTATGAAAGAAAAAAAAATGGTGCTGAGTCTTATAAGGTGGTGTCATTTAGATGTCTTCCAAACTACTGTGTAAATATTGCAGTCTTAGTTAATAATTAAATATCTAATTCCAGAGAATTTGAACAGATTAGCTAGGTGGCAAATAATTAATCTAAGGACTAAGATTTTGTGCTCTGACCCTTGCTGACTGATTTTCACACTGACAATTTGACAAATGAAAGTTTGCTAATTTTTCACAGGTGGGGAAAGTGAAGCTTATGATATGCAGATGATTTGTCACAGATTCAGTCACCAGAAAAACCAGGATCATCAATCTGATGGATTCTAAGCCTGCAGCACAGTGTTTAGTCCAGCACACGTGAGTGGTATCAGCAACCTGAAATAAATAGTGAGGTGTCACATGACACAGAGAACACATCTTCAGAATAGATTTTGCAAAGAAAATAGTTCTGGCCCTTTACTCTGCCCACTGCTGCAGGAGGATGCAGGACCACTATTCCTTACAGTGTTTGAACAGGGGATGTTCTCTAGCTCTTTTGTCCAGTACTTTGTTAAAGCAGTTACATCCTATTACTGTAAATTCCACTATTTCTCCCTCCTCACAGTCCTGTACTTGCATCTGCTCCTTTTTCTTTCTGTTAGCTGAAGACAATGCAAGATAAATTTTGCCTTTCACAAACCAGACATCTCTTCAGTCAAGAGGTTTAGATTAATTCAGATAAGCCATCACTTATGTAATTCTTCTTAACCTGTCCGTTGTATCCTTGCAGTTTTGTAACCAAAACAAGTATAAGATAATTTATTAAACAGGAGAATTCAGGTGCTGACAGGTCAGAAGGCTCTATTTTCTTCTTTACAAATTCTGATTTTTTGATCCAGAATGGTTGTGACCAGGACACTAACCAAACCTGATCCCACATGCACCAAGTTGTTCACCCTTGTGATTATCAACTTTTGTGACCCTTGACATCCTGGCTGTGATCCAGGCTGTACTGTTAATACACTTAACATACAAATTATGAAACATCCCCCATTCATCTGGGTACTGTATTCTTTATTGGCTGTCATAATGGTATGTGTTGTTGCTATGCATGGTTAAACGTCAAGGGACTGCTCTGCATTTCCGTGGATGTTGCTATTTTCTGTGCTGTGTTTCCTGCTTTAGAAACATATAGATTCATAATTCCCAAACTTGTGAAAGCCAAGCCTTTATTTCCTCTTAGGAAAATAAAGCCAGTTACACATATCCTGACACTCACAAGGCATTCAAAAAGACTTATTTGTGCATAATCTGCTCCTTGGACCTTCACAATGCCCAGTGCAAGATATCTTTGGTGTTTTTGTTTCTGGTATCTGTCAATAACGTGCCATTACAGAAAGCCATGAGAACCTGGAACAGAATATTCTAAGAGGGCATGAGTGTAATGCAGTTCTTCTAACTTTCAAATTCTAACATGGCAAAGTCATGGTGCTGAGTGCTTCTGAGGACCTTCTTTGAATGTCTTCCTTATCCTATAGTAATTTATTTAGGTGTATTTGTATCGTAAAACCATTGGTTATTTGGCTCTTTGATCCCAGCAGCAAGGAAATAAAATTGTTCATTTTCCTGTCATTAAAAAGAATCTAAAATCTTGGGAATATTCATTACAATATTTAGACAAAACCACTTGCCAAGAGCAAAGTGGATGTCTGGACTCTCCTTCCAGTACCTACCTGAGCTTAGGGAGAAGCATGGCTCCTGGGGTTGTCTGTGGCTTTAAATATTTCTTTTAGCAAGGAGAAGACAAGAAGGCAGACCTGCTGGTCTCAGTTCTGATTCTTCTCCCATTTGTTCAGTTTGCTGTAGTGTTCCATGCAGGGCAGCTTATTTTTTCCTACCTTTGAAACAGCAACTGCAGAAACTTGCTCACCAGTGATAAGACAGTGGTTGTCCCAAAGCTTAGCTAGAGGTGCTGAGCAAGCCTCTCATGTTGCTGGTAGGGAACCAAACAGACTTGACTTGTGTAGTCTCACAGGTAAAAAAGTTATTTACTGTGCTCAGGGTAGCAGTATGGACATGCACAGTGTTTTTTTCCAATCTGAAATCTTGGTTGTAAATCACTTGAAGTGCCCCCTGACACATGGGGGTATTTTCTCAGCCCAAATCACCAAAGAATTCACAGAAAAAATACCTTGTTTTTCAATTAAATGGCATAGTTTCATGCAGAGAAGAGTCAAAACAAAGAATCAAGAAAAGCAAACCTCTTCTAGCCCAAAGGCTGGTTAGGAGAAAAACCAGGCAATAGTCATGCTTCTGTGAACTCTACATGAACTGTGCCCCATGCTCTACCAAAAGACCAAGCTGATATTTGCCTTTTTTAGGAATGAATGATACCTTCATTCCAAGGCTTCTTTTGTAATAATTTGTAAATGTGAAAAATGCTTAAAGCCTGTTAAGCCCCCCAGACAGTTCCAAGTAAGAAATTAGTTTCCAGGGACATTTTGGGAAATACTTGTCTCCCCATCTGAGTGAGTTTGTTGTTCTCCTGCTACACATTAGAAGGAAATGACATATTCACTGACAAAAGAGTGTATCTTTTAGTTCCTAAGCCTACAGAAGAACTGTTCCCCAGGAAGCAATCTAATTCCAGCTGAAAACTGGATGCCTGTGTAGGGCTATATATGTATATCTATTTTAAAAGTAACCTTTATTTTCAGTTTGCTATCAATCACTAATCCAAAACATTATAGATGGAGCAAATTTGGTTCAGCAAAGCTGAGATTACTATAGTTCAGGATTTTTAATAGCACTAGAAAGGTCCTTGGGCAGCCAGGTCTAATTGTTCATACTGTTACATTGCTGGAAAGGGACCTGCAGAAGGTTTTGCTTGTATACTCTCCTGGATGATCCCTCAGGTATTAGCAGGGGCCACAAGATTCTCTCAGTAGGTAGCCAAGATGGATCCACCCTGTTGCAAGGATAAGGGAATTCAGCAGTTCAGGTGTACACCAATCTCTAGCTGCTCTCTTCAGTGCCAAAGGGAATATTGGCATAATTAATTTATGAGCATGAGAAGAAAAATCTCTATATCTACACACATAGCTGTTGGATTTTTTTCCTTTCTGTTTTTCTCCATAGTAGATGAGATTATCGCTGCACCCAGGCTTTAGATGCTCTTACATACGAGATTCTAAATTCAGAATAATAAGACAGAAATTAATGCAAGTAATCCTGATGGCACAGTGGAACAAGAGATCAGAGACATAGGAGCAATTTTGCTTCACTTTTCCTAAACTAGAGTCTAAATCCCCACTTTTCCTATGAATCAACATCTGACCAATACCCTCAAATCACCCATTTTCTGCAGAGTGCTTTTTATCCATACCTTTAGATTCAGTAACAAGTTTATTGAGTAAAAGGAGACTGCAGGCAGTATTCTGCAGTCACTATTTAGGGTACACTTGATTGCATTAGTACTTGTATATGGTGTGTTACATAAGCAGAAAATGATTAAGACACATTTGTTGAACTGTAACAACTGTTGTTCTTGCCAATAATAACAGCCACCATTATGCATGTGAAATGCAATCAGCCACTGTGCTTCAGGGTGCCAGCTGATGGCTTCTGCTGCTGAAGGTGTGCAGGGGAGGGTCAGTGAGCAATTCCCTTTCCTTATGTATTGCCATAACTCAGTGGTTGAAGAAAGGGGGACATGGTGAATGGCTGGTCTTACAGAGATCAGCACACTTTGCTCAGATCCAAGTTAAGTTTTCCTTCGTGCTTTGTCTGTGTGACTAGCACCTACTAAGGACTTCCTTCTCTCTTTGTGTTCTAAAACATCTTTCAGAAAACTGGGGTTGCCTCTGACGGGCGGCCAGATCTTGTTTATAGTATGCTGCAAAATTCAGTGAATTAGCAACAAAGGGTAACTGTTCATGGGGCAGAATTATGGAAGAAACTAGAGCAAGATGAATGTCAATATAGCCTTCAATAAGCAGTTTCTCTTCCCTGGGCTGTCAGAAAATTAATTGTGTCTCTGATTACACATTTTTTCCCAGAGCACCTACTGGGAACATCCTAAGCGTGTACTGTCTCTTCCTATAAGGATAACACTTATAATAATGTCGTGCAGGTCCACATACCCACCCTGCCACCCACCTTCTCCAGGACTTGTCCAAGCCAGCCACCAAGGCAGGTCAGTCAGCATTATTTCTCTGTGGATCATGAAGATCGACACAGTCCTTCTTTAGCATACACTAGCACCCAGAGAGTTTCTGCAGCTGAACTCCCACTTTACACCAGAAAAAGAGTGAGCAGATTCAGGCCATGCAACTGTCTGTAAGTGATTAGAAGCAAATGGGATTTGGCAAATACCGAGTTGGCAGGAGGCATTAGAGAGCAGCTCTTCATCAGTAGGTTCCCCACGGTGCTCTGAAGGGTCATTGTGTGTACTGGCGAAATTCTCATGTTTTCTTGCTTCCTCCTTCCCAGAGGCATTTTGGGAGGAAGATTATTCTTTTCCACATAATGACTTCTCCCCTCCCTCTCCCCACAGTGCACTCTTCCTTCACAGGTTTGTTTATCATGCCGAGCCATGATGCAGGGTTTTTCTGTGCTGTTTCTCCTCTGCCCCCCCTTTCTCTCCTTACATAAATTTTTGTTGCAGAAGCAGAGCCTCGAGAGATTTTTGATCAGTGAAATACTTGAGGTTTCATGAATTGCTTCTGCATTTAATAGGATGCTAGCAAGGAATTGAGTGAATGCTAATGGAGTGCTGGGGGAGGTGGTCCTGCTTCAGGTTTATCCTCACAGATATCTCAGGCATTGACAGGAAGAGTCTATAATTCATTACTTTGATAGAGGCATCTTCATTTACTGAAAGAAAGAGGTAGATGCTCAGAAAGCTATGGAGTCTGGGGTGATTCAGCCTTTTTTGGCCATTTTCTTCGAACTATAATAGATTTAAACAAATTTCTCTATTTCTAGGCAAAGGCATTTGTCATATTGGGGGTGTATGGCACATCTGGAGACTATCAGATCAGACACATAACCAGGGATTTGAACTATACCTGAATTGATATGTTCCATGCATCTTAGGAGCTAGAAATATTCAAAGGTATAAGTTCAGTCAGTAAAAATATTAGCATCAGTGTTTTGGTGAAATTTGAGTAATTTGTTTCTGAGCTTAGCTAAATTATTGATGGTTGTGGCTGTTTTTAACATTAGCAGAAATGAATTTTTCTGTGAAGAGTGAGATAAGAGTCAATAAGAGGAATTATGTGTATAGGGAAAAAAACCAGAAAAACAAACAACATTCAGGCTGCAGAATGGGTATTCTTCAGGCTACTGTAGAAGAGAGGAATGTGACAGCATAAAATGAAGTTTAATTTCAAAAAGCTGAAACAGCTTCAAGAAGACAACAGGATTTTTCTGCAATGGGGGATGTAGTTTCTCAAGACAGAAAGACAGGCCACTGCAGAGCCATGGGTATTTCAGTCTGACAGTATGACACACAGATGTGGCATAGTCTCCATAGCAGTCAAAAGACTTCCACGGCTGAGATGCAGCTCTCCATATTCCTTCTCAACTCCCTGAAGCCTGACTTTGCTGACTGAGGCTGTCTGGGGTCAGGATCTTGCAGATGGAGTTGTGCGTACCAGACCTGACTGCCAAATACACTTGTTTTACAGTTCCTCTGTGCTGGAAGTGGATAAGTTATCTTTGGATGTAGGTGTGAACAAGCACTTATCTCTGCTAACAAAATTCCAGGGATTGTCAATCAATCTTTGAGGAGTTTACCTTGTTCATGCATTAAACTGTCTGGTGAATTATCTGAGTCTGGTTCTGCATGCTTCGGCTGCAGACGACAAACACATTGAGCAAATTCCGAGTGAGCTGATTACTTAGCTTAGCATTTAAACTGCCACATTTAACATCCTTCAACCCTCATAAACATATTGAACTACTAAAGGGATTACGGCTGCCAGGTTTGCTGAGTCATTACTATAAATTAATCTAAGAATTTAATCAAAGATACCACCAGAAGCAAAATAACAGAATGAGATGTTGAGATGATAAGTGTTTAACTCAGAGCAAAAAAAAAAATAATTTTTGTACTAAGAGTTTATTTTCAAGAAGGTTTGATGTAAGCAAATGTAAAGCACACAGGTACAATATTTCACCTATGTATATATGAAAAATTATATACTGTGCTTGGAAATTTTTGGCACATTTTCTGATGGCTTTTTACAAATTTTCTAATATCTTATTCCAAAGTGAAGAATGAAGGGAAAACTGGTAGGGTCTTTGAAATCGGCAGTAAAAATTACACAAACCCTGGGTATTTCAAACCTTAGTGTTGATTTTGCATCTATAGGGAAAAAAAAAAAAAGATTCATCAATTTCCATCCATTTAAATCTCCTCCACTAATTTAAAATCTTATCTAGGGCAATAGAAGCAACACCTTCCATGAGTGGCTGTGTTTTCACAGGAACTGAGAGCACATTGTTGCCCCTCTTCACATTCTGAACATCAGGTCTGTGACCAGAGCTGAAAAGCTGTTGCAAGTGTGTTTCCTGATCTTTCAGATGTCAGGATTACATCTTCACCAGCTATTCACATGGCCCAGTAAAGGTGTATTTAGGGCACAATTTTCTGTCCCTTCTAGAGCTCTACTGTCTTCTATCTTACATGAAGCGCCATTAGATTTTACCAAAGGGAGGGGTAGGAGGTGAAAAGTATAGAAAAACCCATCCACATTGTCAGGGTCCTCTTACCCTTCAAGACATGAGTTATGTCAATGAAAATTAATTGTTGCAGGCATTTCTTACCTTCTAGGACAGTTTGCTTTCAGTTTTTTCCCTTTTAGTTTATATAAATTTATTGTTTCAGGGCGCAGATTCATTGTTCTTAGTTTTGGACAGAAGATGTCAGCATTTCTAGAAACTGAATCATCAAATGTCATGCTGAATGACCAGAAAAGGTTCAAACAACTGTGAGCACTCACACAAATCTTTGTTAGGAAAGTTGCTGAGCAGCACCTAAGATCTTATTGGCACAGACATGTAATTCACCATCTCAGACTCAAGTGTCCAGAACATTATTTAACTCTAACTAAAGAATCACCTATAGTCTTTTTGAAACTTACTTTTTTTCACAGAAGGTTACTGGGAAAGATAAGTTACTCTTAATATAGTTGTCTACTGATTAGAAACTCTTCTGTAAGTTTCATCATCTTTCATCAAATCCCATTGATAAAGTTGTTTTCCTCTTAACACCTGGTACAATGATGTCTGTTTTTTCACTTATCATAGCTCCTTTATTGCCTTTGCCATTTGACCTCCCTTTCTAATGTTCTTGTGTACACGTTAACTGTTCATCTCTGCGAGCAAAGGGTAGGATGCCCTGTGGACAATAACATTCTACAAAGCATCCACAGAGTCCACAAGAGCTAGTGAACTGAATCTTACCCTAGGCAACAAAGTTTCTTTGTGAATGGTTTTATTTGTGAAAGAGTTAATGTGAATTAAATATTAATTTCTCTGTTTGTGCCCATTAGGACTGATCTGAATCTTAATGAATATTGGAGAGTTAACAGATGCTTCATTGATGTGTGTTGTACACGTTCCTTTCAATCACTAATGTATAAATTGTAGAAAATAAATGGAAATTAATGAAAATAGAAATATGGGTCTGCAAAAGAAGTTGTGTTGCTTGGTAACATGGACCCTGTGCCTGCCAGACATTGATCATGAGCCCCATGCTTTGTGTGGCATTTGAGTCAGAAGATAACTATTATGAGGGGGTTGCATGAAGTTTATCAGGCAGTTCCATGAGCTGGCTAAATGACTAGCTACAGATGTTACTGGCTCCTACATCCTCCTCTCTTGAGCCATTCCCTCCAGAAAGGTTCTTTCTGCAGAGCATGATTATTCCTTATTTCTGCTGCGTTATACACACTATTAATCTTCCTTTCCTAGTTATTGCTGTCACTTCCTTTTGTGGCTGGAAGCGACTTAGAACTGACAAACAAGAAAACTCCTGTCCTGCAATCTGCTGACAGTACAGCATATCTGTTTCTCACACGGCAGCTTCAGGGGCTGTGCTTCCTCCTAGACATCAGCTGAGGAAGATTAGGAGTAAGAAATTCCCTCCTAACCCATCAGGAAGGAAGCAGTGGAAGAAATAAATTTTATACACATAGAGGTAGATACTGTCAGTAGTGGAAGTAGTTTCTTGCATGTTGAGTTGCTGAGTGCATTTTTAGCTTTGTCTCATGGATTCAGAGATTTATTTGAAGTTTCCGAAGGCATGTGAAATAGGGGTCCAGAAGTTGTGAGAGCCTGAGACAGGTGGCAGAAAGTGGAAACTTTCATTCAACCTCTAACTGTGCTTTTTTTTTTCTCCAAATACACCCAACTGATGTTAATATATTATAAATGAAAAGCAATAATCATTTGGGAGGTGGGAATAATAACATTATGCTGTATGTCATAAAAAGTTCACTTAAACCAGATAGTGAGAGATCAAGATAAGGTGCTCTAAGGATGGCCAGGAAATATAGCTGTTGAAGGAAGCAGAAGATTGGACACATCTTGTTTGATACAACTCAGAGATGTACAGGGGTCAACAGTCACAGCAAGACCCATCAAGGGGAAGCTGTCGATGTGATCTGCAGCAGAAAGAAGTACTTCTGTGTTTTATAAATGGAAAAGAATTTTTTTTTTCTGCTCTTGCAGACATTACTTCACTGTCCCATGCCCTTTATATGTGTGTGCTGATCCAGCTTCTCCTGAAATGTGTGTCGTTTTCCAGGGGTTTATGAACATCTGTGGTTACCGAGAGTAGCTGCTCCTACTTTAGGCAATGCACTCCAAGAGGTTGCCTGGTTATCAGTAGAGAAGGTGCAGGAACAAAATCAACACATTGGTACCTCTTCTGTTGATTTATGTTTTCTTGAATAAAGATGCAACTTAAGCTTGCTGGCTGCTTCCTTTACATGAAAAAAAAGCAACATTGCAGCAACAATAATCCTGTGATTAATTCTAGAAAACATATCTGTAATTATTTTTTAAGTGTTTTTCTTTTTCCTGTATTTTTCTACATTTCTGTGTGCATCATCTCTCACCCATCTGAGAGCACAGCAGATGACAGCTCAGTGATACTTTACTGATGTACAAGGGAGTGTCACTGTTATCTAGGCAAAATGTAATTTTCCATGTGCTTAGTCTAAAAACATTCTCTACTGTATACATTTCCTATGCTTTGTACACCTGCTTCATGTCAAAATCCAGCAAAGGTAGAAATATGCTTGCTCTCTCCAGAAGTGGATGTTTTGCTTGGATGAATGCTAATCAAATTATTACATTCAGGCCAAGTTTCTCTTCAATGCTTCAGGAGAGTGTTATGGCTCAGCTACAGGGGATTGTCGATCAACAGGTTTTGGATGAAAATCAGGTAACTGAAGACCTCTTTTGACTAAAGATTATTAGACATTATATTGCTAATTATGACCAAAGGGATTGTATGCTTAGAAATCCTTTCCATACTAAAGCATGCCACATTGCATTGTTTTGGCACTTCAATGCAGACAGGCAAATTGAGACCTGGAAAACCTCTACGGGATTCTGAAAAGCAAGTTTTGCTTTTAATCTAGACAAATGTTAAGTTGGGCTGTGGTACATAAATCAACACATCAAAGACCCCAGGATGGTCACTCTGTATGGAGACATGCCCTACAAAGATGGTCAGACTACCTCAGGGCTGGGCTGGGAGCAATGCCACTGAGCTGGTACAGTGCTGTATTTGGCCAAATACTCTTAAGTCCAGGCACATTAGCTTATGCAAAAAACTATGTTAGTCTTGCTCTCAAGCCTGACCTTGGAATTCTGCTTGGTTCCAAATTGCATTGCCATGTCACAGTCCTAAACGCAGCTGAAGGGCTCAAAAGACCCTGTAGGCCCACCAGACACCCTTTTTTGAAAAACAATTATTGAGATTTTGCCTTAAAATAACTTTAAAAATCTAAAAATTGTGATTAAAAAGGCAAATGAAAAGTGTATGCTTCTGCTGGGGCAGAGAGACCAGACCATTTTTAAGAGTTCTCTACAGAAATATTTGCACTTTCGGGTTTCTCAACAGGACACAGAACACTACATCTGTAGATCACCACTTCAAATTTTGTTTCATTGGAACTTAGTGTTACCATGCCAGTCTGTGTCTGCGGATTTGATGAAATCATACATGTCAAATGAACTGCTCTCCACATTGCCGTTGACACCAGAAAGAATCTATGGTGGCAGAGGCAGAGAAGACAGCAAGTAAAATAGGCAGAGATACTGATTTATTCTGCTGTAGATGTCAGAGTTATTTGTTTTAAAAGCGCTAAGACAACCAATCAAAGCAGTCACATTGCCAAGCACGGCATGTGGGAAAAAGGCCCATGATATTTTACTGAATCTCTGAAGAACAGAGTCTGAGACTTACCCTCTGGAGGGTGAACTGTGGCACTCCTTGCCATTGGTCCATCGAATAAAAACCATGTCTTTTGTCTCAGGACGTTCCTAATTTCCAAACTTTTGGGTCTTCTGGAAATATTCTAGAGAAATGTTGATAAATGTCTGTTCTGTTCCTCCATAAACATTTTGGCCACTATCAGAGACAGAAAATGGATGAGGTGGCTCTTTCATTTGATCCTTTAATCTAAGCCAGGATACAGTCTGACTTTCATATGTCCATTAGCTCCTAAGATGGTCAATTTGCCATTTGACATGGCACTGTTAAGACAAAATTGTAGGCTATCCAGAGCAGTCAGTTATTAAAATTATCTCTTATCATTATTGTTTTCTGAATGATGTAAACTATGCTAATAGTGACATGAAAAAGTTTATTATGCATGTTTTTTTTATCTCAAGGGAAAATAGTAGTTTAGAGAACTAGGTAGAACGTTGGAGAGCTAGGTATTAGTTTCAGATGTGTTACTGGTTTCTAATACAGCCCTAAGCAAACTTCTTCTCTGCGCCTTTTCGTCTGTAAAATGATGGTGACAGAGCTCTGTGAAACCATTTGGCCATATTAAAATGGAAAGCACTGTTTGATAGCTTAGAGTTTGTTATCATCACCATTCAGAATGCAGCAAAATCAAAACATCCTGAAATGCCTTCTGTCCTCACTTATATAACTTATCCCATGAATTCCAGAGCATTTCTATCTGAAGATGCACATCAGATGGAAACAAGTTAGAAAAGAAGAACTTTCCATATCTCTCTGGGGTTCTGGATCAAACTGGTACAGAAGCCTCAGGAAATCATAGCAAGGCTTGTTAACTCTGTTCCCATGGGATACTATCATAATTCAACCAGTGTCACTCTGGGGTATGGAGGTTGACTTAACCAACCACAGAATCACACATAATCACAGAATTGTTAGGGCTGGAAGGGACCTCTAGAGATCATCTGGTCCAACTCCACTTCCAAGGCAGGGTCACCTAGAGCAGGTTACACAGGAACGTGACTTGTTTGGGACAAATTCTATCACTTCGTCCAGGTCATTGATAAACAAGCAGAATAAGTCTGGATCCAGTCCTGATCCCTGGGGAAAGCCACTGACTAAAAGCCTCCAACTGGATCCCACTCTACTGATTGTGACCCTGCAGGCTCCTCCATTTAATCACTTCTTGATCCACATCATTGTCCATTCATCTAACCCTCATTTCCTGAGCTTATCTAAGAGGATGTTACGGNACCTAGAGCAGGTTACACAGGAACGTGACTTGTTTGGGACAAATTCTATCACTTCGTCCAGGTCATTGATAAACAAGCAGAATAAGTCTGGATCCAGTCCTGATCCCTGGGGAAAGCCACTGACTAAAAGCCTCCAACTGGATCCCACTCTACTGATTGTGACCCTGCAGGCTCCTCCATTTAATCACTTCTTGATCCACATCATTGTCCATTCATCTAACCCTCATTTCCGGAGCTTATCTAAGAGGATGTTACGGGCAGTGCCAAAAGCCTTGCTGAAGTCAAGGTAGACAGCATCCACTGCACTCCCCTCATCAGCTCATCCTGCCATGCCATCAGAGGGCTACAGATTGGCCAAGCATGATTTCCCCTTGGTGAATTCGTGCTGGTGACTTCAGATGACTTTTTCTTCTGCAGGCTTGGTGATGACATCCAAAATGATCTGTTCCATCACCTTGCCAGGGATGGAGGTGAGACTGACTGGTCAGTAGTTTTGTGGGTCCTCCCTCTTGCCCTTTTTGTAGATTGGACTAACAACAGCCTTCCTCCAGTCAAGCATCTCTCCCTTTCTCTGTGATTTTTCAAAGATCATGGGGACTGGCATAGCATCAAGATCTATCAGCTCCCTCCGCACCCATGGATGTATCCCATGAAGGCCTATGGATTTTGGCTTTATGACTACCCATAGATTTCAAGTTCTTGTTTATTCTCCATGTCGTGTTTGTGTACCAGCATTTTAGAGTGATAATCAAACATTCAGGTTCCCTAGTAGGGATGTGAGAGGGTTCACCATAGACATAAACACCCTTGATAAGGTTAGCCCTTTGATTCTCATCCTGAGAGAAAGCCAGGGAGTACCTGGCACTGCGGTTGTCAGCCTGACTTACTCCCCAGCAGGAAGAAGTGCCATGAACGTTGCCACTTCAGACACCACTCCTCAAGTTCAAACCAAACCAAGCAGCAAAGCTGATCTTCAACTCAGTACTCAATATCTCCCTGGCAGCCTGCCCATACAGGCAGCACGGCTGCTCTCAGTCCCCAGAGCTTTCTTTCTTCTCACTGCAGGGACTGAGTTCTCTCTTATATTTTCTGTAAGTTCCAAGCATCTCTGCTTCATTCTTTTCATAGCAATATTTTCTCTTTGTAGAGTGATGTTCCTTTTGGGCCAATGAGGCTGTTTAATGAGAAGATAATCTTGTTCCTTCATGAGGAAAAATTACTCAGCATTACAGTTTATCCACAGAGCAAACAGATTGTCAAATAAAATAGCATATTATGCCCTAAATAATTAAATAAACTCTGAGATATTTGTCATTCTGCTATTCAACAGACTGGTGTCGACTGAGAAAGCAGATATCTTATTCCAAGTGATGTTGGCTTCTCTTTCAAAGTGAAGTTACAGAAGAAAAGCAATTGTCAAAATGACTGAGTAGTGTTCCATAATTTTTCCTTCCGTAACTTCTTGAGTAAATTTGTTCCATTTATAAGTTGCACAATGATTTTTTCTAAATGCCAGCACTACAACCTCAGACTTTGAAAATTGCACCAAGATTCCTCTGTTTCTCTTGTGCTACTACTAGGGAAGGTAGCACATTTAGCTGACAGGTTTGTTGATGAACAAAACAGAATAGAAATTTTCTCACTTTTCACAACAGTAGTGGCTCAGACACCTGAGCGCAGTGGTGGTGGAATTTTTTTGTCGTCGTTGGTCTGTTTGGTTTTGGTTTGGTTTTGGGCTTTTTTGGTTTTGTTGGTTTGGTTTTGGTCTTGTGGGGAGGGAGTTGGTTTCTTTAGTCATCTCTGTGCCAGCAGCAGTGGGAGATAGGAGTGGTAGAAGGAATATAGTGCTTCTTCCATAATAGTACATATTATTGCTCCAATGAATAAAAAGCTGGGATGGCAGAGATATTTATTTGGCTCATTGCACAGTAAATAGATAAACCGGATAATAGTGTGTGTTTGGAATTTAATGAAAGAAGACACCATCCCAAATATTCAGTAAAATATTTAAATATTAATAATGCTTAGAAAGTGTCTGTGTTACTCATGTAGATTTGAAAAGATCCCAAACTTGTACGTGCTCCTGTGTTTATACTGTTCCCTGCTCCTGGTTTACATCCCTTCTCAATATTTCATGCCTTTTATATACCATAACAGCTTTTAATTCAATCCCTGTTTAGATTTTTTGCTTTACAAGCTATCATCCCCAGAAGCACTTGCTGTGTCCCCCTGGAAGAAGGGACTGTGAGGCCATGATGTACCCAGCATGTGTTTTTTCATTCATGTCAAGTTGTGAGCTATATGACCTTAAAACTGTGCACACACACACCCCACAGTTGTAGACACTCCAGCTAAAGTAATATTTAGAGGTGTACAAAATGTATAAGCACTGACTTTCTATCACTCCCAGAACTGTGGACATAACTAAATCAACTGGCTTCACTGGCATAAGAGATACAAAAAAATTGTAGCAATAAAGATTTTATTACTCTAAAGTATTTCTAGAATAACCTTTTCCCCTCTCTCTTAAAAGGGAAGTAAATGGAATACGTGATAGTGTGGCAAGAGTGTTTTATAGACATGCTTGAGTAAGGCAGCCATTTCAAAGTCATACCAATAAAAGGCCAACTCCTGCTGCCATTACTCATTTGTACAGTCCTAATGACTTCGATACAATGATATGCTTGAGCAACTTAAGCAGGATTTAGTACAAAATATTAATTTCAGAATGGTTTATTGGAAATTAGAACGTTTTATCTATGCTATAAATAATATTTTGGGCTATGAAAAATGAATAGACATTTTAACATCTAATTCACATTGCTAAAATAATGGCACCTTTCAGACTACTTGTTTACTTTTTTCCTTCTGTCTGCTGGGTCTGAAAGTGTACCACTGTGCTTTACTTTGGATTTTCAGTCAATATCACTTTCATGTTGCAGTTCGATTATGGGTGCTTGAAAATGGAGTAGTTACTTTCATCAGCTTCTTTTCATGACTTTGTTTGCTCTTCATCTAGATATTTAAACATTTTCTAATAAATACCAGCCATAGGTCATCTGTTTTAAACAAACCTTCCCTGTGGGACCTTATCTGTCCTTTCTAAAATGCTTTTTGTTGGCCACCAGTTCATCTTTCTGATGCAATCACCAGTGGTGCAAGTAATAGGGGACAGCACATTGTCCCTCTCCAGCTCTGAGACTGCTGAGAGCTGATTTGGTCCTCACAGGGACCAGAAGCACCAACCCATGGTGTGATCAAGCTACGTGTTCTCATTGTCAGGCTGCCTTGGAGCTTTTCCTGCTTAGTGCCTAGTTGTGGAGGCTCAGAGACCACAGATCTGACATGGAGTTCTCCAAAGAACATCTCTGCTGAGCTCTTGGCTCCCTGAAAATAATGGCACAGCTGCAATACCATGGTGAAAGAGAGATTTCAGGTGGCTGAGAAAAGGTCTCATTGTGCTGCTTCTCTGTGCTTCATTCTCCCAGTGAGAAACTGATTTGTGACTAGGTCTCAGAACAGCTACGGTAATGAAAACCACTGATAGTAATGACAATAACAGTTGGCTCTTAGCAATTCCTGTATCCAAGCACTTCCAACAAATCTAAGGCTGACATTCCTCAGTCAATATGCATAAATGTTTAAATGAAGAATCCCATAATTGGTTTTCCTGTCGCATCCTTCTTAATCTATCAAACTGCCATGCTACCATTTCCTGTTATCAGACACTTACCAGTCATAAGCAATCAGTCAGGTACTTCACAATTAGCAGGGAGAAAATTTGCAATTTCTTTGTGTTGGTACCAGATGTTTAAAGCCAAGAACAGGATAAGCCAGAAAAATGCTCCACCCTTGCAGAGTGCTGCAAGTCAGCCTCCTGTAGCATAGCTTGTCTTGGCTATGCCTTGTAGTTTTCTGAAATAACACAAGAGCAAGAGTTAGATACTACTGTCTTTGTCTGTCTTCACAGGGAAGTTGGGTTATTCTGTGCATTCAGTTTGCTCACAAGGACTTGATACTGACATCCTTCAGAACAAGCTTGTTAGAAAAACAAGAAAATAATATCAGAGGGATTTTCTTTCACAAGGGAAAAGATCACCAGTGTAAGGAAGGAAGCATTTAGTCCAGGAAGCATCAGCGTGGGCAACGAACCCTCTCCAAAGTAATTGCTGGGCAGAGTATTTGTTGTACTTTATCAGGCTGGCACTGGGGGTTTCCTTTTGAGCAAATTTCCATCTGCACAGGTGGGTAACCGAGATTAGAGTAAGTGTCTGGTCTGTGTAATTGAATCTGTACTACTTCTCAGCAGTACTGAGAGCTCTCAATTGCAACTGAAGGTCTGTTGCCTCTGCTCTGGCTCACTTGCAGAGAGACCCAACACTCCAGAGCTTTCAGTCCACTTACACAGGGAAAAGAGTGATGGGAGGAGAGAGCATAGTCCTGAGCAGCAGTGAGCACAGCAGGCAGATGAATAGCAAAGAGAAGATGCCCAGATCTCATGACAGTTGTGATGACCTCACATTAGAGCATGACATATTTTGTGGCTTGATGGTATCCATCAGTGTTTGTATTTTCTGCAATGAAACTCCAAACCATCAAGAACTTGAGAGTATGTGTCAATTTACCCAGATAAGGTAACTGGGAGAGTGGCTGTGAAAGAGCAGCATATTAATTTACCTTCTCTGTTCTTTATAGGATTAAATACAGCCAATTTCCAGATATCTGGAACTGCTACAAATTAAGTTAAAAAAACCTGAAGGATTATTGTACCCTTATCAAATGCTATTCAAATAATAAATACCCATAGTCCTAAAAATATTTTTTTTTTTAATTATGGGAATGTGGAAAGGGTGAATGAGATCAAAATATTTGCAGTTTGTTGCAGAAACTACATACTGGACAGCAGTATATAACGTCTTGTGGTTTGAGGGATCAGTTAAACATTTTTGTTTAACTGTTTTTCTTGGTGTTGAGATGCATTATTTCTGTCCCTCCAGATATGAAGATATGAAACACTTTGGCATGATATTTAAGTTTTTTTATTTCTCTTGACTTATTTGGTAAACATTTTTTTTTCTTTTAAAATAATCTAGCATACTTAAAGAGAAAAGAAAAGGAAATTTGCCATGTGAGTGTTGACAGGTCGCTCGTTGCTCATTTAAATAAATGCAATCAATGGTGCAAAACTGTCTCTCGGAGCCTCAGTGAGGAATTATCACTGTTTGAGAGGAAACCTGAGGTGAAAGCAGTTCCCCTCCAAGGGAATGTGTTTTGTAGTGTCTCCCAAAGCATACAGCAAACTCTAAACATATTAAGAGATGCTACATTAATAAGGATTAAATAAGGATGGAGAGTCTTTGTGTTCTCTTTGCTTTGCACAATGTTGCAAAACTTTTAGCATCTCCACATCCTGAACTGGGCTCTTACCTAAATTCCCTGGGAAGAACACTGGCAGGGATTGGTGCTAAGAGGCCTGGGTGAGATGTTATTCAGTATCCTCTGGGGCTAAAGCTGAACTTTTTGGAGGGAACCAGTGGGTTTCAGGAACTATTTGAGAAATTAATTTAATAAGTCAATCATCAATTATTAAGGTGAATGCACACTGTTACACAGCTATGTCACACCAGTACTGAGGAAACAAATGGGCAGAGAACAGATAGATGGGTCCTTTGCTTCTCTATAGCATACAGAATTTTTAATCCACACCCAGGGATTCTTGAAAACAGGGAGATATTCTGGTTGCTTCTCTGGAACAGCCAGCCTATAGCATGCTACTGTACTGCACATCAGCTGGCAGCAAAGTGAAACAACATGAGCCCCATTTGCTGAAGTACTCTCACAGGTGCTACCAGCATAAAGATCCAAATCTCTTTGGATTAGTAGTCTGGGGAGTCAAGTAGTGCTGTGGGAATGCCATATCTGAAGTATGAGGCAGGAGGAAGAGGAATACTGGGGAATATTAACAGCTTTAGAAAGGGCTCCCACCTGAAGTCTCAGTCTTTATGGAATGGAATCTTGTTAATCTAACTCATTGGAACATAATACTGTTCGTACTACCAAAAAATCATGCTGACGAGGACTCCTGAGCATTTCTTCAGTAAGAACAGGCATTTTCACATAAGGCAATAAAACACAATCATTGTACTCAAGTTAAAAATTATTACATTGACAATGAAGATGATGGTATTCACTTTTTCTGAAATAGACGACTTCCAAATTTGTGTGTGCATGGTTTTGGTATATGTGGCTGGTTTGGTGGTTCAGCAAAAGACCCATCTGTAAGTATTTTGGAAAAGCATAAGTTTTCATCTTTTCTGAGAATAATATGCAGTAAACAAGATATAACACAATGGGAGACATTTGAGAGAAATTTTATGTATGTCTGAAGCATTGTGAATAGCATTGCTGAGGGGATGGACGATATGGACATCATCAGGTGTGAACCAGTGTAGCTGCTCTTATGTTCCTATTGGCCAGGAAGAAGCAGCTTCTCCCTGCAGAGCATCTCTTGTTTGTAACACTCAAATTAATTTTTAACAACTCTTATTGCAATTCAGCACAAAATATGTTTATAACCTCCCTATTTCTCAATTTTCTTCCATTATCTCTGCACACCATAGTGGGGTGTATCTGAATCTGGTGTACCAGACTATGCTCTTGGGCATTTTGAAATCCCATGAAAATACTTTTCACTGGAGATGCTGAGTTTATTTTTAAAGAGCTTACCATGAAAATGTGATGTAAATGATTCATATAGTTGGTGGTAAATGCTGACAGGAAGGTATTTGTTTGTGTAAAGCCAGGAACTTTCCACTAAGGGAAAGCTTCTATGACTTCGACATTTTTCTTCTGTCTCCCTCGGCACTCTAGCAGCGGTTGGCATTTTTCTTGACAGGTTTCTATGCTTTTGGCAAACACCAATCAGTTAAAAATTATGTTGTCACTTAGAGGTTGGTACTACAGAAAATCATTGCTCTTTTATTTTTAGGGAAAAACAATGTAAAGGGAATTAAATTTTTTCCCTAAGGTCAAGGGAAAAGGCAGGAGTGAATGAAAGAATCCCAATTAGAATTTAATTCTGAAATAGCTCCTAGTGTTTTAAAATGTTTCTTCTGTGTCTCCCGAAATCCAAATGGTACAGAAGCTCAGGTGGTCTGTAGACTGAGATATTCTTGCAGAAGGCCTGTCTGGATTTCTCCTTTTCTTCCCTCATATGTGACTGGTGACTCTTGGAAAGTCAGAAATCTGACTGCCAACATTTTCCCAATGAAATCCCATCACAGGGATTTCAGATGTGATGAACCAGCTGAAGCATTCTGTTGATGAGAAATTTTGTCAAAACACCTCCGAGAGGCTTTGGGCCAGTCGCTTTGCATGGTGCTGTAGTCATATGAGGCTCAGTCCCCACGCTTGGGTGAATGAAAGAGCTCTCTTGAAGAGTTTGAAAAAGCATTTTCTCCACCTCCTATCAGAAACATGTTAACAAGGATTGACAATATCCATACAGATCAAATTCAAGGTCAGTAACTGCAAGTGGGTGGTTCCTGTGGGCTGTCTTGAAGAACAGTAAAGAAGCTTTTTCCCAGATGGCATGCTGAGCATCTCAGAGCTGTAAGACTGGTGAGTTTGGAATTTTATGTCACATTGAAATTTGTGGCTCTGGACAGGAAACAGCATCATGAATGGGCAGACAAGTGATGCTGATGTGCCTTCAGGGAGGAGTAACAGTGCTGCACGTCAGATTTTCAGCATTTATGATATGACATTAAAGAAATACGATTGCGCTATGAAGCTAGAAATCATCAGCTCTTTTTCTTCTTGAAGAGAATTTTAGTGCTGCTGAAAGTGGTGGATTGGCAGTCCCTAAGTCTGGAGTCAAAAGGCCGGTACGTCATGAGCAGCAGCAATATGGTCTTGCTCTCTCTGAAGACTTCTAGGGGAATGAGACTGCTTACTTACAGTCTTTTCCAGTTTCTTTGTTTGCTATCAAGACTGTCTTCAGGGTAGTCCATTTTTAGTGTTGATTTCCATGTATGCATTGAGTGCATTACTTGAATTGAGGCCTGCTCCAAAACCCACTGGCATGGATGGGTTTCATACTTTCATTGGTATAAAGGAGATTTTTCAGGAGGTCTATGAATGATGATGATGGGAATCCTTCAGCTTATGACCTGTAAAAACATCCATGTGAGAGCACCATCACCAGCAGTGATTGCTGTCTCCTGGAGAACCCGCAGCCCAAGCATCCCACTGGCCTCCTATCAGGTCCACCAGAATGATTCCCACTTCCAACTGCAAATCATCTCATCACATGCCTCCTAAGCTCACCCAAATGATGCAGCTCATAAGATGTCTACACAACACTAAGTACCATGAACAGACTGCAAACCACTAATGTTAATTCCTGAAATTCTTGACTTGTCCAGAAATTTATTCAGCAGCTGGGCATTGCAGGTTTAAAAATGTGTTGCCACTAAGTAGTTTTTTCTCACATTTTCTTATGTCAGGACCCTTTCTGACTAGTCTGTGGAAACCTATTTTTCTTTGGTGTATATAACAGACATATTTCCTTTTTCTGAGAATATTTCCAGAATTCCTAATTTCATTTTAGAGTTTTCATTAAATTTCTAACTTATCTTATTATCTTCCCTTCTCTTTCCTTCTGTGGATGTGTGTGGAGGGTAGCAGGACTTTACATCCTAATAATTGTAATACCTTTTCTCAGTCTCCAAATTATGTTGCATTTTGATGCTGCACAATAGAGAGTGTGTGGAGGGAACCCACCCCAAAGACAGTGCACAAAGATCTGTTTAAATGCAGAGACACCAAATACTGTAGGACAGAGTGGATTGCAGCAGTAGCACAGCTTTGTCTGCAGTGACAGGAGGGAAGGGTAAAAATGAAGAACTAGCATTACAGTACCAGCAATGTTGCACATCATGTGTGCTGTGTTTTCAGAAACACAGAGGGGATTTCAGTCTCTAGTTCTGCAAATTTCAGTAGTGACATATTTGTTGAGACAACTGGCAAAAAGCTGTAACAGAGCAGGCTAGTTTTAACTGGATTATTTATTGGTTGTTTTGGTTTTCTACTGGGCAACTGTCAACATCACACACCAATGCACCAAATTCATTGGAGAAATTTTACCCTGTAAACATTGCAGCACTTGCTCTTTTCTTTTACATTTCAAAAAACAGTTGCACTTAGCTTAGTTTCAGAGAAAAGTAACATATCAGTTTCCACAATGATGAATAGCCCTCTTTTTCCACCTGATTGCGGCAGGTGCAGCCCCAATGGGATGGCAGGAAACAAAGAGTGGAAAAGTGAACATATATATTTTCCTTTTTTTTTTTTTCCTTAAGTACTTAAAAGCAGAATCTAATGCCAAATTCTAAAATAAAGGTCTTGTAGAAAGAGCACTGGCTGTCAGCCACTCTGAAATAAATCCACCTGTTCAGTCATCACTTCAAGAAAGTGTTGACAGCATTACAGTGAATTTAAATAGCAAATGATGGTTCTGTTCACCTGACAAAACTAGTTCTTAGGATTGTCCCCAAGGAGCTCCTAGAGATCTTAAACTTGCTGAGGGGCAACTATCAAGCTCTGCCTAGGGGTTGTTAATGCTCAGATTGAGGTCTGGGTGGCAATGCTTGTGCAGGAAACGATCTGTCATTTGTTATCAGGCAGAGTGACAGATGTGAATGCAAAATCAGAATAAAGAGATCTGGCTTTTGAGGGCTTTTCAGCTAACAGAGCTGATTTTGGTTCCCTCAGAAATTCTGCTTGAGTCTTAAAAACTTTTGCTTAAGGTTATGGCAGAAATCAACTTTGCACTTGTCATAATTTGAGTGTGCTGTATGAGGCTATGTTTCTATGATGCTGTTGGGAGAGGAGCACAGTCTTCTTGTGAAATGTAATGTCAGGAGAGAAAAAATGAAAATGAAATCTCTTTCTCTACTGATAGAGTGTTGTCTTTACAGCTCTCCTCGCCTGTTTTGTCATGTGAGTAACTATTATTGAATAAATTTAATCCTCCATATGTCTAGATTTCAACCACAGAAGTCAAGAGAATTTACCTGCAGTCTCTGCTCCTGTATGTGCAACCTCAAAACTGTGCAGTGTGACTAAAAGTGAAAAATACCCAAAATGATCACATAATGTATTTAGTAAAAAGTTCACGAAGTTTTTAGGATGTATTAGATTATCAAGCTTTCACAGCAAAATAGTCACTACAGAACACCTAAGGTGCTTCTTGCCCGTAATGTTTCTGCAACTAAATCCCTTCACAGGCATATTACTACCTGCAGATCAGCAGAATAGGTGATTTGAGACCTCCAGAGCTACTCGAATGAATCTGGCTGAAGGATTAAAACCTTGCTACTGGAGCAAATTCTGTGCCTCATCCCATACTGACCTAAGCGATAATGTACTATTTTAATGAGTAAAGATTTTACTTCAGGGCAACTGGCTGACATTTACTCATCCTCTAAGGAAGAGTAGAGTCATTTAGGAAGGATTTGGCCTTTCTTCTACTTATTTTATCTCCCAGTATAAGATAGAGGATTACTTTGCACAAGGTGGACAGCGCTGTTGACTAACATTATAGAGAAGCCACAGTTCTTTTCCCTGGTAACTGAAGAAGGCTTAGATGTAAAGGTCAGAACTTACCTTTTATGTTAAATCTCTTGCTTTTTACTGGACTATTGAAGGATTCACTGTCCAGTGTATCTGTTAGTACTTAAGTCAAACACACACACTTTTCTCAAGGTCAGGCAGTTATATTTAGGGAGCTACACAAGGAAGTTCTACAAAGCCTATTTTTATGTTAGAAGATTGTCCTGCAGCTGCTCTCTCTGTCCCCAAAGCTCCCTGAAGGAGAAAGCCACTTCTTGTAAAACTGTGGAGAATATTATAAACCCATCAAAATAAAATTAATTTCAACCTCTCCAAATAAAACTGGCACATGGACATGCAACTTTTTAATATGGAAGATGAGGCAGTTAGAAGGCAAATATAAATGTAGCTGCTGTAAGAATAAAATGAAAAATGTACATTGGACAAATGCCAGTTGACTTTTTACTTTACTGGGATAAAACAGTCAGGTCTGGATTCTTTTCTGGGAGCTGAGAGCATAGTAGTCACTTGAACCTATTTCTGTTGTCACAGGATGGAAATAAATACCTTCAGATGATAATTCAGTTTTGAGGTATGCTGTAAGTCCATCTCCTTCCCCTGGCCACCAAGAGTGACCTTGGAGTTACTGTACACTGAGCCTGACTTCCTAAGAATAGCCCCAAGAGTTAGAAGGAGTTGTACAAATTAAAGCCAACCAGCATTTCACCTAATGATAAGATTAAAAAAAGTATTTTTGTTTCTGGAAGAACAATTTCTTTCAGTACTTGAGCAGGGGTGACGATCATAGAATGCTTTAGTTCTGAACATGAATTCTGGCCTTCTGTCTGCATTAGAGATGTTTCCTGCTATCTGCACTTGAAAAATAGGAAGGGGTAGGAAAAAAAATAGAAACTAAACATATGAAGAGGAAATTGGATTTGGAATAAAATGTAATGAAAGACCATTGTGAATTTTCAAGGAATTTCTGAAAACAGATTTAAAAAGTCATTATTTTTATTAACCGTATTTTTTTTTTCACCTCAGACAGTTATTTGCTATTTAAAACTACAGGAACAGGGCTGGCCAATCTTTAAAAAGGGTGATAACTCATGAAATAAATAATTAATAATAATAATAAAGGCCTGGTGTTCAATAATCTGAAACCAAACCACAAGTATTAATTTTTGAGAAGTCACAGTATATCAGCCAGTCAGAGTAAATTCTAGTGGCATATAAAATTGTAGGATTGTTAGTGCTGGAATCTTTTAGACCATTAAGTCCAACTCTTAACCCAGCCCTTCTTAGTCCAGCACTAAACCAGGTCCCTAAGTGACATATGTACACATCTTTTAAATACCTCCAGGGATGGTCACTTAACCACTTCCCTGGGCAGCCCCTTCTAATGCTTGAACAACTTTTCAGTGAAGAAATTTTCCCTGATTTAAATCTAGACTCCCCTGGCAGAACTTGAGGCTATTTTGTCTTATCCTGTTGTTTGTTATCTGNTATTTTTATTAACCGTATTTTTTTTTCACCTCAGACAGTTATTTGCTATTTAAAACTACAGGAACAGGGCTGGCCAATCTTTAAAAAGGGTGATAACTCATGAAATAAATAATTAATAATAATAATAAAGGCCTAGTGTTCAATAATCTGAAACCAAACCACAAGTATTAATTTTTGAGAAGTCACAGTATATCAGCCAGTCAGAGTAAATTCTAATGGCATATAAAATTGTAGGATTTTTAGTGTTGGAATCTTTTAGACCATTAAGTCCAACTCTTAACCCAGCCCTTCTAAGTCCAGCACTAAACCAGGTCCCTAAGTGACATATGTACACATCTTTTAAATACCTCCAGGGATGGTCACTTAACCACTTCCCTGGGCAGCCCCTTCTAATGCTTGAACAACTTTTCAGTGAAGAAATTTTCCCTGATTTAAATCTAGACTCCCCTGGCAGAACTTGAGGCTATTTTGTCTTATCCTGTTGTTTGTTATCTGGGAGAAGAGGCTGACCCCCACTTCTCTCTGTCCAGGCAGGAGGAATAAGATTCCCCCCTCTGTCTCCTTTTCCCCAGGCTAAGCAACCTCAGCTCCTCCAGCCTATACTCATAGGACTTGTGCTCCAGACCCTTCCCCAGCTCCATTGCCCTTCTCTGGACACACTCCAACCCCTCAATGTCTTTCTTGTGAAGGATCCAAAACTGAACACAGCACTCACGGTATGGCCTCACCAGTGCTGAGTACAGAGGGGTGAACACTGCCTGGGTCCTGCTGGCCACACTGTTTATGATACAGTCTAGGATGCCATTGGCCTTTTTGGCCACACTGGCTCATGTTCAGCTGCTGTTGAGCAGCACCTCCAAGTCCTTTTCTGCTGGGCAACTTCCCAGAAACTCTTTCCCAAGCCACTAAAATTCCATGGGGTCGCTGTGACCCAGAGGGGGGGATCCAGCACTTTGCCTTGTTGAACTTCATATGATTGGCCTTGGCCCATTGATCCAGCCTGCCTGGTTTCCTCTGCAAAACTTCTTACCTTCCATCAACAGAGCCACCCAACCTGGTGTTGTCTACAAACTGACTGAGGGGACACTTGATCCCCTCCTACTGATCATTGATAAAGATATTGAAAATGACTGACCCAAATATAAACCCCCAGGGGACAAAAAGAAACACAGCTGGAGTTCTATACAGGAGGAAAGAAGAGATGGAAAGATGGGAAACTGAGGAGACAATGTCATTTAGCCAGGTATCTTAGATGCTGGAGTTTAGAACTACAGAGAGGTGACAGATATGATGAGAACACTGAGACTGGTATGTGCCCCTCTGTCAGACTCAGGAATAATGTGGAGCAGCACTGGTCCTGGCATACTGATAAGCACTGACAGCATCCAGTTTGTCTGGGGTTAGGACAGTGAGTTTTCCTGTCTCCTTGTCCCCACCATTACTGCTAGAAATGTGTCCTGTCCATGTCAGAGGCTGCTGCCAGGCCCTGAAATAATCCAGCAAAGCTCTTGCAGTGAGTGCAGGCTCAAGAGGACTCAGCTACGTCTCACACCTCTGTATTTACCTTGTCCTCTTTTCTTTTAAAAGCTATAAAGTCATATCCGAGATTATGCGCTTTTATGCTTGGTGGCTTAGGGATGTGAAAGCCCATATCAAAAAGAATTGATCAAAGTAACTGTGGAAACCACACCTGGCAGCAGTTTGTCTCTTGGGTGCATTTTGTCATCAAGTGCTTACAGAGAGTTACAGACTTAGCTGGCCCCACCTAAGAGAGAGGCTTTGCAGGGTTTTCTGCTGTGCAGTGATAGAGACAGTGGTAAATAGCATTAATGGTGAGTGACAGTCATGGCCTATTTTCTCCACATCACTCAGCTGTAAGTCGGCTGCCTTCATTAGGTGAAAGTTTCCTTGTACTTTGCATAAGGCTCAATTTCAGACTGAATTATGAGGTGCAGAGTCAGTTGGCAGGGATTTATACCTGTTGGGGGAATGGACTGGTGAGTTCAGGTTTTACACGCGCACAGAAATGAACAGAAGAAATGGGATAAACCTCTGTGAAATCTGGCACAGAAAGGATTCATAAAATTAGGCATAATCCATAGAACAACTGCAAGGGGAAGGGTATTGTTCAGCAAATAAGCTACTTCATTAAAAATGCAAATGCCACTAGAGCTACAGATGAGTGCCAACATTCCCGCTTACTCAGAAGATGACAGGAAGGGATGATTGACAATTTTTTTCTGCAGTTTAAATTCTGCTTTTTTTTTTCAATATACAAAATATAAAGCTATGGACTGCATAAAGTGTTTACTAAATCTAAAAGTGAACAAATTAAACATATGCATAATCCACAGCAGAGCATTAAATGAGGAACAATTTAATTAAAATTGTACCAGTGGTAGTAATATTATGTGCAAAAAGTCTGAAAAAGAACGTGCTTCTATGATCTTAAACCCATGGATTGTTATGATGGATGAATACTGGAAAAGACGTAACATGACAGGGTAGGGAGTAGAACTGACAGGATTAAGTCGGTATTTGATTTTGGACCTTTGAGATATACAAAAGAAAATTTAATTAACTGGTGTGATTCTTCTATGTGTATACATAACTGTGGGTGCATCTCCCTGTGCAAATAGCTTACAAATGCTTTGAGATATTCTATGATTAGTGCCACTAAATAATGTGAGCTGGGATTGTTATTAATCATTATTTTATTACCATTGTAGTAAAGATCTAGAAATAGGCACATTAGATGTAGATGAGCGCTGCTCTATTGACTTTTAATTTGGTCATGCTGATGTGCATCACTGAGCAGTAGTTCAGTGTTTGGACACAGATACAAGGGCAGCTTCCCATGCATGGAGAAAATGTGTTTTTCTTTTATCTGAGATAAATTAGTATATCACCGTTTCACTCACCAGTACAGCAAAACAGACACCTGTAAAATACCATGCATTAAGTTCATATAATTTCAAAACTTAGCAAGTGATAAACATGAATTCAGAGTAATCCTGGTGGTTTATTAATAGGTTCCATCATATCAAATTTTCCTATCTGATGAGCTAGTGGTTTGCAAAGCTACGGTAATGGAAGTATGAGACTTGTTACAAGAAAAATGAAATTTTGATTTTCCTTATGAGCCATGTGGCTTGTGCTGTGGATTTGAGACCATTGATCAGACCTAGTCAGGGAGTTGCTCCTCCTCATATGGGAAGCCCAGCAGAGAGAGGAATACCACACCAGGAATGTGCTGTCAGGATGGCAGCAGGGACCCACTGCCAAAAGACTCCAGGGCACCTCCTTCAGCAATGTGGCTGTTTCTTTAGTGAGCCCAAGGGCAGGTCTCACAGCTTCTATTTTCTAGTGAGTTCCAGCTAATCTGCTTGCTTTTTGCTCTACTGAAGTTCTCCACAGAGTTTTCACAACACAGGGTGTTCCCGAGCTCCAAAGTACAGAGCACTGGAGGCTGGGTGTTTGTTGAGCCCCCATAGAGAGAGCCACATGTCAGTAAGGAGGCTCAAAATTATTATTCCTGCATACACAGTATCTGCACAGCCTGGGGATCCTGTTCTGGCTGAAAAGAGCTATAAATGTGAGGTATTATTAGCACATGGCTTTGTAGTAAGCCACCCTCAGGCCACATCAAGGTTTTTGATGTTTCTCGGTTGCACTCTAAAGGGATTTTAATATGATTTCAGAAAAGGGAAGAAGAAAAATAAAGAACTTCCAATCTCTTTTTAAATTTTAAATAAAAATGAAAGAAACCACTAGTATTTTGATTTTCATTTCTGTTTGGAGCTGAAGATTTGTTTAGATGCAGGCTGAGCATCTTGATTATTCTCTTTTAAAAGTGACCTTGATCTTTTAAAAATATAAATGAAAATAAAAGATCTGGTGACCTTTTTATTGAGGTCTTCAGAGAGCTGAGAGGAGCCTTCCCTATCTTCCCGTGTTGCAGGAATACCTCCTACTAGGGAACACAATATCAGGCTGAGTTAAAAATGCCCCAAGGGCCATATTGATGAGGGGAAACTCACTCTCCACGGCCTTTTTAACATTCAGCCACGGCATAACTTGTTTGTTTCCTCTGTGTTGGAAATGTCAACAAATGTCACCCACGTTCTTTGCTTTCCTTTCTTATCTTTTGACATATCATTTGATATGTGTGTGAGAGGATAGAGTATATTAATAAAGGAGCTTTACTCTCCAGTGTATTAAAAGACTGAGTGCAAAGCTGTACTGAAGAAAGATTTCTTCTATTAGTTTTGCCATTAGGAAAAAAATAATGTTCTTCAAAAGCCTTGCTGAAGAGAGAGATCAAAAGAAGACCTGTTAGCTTAAAGTGGTCTATACTTCTTCCAACACGGGGTCTGTTACTCATTACTTTAGGATTTTCTTTGGGACAAATTTTGAGTGCTTTGTTCAGATCATTTAAACATTCTTTTTAACAATGTGACTCCCATTGATTTCCTGGGAGACTTTTCACAGATAAGACTGCTGGGTTCAAAATTTCAGAAGTCCTTAACAGTCCTCCATAACTTTATAAAAATTTCATAGATTATTTAGTTACCTAAAAGTGAGATTTCCAAAGGCTCTCAATGACTCCCAAAGTCTGTAGGTGTTATTTCTTTTTTTCTTGTTTTCTTTTTTTTTTTTTGGAAATATGTCTGCAGTTCTTAAACCACTAAGATTCTTTCAAACTGTAGCCTTTGCCTTTAATGAGACTGCTGATATTTGGGCTGAATTAGCCTTTGAAAACAGTAATTTATTATATATTATAGCACTAGGTACATAATATAATTAAACTAGGTAGAATATAACATTTGACATTTATAAGGCACTTTTTGTGCAAGTCTAATTATTTAATTAGGACAGTGCTGAGAGGTCCCAAAAGCAATTTGGTATATAATTTGCTTATATTATGTGAATGCATTGAAAGAAACAATTTTGGCCCAAACTGCTTTCAAATGTATTGACAGGACAGAAAAACAATGAGGAGTGAAAGTCTTTGACTTCGTCATAAGGACAGAGAATTCACATGGAAAAATATTGAGTTTCCAAAGGACATATAGCAGTTTTCTGTGACAAAGCTGTGAATTTAATTGCTTGTGCACAACAAGATCATCTTTTCTTTTCATCTTCAGCTGTTTGATACACACGAAATTCTGATGATTTATACACTTCTGCAATGTGTTAAACAATTCTTTTTCATCTTTAACAGTCAGATGTTTCAACTATTTGTAGACAGTTAGTCATTGCTATATATATTTCATTTTTTGTTTTGTTTTTTTATTCCAATCTGTCCCCCTAAAGAAAAAATAGTTCTATTAAAGCATCCATAAAGATCCATCTGTGAAATTAATACCCTGTATAGCATTTAAAGACTATGTATCAATGATATACTGCCTCCTTAGGGAAATGTGCTCTGACTGTAGTTTTCAGCAGCCAGGGTGGAACAAGATGGCAAGGTTGAAGCTCTGGGCATGTAGTCAGTAATCTCCAGTCTTCTGCCTTTCTTTCCATTTCCAGACATGGAAATTTCTGTGAAAACTTTACAAAAGCAACGCTATGAAAGGCAAAATACATGCTTCATCACTCCAGGTTTCCTAATATCAGTTATCAGGAATATCCTGAAACGGAATTCTTAAAGTTGTATAATCTTAAACAACTACTTTTATAAGAAAGTGAAAACCTCACAAGAAAAATAACAAGTCTTGCATAATTCTTCTATGTTTTATCAATTTGTGACCAATTTAACTGACCTATTCAAGCCCCATAGTTAAATTTTGCCTTCCTTTTGCAGGAATGAAGAACTCTTTAAAACTATGTATGACCAGGAGATTCAGATGGAGAGGTTGATCTTACCTTAATTTTGATGACCAAAATTTTTTAAACTGGTGGAAATATTTTCTTTTTTACAATTTTTTTTTAAATGTGGAATGATAAACAAGGTTTAAATGCTGCAGGTTTTAACTGACTCCAGCATATCTGCAATTGAGGTATTAACTGGAGTCAAGAAGTCCTCAGTCCTTGGTATTTTTTTTCTCTCATGTTTACTTCATCCAACCTCTTATTTAGATCATTTCTTAACAAAGAGGTTGGACAGCAGCCTGTAAAATCCGCTCTGTCATTAAAGAGTATTCTCCTCATGCCAGAAATTTCTTGCAGAAATTATCACTTCCTACAAGGAACCAATTCAAGCATAGTGGTTTGGAAATGCTGGGAAATAGTGAATTAGGTGCCTGAAAGGATAAGGGACCTGTTGCATTTTCTCCCAGCTCTTTGTGCTTTGATTAATCGTTTGTTTGCATTTTGACAAGCAGCTGCACTGTGTGAGTATATTCCAACCTTGAGATGTTCATATTATTTCAGGACATTGCATCATATGCAAAGCAGTTTCCCAGCTGCTTCCTGACTCATGCTGGTAAAGGAGTAACTCACACTTTTATTGGATTTTGAGGGTGGTAAAATCGTAGAAACTGAAGGCTTCTCATCAATAGACACTTTATCAAGAGAAATTAGATTTCTTTCATGCTTCAACAATACAGCAGTGGTTGTCAGGTTATGAACAGATTGAGGGATTATTTTGGCTCTATTTGACACAGAGATACAAACTTTCTGTATTTGAGATGAAAATGCAGTAAATATTTTGGGCTTGTATGTCACTGCAGCAATGATGTACCCAGTTCCACAGGTGGCAATACAACTTGCTTTGTCATCAGGCCCTCATGTACTGGGGAGCATTAAAGCAATTCCCAGGTATTCCTACAAGGTCCATCACTGATTTAGGATGTGCCTTTCTGTTTGCAGGTCCTCCCTGTGGCTATACTCTTATCATATTTCATTGCAGTGTCTCACCATATTCCTCAGCGTGATCTGTGGTCAAATGGAAGATATGATACTTGAGGGAAATATTTCCATATTATTTTAGGTTCAGTCTGTTTTCTGACCTTGTTTGTGTCATTTCTGTGTTCCGAGGATCTTTGCTTGATGACAAACATGCATCTGTATCTCTGGGGGTGGAGTTTTTCTTTAAAGGTTTGAATCCCTTAGATTGTATTCATAGCCATGTTACATAAAGCACTTTTTCTGGAAAGACATTAAATTTCACAATTCCAGTTATTTATAGTCTTCACCTTTCACCAGAGAAAATTTGTATGTTCAGGTTCATTGCTGTAATGGACTACATGCACTGAACCATCAAGCCAGCAAATATAAAAAGTCAGGACAAGCTGGAGAGATGGAACTGGGACCCTTCCTTTGTTTTAGTGTCATAACTATTTTATTTTATGCGTTTCCAGTTTCTTTCCATAGAGTGATGAGCACAAATCTGCTTTCCTTCACCCACCCCGTCCACCCCCTCTTTGCACCCCAGTCAGAGGAAAAAGTGATGACTTCAGCTGCATCCACTATTTACCTAAAGGGGAGGGGGGGGGGGGG
>VYXF01010206.1:2119268-2296495 GCA_013397295.1 Polioptila caerulea | reverse complement strand
GAAGAGACTAAAAGAAAAAAAAAAAAAAGTTATTTCAGTTTATTTAAGTGGGCAGTAATGAAAGGGGGAGTCTAGGACCTTTGCTTCCCTAAGCAACATTTGGTTGCAATCATTCTCAGTCATTCTAACAAAGAATTGATTTCTAGCAATGAGTTTACCATAATTTATCAACCAGCACAATCTGACCCTGTTTGTGTATGGAATATTGATCCATGAATGTTGGCGGTTCTTAGCAATGCCTGGTACCTTAGCCAGGACTACAAAGTGTGATAGATGAGGGAAATCATTAGCTTGTGTTCTGGAATGAGGTATTTGCTATAATAAGAGCTGGTTTGACAGAATCACCTTCACTAGAAATTAATTTCCTTATGAACAGAGTTCATTATTGTAGAACTTACTGGTTACTCGTCTGCATTATGTTCAAAGTTGCAAGAGAGGTGATGTTGTACAGTACAAGGGCAGAAGCTGTTTTGCCTCTGCACTGAGATCAAGAATGCCCTTTAGATAAGTAACATAAAAATACACAGCCTATTTACACCACAGAATACCTGAGTTCGAAAGACACTTTGGGAGATCACCTGCCTACTCAAAGGGTTGGCTAGGACAGGTTGGNTACACAGCCTATTTACACCACAGAATACCTGAGTTCGAAAGACACTTTGGGAGATCATTTAGTCCACCTGCCTACTCAAAGGGTCGGCTAGGACAGGTTGACCAGGACTGTGTTCAGGCAGGATTTGAATGTATCCTAGGATGGGAGCTCCTTGATTTCTCTGCAAAACCCATTCTGGTATTAAACTGCCTTCATGGTAAAAAAGGTATCTTTTTGTATTGAAGTGGAATTGACTGTATTTCAGTTTTGTCTCTTTCCTCTTGTCCTGTCACCGAATACAACTGAGAGGATTCCATCTCCATTTTCTTTATTCCCCCTCATCAAATATTTGTACATACTGATAAGGTTCCCCCTGAGCCTTCTCAAGGCCGAACAGTCATAGCTACCTCAGTCTTTCTTCACGATAGGGTGGCTCCAGCCCTTCTACCATCTTTGTGGCACTTCTCTGAGCTCACTTCAGTATGGCCTTGTGTCTTTTGTCCTGGGGAGGTCATGACTGGACCCATCAGTCCAGAATTGTCTCACCAGTGCTGAGTACAGGAGAAGGAAAACCTCCCTCAACTGCTGGCAACACTTTGCCTGAAGGCTGTTTGCCACAGAGGCATGTTTCAGGCACAGGTTCAGGGAGGTGTCCACCAGGACTCCCAGATCATTTTCACAAAACTGTTTTCCAGGTGACTGGCCCATCATCAGCCCCATCAGAAGCTACGGTTGTAAGTTGTACCTGCAGAGTCCTGGCGAAGATCCAGTTGATCTCTCTCTCATAGTTTCTGGAGTTGTGCAGTGTTCTGACCTGGTCACAGCCACATCATGTGGTGACACCGACCCTTTGGCAGCCTGTGGGCAAAGTCCCAGTCCCACCAAGAGGCCCCAAAAGTGCGGGGATGCATTCTCCCTCAGGAGCTTGGTCCGAAGGGAGATCTCTGATGTACTAGGGATAGTTCCTCCAGGAGACTGTTGCCTTTTGTGTGTCAGCACCTTGGAGAACCCCCAGGGAAGTTTCTTGGCTCACTCTGGGCACAAGTTGCTGTGTCTGCTGCCTGCTGTTGCTCTGTGCTTGTGGTGCACACCAGCACAAATGTGGCTTGCAGCTGAATCAACTGCGTGGATGCTGACAGGTATTTAACGCTTCTATTGTGCTGTCTTTTTTCTAGGTTCCAATATGTTATTAAATCCTTAAATATAACATTATGTTTTGACTCTCAGTACTGTCTACTGGGCAACATAATTTGCCTCTTCAGTTGCTGATGAAAATACAGCAGAGTGGGATAACATCTGAACAGAGATTACAGACTAAATTACCAGGAAAGGACATCAAGCATCCTAACCCTTATCTCAGTTCCTGCATTACATTTTACTTTTATTTGGTGTGGATTAGTAACTCTTTGCTGTTACCAAGGAAATGAGAGACTCCTGGGCATCTGGCTCCCTTAGTGCTCCCACAGTGCTCCCTTACCATTGATGAATAGGAAAAGAAGCACGAGTATACTCCAGTGAATGTCAGAGATCCAAAGGAAAACAAGCTATTGAAAAGAGATAAAGTAAACAAGATTATCTGAATGAAATCAAGAAATACTTTCAGAGGAGGTTAAACTGTTGTGTTTGTTTAGAGCTCTCCAGTAAAATTGAAGATTTGATGCTTTTTTGGGCAAAGAATTGTCAAACACTCATGGTTCTCCTGGAAATGACACCTTGCAGAGGGCCTGCCACAGATGCCATCATCCTTATTTTTATTGTCAGGAGGTATCACTGAGTACTTCTGTTTAAGAAGAACTGAGATGTCCTTGTAATACAGCTTCCAGTACATAGGACAGGGGTATTTTGCCATAATTTGGTGGCTATTCCAAGGAGTTTGTGACTCAGAGGTTCATGTCTTGAAATCCTTACTCACATTTCACTTGGGCAAACCTCCCACAGGTTATAAAAATGGAGAATTTGGAATCTAGTTCAGAAAAAGGAGGGAAAAGATCAGTCTCCAGAATTCAGACACAAAATGCCTTCCATGAGTCAACAGGCAGCATGACTGGGAAAGTGCCAAGCAGAAAGTAATTCCTGCGGGATGGACACTTCCTTCCCATTCTGAGCAGTTGTTACAAGGATGCACATGTGTTTGCAGACCTTGCTGCGAGCAAACTCAGAAGTGAGAAAATGAGTTGAGTGTGTGTTGGACAGATAAATTTCACCCAGGAAAGCAGTTTGGGTGCTATAAAACATTTCTGAGACTGAAAGGTGCTACTCTGTGTTTTGCTTGGTTGAGGTAAGAGATGTGCTCCTTAGGTCATTTAAACATAATTGGAAAATCAATGTGAACTATGATAATCCAAGACTTAATTTTTATCTGTTCCTGAATTATTATTATCTGATTACTTTAATCTCTTCTTTTATATGAACATCCCTCTCTTGAGAAGAATTTCTGCTATTCCTCACACCTCATGATTACATGTATACAAGTAGCATAAGGGAGAAGATGGAGCTTTTCTCCTATGTTTAAACTGAAAAACTCATTCAAAACAAAAATTTTCCATCAACATGAAAAGCAGCACCTCGTGATGATCATGGTGAGGAACAAGGGACAGTCAAAATCACTCTGAATTTCAGCACCTCTTGCTTTAAAGGCCAGCACTTCACTCCAGAAGGCCAACACCTTTTCTCTCACAGTACCAGATACGCCACCCCAGTCTGAGCTTCCTGCTTTGGGGAAGGAGTGCTGCGGGCCTGAAGCAGCTCTGGTTTTATCCAGAGGCTCAGTTTCCTTGACACTTCTCAGTCAGGTTAAGTGTAACCTCTGTGCTGATCTTATTCAGGCTGGTAGCTTTTGGCAGCGAGCAAGGGTAACGTGTTCATGCTGGTCTACTTAGACGTGACATCATCCTTGGGTACAATTGGGCAAAGTGGATTGAGGCATTTGCAGATCCTGTCAAGCACAGAGCTGTATTTAATTAGCTCAGTCTAATGCAGAGAGACCTTTGCCACCCCTCATGCCTGCTGGACACACAGCTCAGTGGCTCAGTGCTGTTACTGTGCTCTGCACCCTTCACTAGGGTCTCCTCTGACTGCAGACCCTGTGGAAGCAATGAACAGCAGCAATCATCACTTTTTCCTAGTTCTCCTGGCTGAAGTAATGCAGTTTTCCTTCCCTGGAAGGGACATTTTATTTCAGTTTTCCACAACATTTTTGCTACAGACAGGAAGATTTTACTGCTCTACTGAAGAAAGCTGATGTTTGTTTGCTAATATAGGGGAAATTTTTGTGTATGTCAGACTGGTATTTTATAGACAGAGCTAGCTTCCAGCCACTCCAGGTATCATCAAGACAGTGTGTTTTGCTTTGTAATTGCTCTACAGGACTCTTGTTCTTTTTGGAAAACATTGATTTGACTTTCCACCTCAAAGCTTGAACCATCTTTCTGATTATTTCCTGAACAATAGATGATAGGTGGAGAATTTAAAAAGAGAAAGTCCAATAATGTTGGATGTTGTTTCCATAATAGCCCAACAGAAAATAAAGATGTAGACCTTTGGGATGTGTTGCAATTTACTGAAGAATGCAATCTATTCTTTAAGTATTCTTATGAACAGTGAAGGAAGTGCATCTGCTGTAGTATGAGAATACCTCTAATTATTTCCCCTTGATTTTGTGTAAATGAATCAAGACCTAAGGGCAGGGAAGAGTGTGTTGTATCTACTACAAATAAATCAGTGCAATTAACTGCTGATATATGCAAACTGACCTTAAGTGCTAATACATGGCTGCTTCTAATATCAGGAATCTAGCTTAGAACAGGCAGTAAAGGGATCTGGCCTTGGATCAATGAAGGAAATGTCTTGAACAAATTGGGACCACAGAGGTCAGTCTTCTGAAAAACATAATTAAATTGGGACTGAACTGGAAGCCTCACACATCAAAGAACTGCAGTGATCAAATGATTAGGGAATGAAGGGGGGGGAGTGGGATGCAACAGAAAGCAAAAAAGAAACAGCAAAGAGTGTGTAAGACAGCAGCTTTAGAGGTGGTATTTGAGAAGCAGAAAGAAATTAGAGGAACAAAAAAAGAAAAGTAGTCAAAGACAGACTAAGTAAAAAAGCCCAAAATGTGTGAAACAAATACCAGGATATGCTGGTACACACTAGAAAGTAAAGAGTACATAAGGAAATGAGAAACAATAAAGCATGCAGAAAGGCAGTATTAGGAATGTAACAAGAAAATCCTTGTGTAATGGATCCTGTTGTTGGCAATATAAATTTAAATGCAGCACATAGCAACTGGCTGCTCTTATCTGATAAGACTGTCATTCTGAGCATAGTTGGTGAGCAGAAACTGCAAAGTGAAGCACAATATGTATTTGAAATATTGCGGTCTTATATATTTTATTTTATCACATGTTTTCCCTTCATTTTAATTTTGAGAGACTCGTTCTTTTTCTGCTGACTTAGTGCCAGTGAAAGGTGCTGCACAGAGAGCCCTGGGGATTGAAGACTTTTGTTTCCTCATAAATAAACATAACAAGTGTAGTAGAAAATCAGCTTTCCTCATCTTGCTTTCCACTCACCTTCCTCCAGAATAATCTGAAAGAGTTTCCATCTTTCCTGGAACAAGGTCTCTGCAGACCAGACAGAGTTTGATGAGCAGCTCAACATGAGCTGGCACTGTGCACTCGCAGCGCAGAAAGCCAGCCATATCCTGGGCTGCATCCAAAGCAGCGTGGTCAGCAGGGCCAGGAAAGTGGCTTTACACCTTTTTACTCTGTTCTTGTGAGACAACACCTAGAGTACTGCATATAGTTCTGTGCCCCCAACAGAAAAAGAATGTAGAACTGTTGGAGCAAGTGCAGAGGAGGGCTATGAATTTGTTAAAAGCACTGGAGCCCCTCCCCGATGAAGACAGGCTGAGAGAGTTGAGTCTGTTCAGACTGGAAAGGTTGCCCTGAGATCTCACAGAAACCTTCCAGTCTGAAGGGGGCCTATAGGGAAGCCAGAGAGGGACTCTTCCTCAGGAACTGTAGGAACAGGACAAGAGGCTTCAGGCTGAAAGACAGTAGATTTAGATTGAATGTTAGGAAAAAGTTCTTTACTGTGAGGGTGGTGAGATACTGGAAGAGGTCTCCCAGAGAAGTTGTGGATGCCCCATCCCAGGAGGTATTCAACACCAGGCTTGTTGGTGGTTTGAGCAACCTGGTCTAGTGAAAGGTGTCCTTGAAGTGGGGCTAGAACTAGATCATGTTTAAGGTCCCTTCCAGCCCAAATCATTCTATGATTCAATCAAACAGTACACTCATGGAATCAAAATTTTTTAGATTAGAAAAGGCCTTTAAGATCATTGAGTCCAACCACTAAACCATATCTCTAAGTGACACATTTACATGTCTTTTAAATACCTTCAGAGATGGTAACTAACCTCTTCCCTGAGCAACATGTTCCAGTGCTTAATCTTTTGGTGAAGAGACTTTTCTCATATTCAATCTAAACTCGCTCTAGTACAACTTGATTTCCTCTTGTTCTCCTGCTTGATATCTGAGAGATGAAATCAACTCCCACCCACCTACAACCTCCTCTTGGGAAGCTGTAGAGGACAATAAAGTTCCCTCTGAGCCTCCTTTTGTCCAGGTGAAACAACCCCATTTCTCTCAGCCACTCTTCATAAGACTTCTGCTTCAGACCCTTCACTAGCTCTGCTGCCTTTTAGAAAGTGCAAAAACCTTCAGTCTCATTAGCATGACTGAAATATCATGATGTACTTGTATTGTTATTATTTATAAAGTAATAGATTAGGCATGCTTTTTATTGCCTTTCTGTTTGCTTTCCTGGTGCTGTTTCCCAGTGTACTCATTTGTACTAGTCAAAGTTTCTTCGCAGTCAGGAAATTTTGAAACCTACTCCACTATACATGAACTTCCTACTGATGACAGGTGAGCCTCTGAGCTGTGGTTAAGCCATTGGATATCAGGAAAGGAGATAAAGTGTCTTTCAGAGGCTTCTGTTCCAGTCATACACAGACACACACTGCCTCTGCCTTCTGCTGGCTGTCAGTCCTGGGGTGATGAGGAACCAATGACTGAGCTAGAGAAAAAGCTGTACAAGATGTCTCTTATTCACAACCTCTTTTCCTGTGCCATAACAATAGACTGCCCCGTAAACTGTTCTTGCATGCACACACTGTTTCCAGATACCTTGTAAACAACTGATTAGTAGAAGTCAGTACTTATAATTATCTTACAGAGGAGAAAGAGAAGTTAATTGAAACTCATCCAGGGTTACATACATAGCAAGACATGATGAAGTAATCCATGAGTTAATGTTAAAGCCAGATTTCTTCCCCAGAGACACAAGCACTCAATTTCTCCTCTCAATGTAATTATGTAAACACTGTCCATGACGCTAGATTTGTGTTAAAAAATTGTCCAGTGACACGCCTTACAGGTGGAAACATCACTGTGCAAAGAGAAGCTGTGAGAGTTGGATTTTCCACAAGGAACTTGGTGAATTACCTTGGGCAAAACATTTGAGGCAGGTTGTGTCTCTTCTTACTCACCTCTTAAAACTAGGTAGAAGTTGTCTCTTTTTCAAAGTGCATTAAGATTCTGGTGTGAAAGAACTGGTATTGCTACCAAAAGTCCTCCTTTCTCTATCCCATCCATTTACAGCTGTTTGGAAATAGCTAACTGTGTCACTAGATGCAACAAAGTCTACAGTTCTGAAAAACTGCTCTCCTCATTGTAGAAGTAATGTGAATGTTAAGTCCTCCAGAGAAACAGTAAATTATCCTCTGTCATGTGAATCAAAAAGGGAGAAGTGCTAGAAAGAGAAATATAATGGTCAGATTTAGCTCCCTCCAGAGTGAAAAGCAAGAAAGTACAGTAGAAAGTTTAGCAGACAGCTGAAAGAGCCCAGAGACTATGGGGGCCATATGTTGTGTCGTGCAATGGCATGGCAGGGTTCTCATGTTTCCNGGGCTATGAATTTGTTAAAAGCACTGGAGCCCCTCCCCCATGAAGACAGGCTGAGAGAGTTGAGTCTGTTCAGACTGGAAAGGTTGCCCTGAGATCTCACAGAAACCTTCCAGTCTGAAGGGGGCCTATAGGGAAGCCAGAGAGGGACTCTTCCTCAGGAACTGTAGGAACAGGACAAGAGGCTTCAGGCTGAAAGACAGTAGATTTAGATTGAATGTTAGGAAAAAGTTCTTTACTGTGAGGGTGGTGAGATACTGGAAGAGGTCTCCCAGAGAAGTTGTGGATGCCCCATCCCAGGAGGTATTCAACACCAGGCTTGTTGGTGGTTTGAGCAACCTGGTCTAGTGAAAGGTGTCCTTGAAGTGGGGCTAGAACTAGATCATGTTTAAGGTCCCTTCCAGCCCAAATCATTCTATGATTCAATCAAACAGTACACTCATGGAATCAAAATTTTTTAGATTAGAAAAGGCCTTTAAGATCATTGAGTCCAACCACTAAACCATATCTCTAAGTGACACATTTACATGTCTTTTAAATACCTTCAGAGATGGTAACTAACCTCTTCCCTGAGCAACATGTTCCAGTGCTTAATCTTTTGGTGAAGAGACTTTTCTCATATTCAATCTAAACTCGCTCTAGTACAACTTGATTTCCTCTTGTTCTCCTGCTTGATATCTGAGAGATGAAATCAACTCCCACCCACCTACAACCTCCTCTTGGGAAGCTGTAGAGGACAATAAAGTTCCCTCTGAGCCTCCTTTTGTCCAGGTGAAACAACCCCATTTCTCTCAGCCACTCTTCATAAGACTTCTGCTTCAGACCCTTCACTAGCTCTGCTGCCTTTTAGAAAGTGCAAAAACCTTCAGTCTCATTAGCATGACTGAAATATCATGATGTACTTGTATTGTTATTATTTATAAAGTAATAGATTAGGCATGCTTTTTATTGCCTTTCTGTTTGCTTTCCTGGTGCTGTTTCCCAGTGTACTCATTTGTACTAGTCAAAGTTTCTTCGCAGTCAGGAAATTTTGAAACCTACTCCACTATACATGAACTTCCTACTGATGACAGGTGAGCCTCTGAGCTGTGGTTAAGCCATTGGATATCAGGAAAGGAGATAAAGTGTCTTTCAGAGGCTTCTGTTCCAGTCATACACAGACACACACTGCCTCTGCCTTCTGCTGGCTGTCAGTCCTGGGGTGATGAGGAACCAATGACTGAGCTAGAGAAAAAGCTGTACAAGATGTCTCTTATTCACAACCTCCCTTCCTGTGCCATGACAATAGACTGCCCCATAAACTGTTCTTGCATGCACACACTGTTTCCAGATACCTTGTAAACAACTGATTAGCAGAAGTCAGTACTTATAATTATCTTACAGAGGAGAAAGAGAAGTTAATTGAAACTCATCCAGGGTTACATACATAGCAAGACATGATGAAGTAATCCAGGAGTTAGTGTTAAAGCCAGATTTCTTCCCCAGAGACACAAGCACTCAATTTCTCCTCTCAATGTAATTATGTAAACACTGTCCATGACGCTAGATTTGTGTTAAAAAATTGTCCAGTGACACGCCTTACAGGTGGAAACATCACTGTGCAAAGAGAAGGTGTGAGAGTTGGATTTTCCACAAGGAACTTGGTGAATTACCTTGGGCAAAACATTTGAGGCAGATTGTGTCTCTTCTCACTCACCTCTTAAAACTAGGTAGAAGTTGTCTCTTTTTCAAAGTGCATTAAGATTCTGGTGTGAAAGAACTGGTATTGCTACCAAAAGTCCTCCTTTCTCTATCCCATCCATTTACAGCTGTTTGGAAATAGCTAACTGTGTCACTAGATGCAACAAAGTCTACAGTTCTGAAAAACTGCTCTCCTCATGGTAGAAGTAATGTGAATGTTAAGTCCTCCAGAGAAACAGTAAATTATCCTCTTGCATGTGAATCAAAAAGGGAGAAGTGCTAGAAAGAGAAATTTAATGGTCAGATTTAGCTCCCTCCAGAGTGAAAAGCAAGAAAGTACAGTAGAAAGTTTAGCAGACAGCTGAAAGAGCCCAGAGACTATGGGGGCCATATGTTGTGTCGTGCAATGGCATGGCAGGGTTCTCATGTTTCCTTCTCAGATCTCTGCTAATTTCTCACTGACTCATGAGTCAACTACAGAGACAAGACACTGGGATTGTATTCCCTGTAATGGGAGACCTCTGCCACCAAATGTCTATGCTAACATCCTTAGGAATCCTGGGGCATTCAGCAAAAGTGATTGTTTTGGTTTTTTCTAAAATGCAGACTTCAAATTTGCCTTGCTTATGTTTCAAAGTCTTTCCAGATCTTTGCGTATCACTTTGTGTGCCAAATTACATTTATGAGAAAAAGATCTTTAGTTTTGTATGCCTTGGATTTCCTACCAGGGCCTCTTTGCATGTAGGTTATACATGAAAGAAAAACTGCAGTCTGCACTCCAAATAAAGGATGCTTCCTACGGAATGTTGGACAGACTTTGTCTCTAGGGCTGAATGAAGGGTCAATAAAAAAAAACAAACTAAAAATTAAGAAAAAAAAAAGTAACACTCCCAGATGAAGAAGAGAATCCCAGTTCTAATTATCCTGCTCTTCCTTTGATGTGGAAGGAAACAAGAATGCATAAACATTTTTATGAGAATTAAAGTAAGCTAGAGATAAAGTATTACCTGAGTTTTTTCTGTTATGGCTCAGAGCCAAGGGGAATTTGGATTCAGACCATGAGAAGAGGCCTTCAGTTTTATTTGCAGGAAACAATAGGGTTTGTTGATGGACATTTATGTTTCATACCACAGGCAATATCTCTGAGACAGTTGCTCCTTAACACCTTTGCATCTTCTTTGCGTGTTCAAAATGAGTAAGAAACAGAACAACTGGTAACTTCTCCACTGTGCTGATAAAGCAAAATGCAAGATTGCTGTTAAGAACAAGATAAATAAATGAACTGGATGGCTAAAAATAGCAGAGGGGCCCAGCTTAGCTGACTCATGAGCATGTAGATGCAATCTGATAGAGACTGACACATAGCATTAAAATAGAATAAATGTTGACAGGCATTAAATGAACAATCAAAAATGAATGGACCTGCAAATGGTCTGTGGGAGAGAAAAAACAAACCAGCCCAAGCCATTTATAATTAGTGCTCAAGCCATTTATAATTAGTGGTGTTGAAAATGTTGTTCCTCATCTCCTGTGTATCTGTCATGGGAAATCACCATCCTGCACAGATGTGACTGCATTGGAAAGCTGAAGGAAACTGCCCAGATAGACCTGCTACTGATGCAACACACCTGAGTGTGTCTGTTTACCAAACAGACACACTTGGCTTTTCCTCTTTGCCTTCAGTTTGGTTTTATATGCTTACAAGTAACTGCCTCCACATTTAAATTTTGTGCATTACCAAAATCCATCCAGGTAGCTAAGCGCTGTTTTGTGTCAACAAATCAGGCAGCTAAAGCCTGTGCTTTGCAGTCAGTGAAGGTAGAATGACACAAGTACAACTGTTTTCACAGGTAAAATCACACTAGTCAACAAAATCTGGCTATGATTATTAAGGTTATAATGTGCCATTCACAAGTTCTGGATAGAGCTATATATTTTCTTTTCTATTTTGTCAGAAGTTTTACCCACTGGCAAGTATCAGCTCATGTGACAAAACTTGTTTGTAAGACAGTTCAGGTTTCATGAGGCCACTTTAAGAAAGGCATAGATGAAGTATTCAACACATCTGTTTCTAGTGTTTCTGAATTGTAATGTTTTCATTTGGAAGTCATGCATTTCGTGTATGTATTTTTCTAAAGTACAATATTTAATGAATGAGTAAATCAAGCATGCCTATTGGATTTATGCTACAGGACTGAATTATTTTAGTTACTACAATCATCACTCAGGAATTAAAAATGGAACAGTAAGCTTCACGACAAATGAGACTGGCTTTGGCATTGCAGGTAGGCATCATTCTAGAGTAAAAATTTCCATCTTCTGCAGCGCAAGAAATTTAGGCAAATTGCCAAGAGGAATTTTAGGCCCATGTTCCTTTTGCTCTGTTCTCTGTGTGTGCATGAAGGCTTTTCAGTCCCAGCTTCAAGTGGCATGATGCCAGATCAGACAAGGTCTAGAGATTAGTCATAAGGAAGTAGTGGCACCTGTGCCCTTTGGATGGAAACTAGAGGAAAGTCCAGCTTCCAAAGCATGTGTGTCCCTGGCTGACCCAGTCCTGGTATTATAGTACGAGTGTGGAACAAGTTCACTGCTTATTAGACAGCGCAGAACCTGCACAGCTCAGACCATCTTAACAGCAGAGTGGACTGACTGTTGTCTAAAAAGGCTGAACTCAGGTTAGATAGAGCCTTTTCAGTAGCCAAAATTTTGATAATGTCTGTCTTCCATGCGGATACTCTGATCCTGAACAGGAAGTGGACACAGCAATGCATGATTTCCATCTAACAAAGCTAACAAAGTGCCTCTCCTCTGCTTTCATGAAATTTGTTATATTCTGTATTCTTGAAAAGTGAGAGTTGTAAATAATTCTGAGGCTTCTGCTCTTCAGATTTTATCTGAAGTGATGAAAATGTCCCAAATGTATTGTGGGGAAGTGCCAGACAGGCAGATGCTTGGAAGTACACAGAATGTGTTCACTAAGTTTTATTTTCTCACTAAATGAGTCTCAAAATCTTGACTAATTTTGCACATTTCTTGAAACCAAATAGCTTATAATAGTAACTTCATTTCAGCAAAGTTCTAGTAATAGTGAAGAGTGATCTAATAGCCCTACACCTGGTTTCCTCTTTAGTAAAGAGCTCTTGCTACATTTCTTAGAAACTAGGCTGTAAGTGCATTGTAGATCTAAGTGCTCTAGGGTCACTAAGGCTACTAAACAACACACACTGCCCAGCCATCAGGGACATCTTTGGCAGAGAAGCTAAAAAACAAAACATTTCTCCTGGATCAATACCACTGTGGAAAATGGAAATGCTTATGTACATGGATATGTCTCAGAATTTCTTCTTCTGAGAAGAAAGTAACTCTATCCCAGCTGAAACCAGGACAGTGAGTGCTCAAAATGCCCTTTCCATATATACTGCAAGAAAGTGACTCTAGGAAGGAATTTGTACCACGTTTTTCAAGACCTCACCTAAGAAGTATTTGCTAGTAGTTTAACTATATCAAAGACAGAAAAGTTTTTGGCTGATTCCAAAATTTGTCTAAGATTTGGAGTTATTATTGCCTTTTAAGTGTTATATGTTAAAACCTCATAAAAGTGTCCAAGGTTTTTTTTTTGGCCTAAGTAATTTGAATTGTGAAGAGGTGACTAATTGCAGAGATTAAATGTGCTGGAACATTAGCACATGGATTTGTTCTTTTAGGATGTATGGAAAGTACTGATTTTAATGAAAGAAATTAGGTACTTTAGTAAACTAGGAGAGATGAAAGCTACATTGATAATTTGGGCTTTTGATAGATACATTACTTCCACCTTAGGAGTGGTAAGGTATTGGATAATGTTAGTATTTAGGAAAAAAAAATATGACTAGTTTCAGGAAAATATCAGGAAAGCATTATGAAAAATGAAGAAAAGTTTTCCAAGAATGCACAGATAGAGACAAGGGTTTTGCCCATGAAAGACTGAATGAGACCAGTATCTTATTGTGTGAGAAAGCCCTGCCTAAGAAAATATTTAGTTATTTCCTTGGGATCTCTTGAATGGATTAAATCAGCCTTCACAGAGTGAGCCCCCTTGGAAGCTGTTTTTTTTCCTCACCTCTGCTCGGGATCCAGTTACAACCAGTCTTTTAAAGACTGCAACCTTAACAAAAAAAGTTCTTGCATTTAGAACCAGCCCATAAAGCAATGTTTTTTTGGACACATCCATCCCTTTAGCCTAGCTCTTCCTAAATACTGGCAAGCTAAAACTGCTTCCAGGACTAGGGAGCACAGAGCTGGTAGGAGGGACTCCCAACTGCTTAGAAACATGAAAACAAGAGAACAGAACTCAAAAGAATCAAACCACATAAATAAACGTCACAACAGTAAGGAGGTGAAAAAATACTTTTATTTGCAACCTTACTATGGCTGCAATATTCAAGAAAAAATGTTGAACAAAAGGCAATAAATTTGTTAAACTTTATCCAGAGTTCCCTTTTTCTGTTACTGTGGAAACAATATCGGTCACATTAATATGGGTGGAGCTTAGTATAGACAGCCACAAGTACCTGGAGAAAAGTGTTCTTGAAAATGTTCCCCCTTTATGATGTGTAAATTGTAAGGTGGCTGGAGAAAACAAGCAGTTCACATGCTAGAGCTGTTAATTTTTTGCAATGAAATCAGCTCCTCAAAAGGCTTAGCCAAAACCTCCATTGCATTGTCTGTATGCACCTGATGAAGACCAGCTTTACCCCTGTCTTGGTTTGAATGACCGGTGTCTGCTAAGGAAGGCAGGAGCCTCCCTTGAAATGAAGGATGCAAACCTCTTCCTTCAAATTATTAAAAATTTTGAAATTAAGGGGCCTCTCAGACAAAGATATGGGAAAAGAAATAACAGTTCTTTATTAGGAGAACTAAAATAAAATAAGCATGCAGTATTCCAAAAATCCCAAACCCAGTGACAGAGTCAGAATACAACCTGACACCCTGTGAGTCAGGGTGTTGGTAGCAGTCCCATTAAATGAGAAATGCACTGCACCCACTGTGGCTGCAGTCCTTCTGGAGTGGCAGATGTGGCTCTGTTGAAGCAGTGATCCTGTAGAAAGGTGTAGTTTTCCTCTGAATGTCCAGTGGAGATAGATCAACCTGGTCTACTTCTGAGAATCCAGTGGAAAAGGCTGCTTGCTGTTCTAAGTCTCAGGTTTTTATCCAAGTAGAGGGGCTTGGATCCTCCCCCTGGATGGAGCATATCCCAGTGGGATGATGTAATTTTATCAGTGAGACTCAATGGCCCATTAGCAGAAGATCTCTCCCTGGAGGGAGGATGGGTCATGGAAGAGGTAAAGAAACTGCCCCAGCTGATTTCTTATCAGCTGGCCTATTGGCAGAAGGTTACACCACCCCCCACCCCAGTTCCAACAGATGGTGATGGAATACCCACTTTTTGGTTACATTTTGCACAGCAACCCGAGACACCCCCAAAGAATGCGGGAGCCTAGGCAAGCAAAAAAGACCAAACCTCAACAAAAACAGTGTTGATTATCCTGAATTTGAGCCTGTAAGTTGCTGGGTGCAAATTGACTTTAAACACCTGAAAAGTTTCACAGGTGTTCACAAAGCCAGCAGTGGCCTAACACTAATTCTGTGTTTCCATGGATATACTACTGAGGATTCATCCAGATGCAGAGATATTTACTTTCCTCATGGGCATTGCAATTGCTTGGTGAATGACGGATAAATTACTTGTATGGATCAGAGGGAACACAAAACCTACCTTTCCACACAGTTTTTTGGCACTGTAAGGGATTAAGGAATAACCTTTGTCCTGACATAGTCCCACCTCCTTTTATACCTTGTTGATTAAACTGCTTATGAAAATATGTTTGGAACTTCACCCATCACTGCAATCCTTCAAGACTTGCATTGAGGGTAGTTTTCCTAGTCACATAAGTTCACTTCAAGCAGAGATAAGAGAAAATGAAGAACAAGGAAAAGGGCAGCTCTCAGGGAAGAAAACCCAATTCCTGCACAACACCTACAAAACAGAAGAGAGGTACCTTAGCTCACCCATACAGTCCCTGGAGCCTAGGTCTCAGGGTGCTGGAAACTGTAGAATCAGAGCTGCTAGTCATCTGCCTCTGTTTTTTAAATTTTTTCTTTCTCTCTTTTTCCCAGCCTATATTCTGCATATTATTTGTCTGACAGTTACCTTGTGCTTGGCACTGTGGTAGGCAAAGGTTATTGGAATTTAAATGCAAAGTGCAATGAATACAGAATTAAAAAATGCCTTGGAGACATTGCTGAAATGAGATGCCAAATCCCAGAATTTGTATCTTTATGAGGAAAATTTGAATACAAAACACCAAGGTTTATGGTTCTTGCACATATTAATTCATACCAATCCATGTTCTAAAAGGACTAAAGGGGCTATTTTTCATCTTGGGCTGAGACAGGAACTCTTCTAGATTTACTGACTTGCTGCAAGAAATATGCTTTATCAGGCTGATAGATGTCTTTAAAATGTAAATCGAATGGTGAGCTTATCACGAGACTGCTTATAAAATTCTTGGTATTGCAGTTAACAAGAGGTTTTGTGAACAAGGTGAGCATACTGGTCAGCAAAAACAGACCTTACACTTGACACTTTATTTTCTGTCTTACAAGAAAATGACCAGAAATTAAATCAAAACAATTTTTATTATACATCCATCTCCCTGGCAACTAGCAATTACCATGACTTTGTGGGATGGTTCTAGATTTTAAAGGATATTATTATAATTGTGCAGGCTCAAGAATTGCAGTATTACCTGGAATCATCCCTGGAAGTGCTCAGGTCTAGGCTAGATGGGGCTCCGAGCAGTCTGGTCGAGTGAAAAGTGTACCTTTGCAGGTGGGCTGAAACTAGGTGATCTTTAGGGACCTTCCTACCCAAACCGTTTTATGGTTCTATTAGTCTATGAATTCGTACTTCATCTTTGGCCCAAGTGCTTTGCCTGTCTGGAGGGAAAAAGGAAAATAATTTTCCCTATGGAAGTCCCAGATTTTCTCCTTAAGGAGTCCTGTCCATTTCTGTGTCCTGCCCTATAGGAAGTCCTTCGGGTTTATACCCTCTTTGTTGCATTGTGAACTGCTCACTTCAAGATTACATTGTAGAGAAGCCCAGGGCTCATAAGCTTGAAAGAAAAATGCTAGCAAATAATCACAATGTCAAGAAATTTCCTCTATAAACAAATATTCACATTAGTACTTTCAAGTGCAGGCAATAGCTGGAATGACAGTGGCTGTTGCCAATTTGTCCTCTTGTTGGCAAAAGGACATGGTGCACTCTGTGACTCTCATGCACACGTGCAAGCACACACAGGCAGATGATGTGCTTTCGAGCCATCCACAGATGGCTTCCCCATAAGGGTTTGCTTTGCCATTTAGGCCTCCTGCTTCACATCCTCCTCTTGGTGCTTTAGTCCCTATTTTATGTAATTAACTTCTGTTCCTCCCCCCATTTTTTACTTTTTTTTCCCGTGAATGCTCTTTACTCTGATGCTTAGAGTCAACCATCTCCCCAAAGCACTGTGATATTTACCAGCATCCGGAAAAAATGCGGTTAGAGAATTGAGACACTTAAAGGAGACACGGCTGTCGTAAGTGTGCATTCACATTTTTGAATAGATATTCAGAGGGTGGGAGTGTAGATGAGGGAGAAGCTATGAAAGGGCTTATTACTAATTAACTGTATCTATTTCTCCCCCTTTTAAACTGCTTTTTGTTTATCATTTCAGCTGGTAGGGTAATACACTAAATTAAAACTGCATAATACATTTATAATTAAGATTGAAAAAGCCAATTGCCTCTTAGTAAACTACCAATTGATAATATTGTAAGGGATATTTATAGCTCTTTGGTATGTATGCCACAGATTTGCATCAATAACGCACTTGCTTATCTCCAAACATTTTATTCATTAGCCCTTTATTTACTATTGAAGGTAAGATTACTCTTCTCAAGCCATCCTTTCTAAAAGTGTCTTGCTTTCATCTTGTTTGTAAAGCTCAGCAAACACAGATGCTTCAGTTGTTTCCTCTGCTATGAAATAGTAATAACAGTATATAATTACCATCATCGCACCATGCAGAAAACCTTGCCGTAAAGAGCACACTCTACATAGTTCCGCACTCATAACATCTTGCATTTCTACAGCTCCTGCTCTCTGACTCATCTTGTATATCCTAGAGAGGAGATACCAAGCCACCTTACCAAGCCCATGAATCGGGAACTTTTGGGCAGAGCCCCAAACATAGGCCCTAATTTCATTCCTTTCACAAGAGGATAGAGCAAGACCTGTTTAAAGAGTCTTTTGGAAATTGCTGAAGTGATAGTTTTTGTTTTGTGTTTGCTATGTCTTACTGGGGGTTTAATAACTCGAAACACATGCCAAAAAAAACTGCTAAATATATGAGCACCTGCATGATTGAGAAGGGATATGGCATATACCAAACAGTGCTGCAAGCTTATGTAGTGATTGAAGGTTAAAGAGGGGCAAAATGGCCACGATCAAAATGAGAGCCTGAATTGTGCCTACAGCTAGTGCCACAGGGGAGGGTCTTGGAGACTGGAGCACACCATCCCAGCAAAAGAACCTGGGAGAGCCCTTACAAAAATACAGCTCTTTGTCTACCTGCCCCTTTCCTCAGAAGGAGAATGAGGGCTAGAAATGAATGATCTACCCATTCTTCAGCCCTGCTGGATAGTAGGATCAGGGAAAGGGAGAAACAGAAAGAAAGCAGATTGCCCTATGCCCTGCATGTGCGGGAAGAATGTCAGTAAACCTGTGTAAGGAAATATTCTCAAACCTGAAGCAGGGCTTCAACTTCTCCCAGCCACAACTGTGTCTTCACGAGTTTTGTTTATTCTTCTAAGGCACATCCCTGCAGTTTAAGCTGGAAAAGTGTGTGAGAGATTGGGAAAAAGGGAGGTAAGCGTGCAAAGAGGAATTTACAGAGTGCAAGAGAGGGTCATGAAAGACAGGCAAGAGCTTCACTGTCACTACAACAGTAGTAGACTACTGCATGAAGTGTGAGAGCATGTAGTTGTCAAAAAGCTTGCCAGGGGCCTAAAGCAGCACAGTCTTCCCCTGGATCCCTTCTCTTGGGGCTAGATGCTCTCACCCTTCCCATGAGTTGGCTGAGCACAGGGTGAAACCAGGTGGCAATTACACAAGAGATTTCTGCTTCTAATGCTGTCTATCATTAATTTTATTATGAGTGAGCAAGTGACTTGCCCCAGAACTGGCCAGATAACTACATTATTAACCACATTACTGAAGGGTAAAAATGCAGTTATTTTTATCCATAAAGTCAGCTGCTTCACCCTAAAACTAATTGCACATTATTATGCAGCAGAAAGTAATTATTATAGATACTGATTCTAGCTTCTACTCCCAAAGAAGCAGACACTATTTCAAATGAAATCTTTCAGGATTTTTAATAAGCCTTGCAATCTGTGGTAGAAAGAAAGAAAGAAAAAGAAGAGAAGTGAAAGAAATAGAGAGAAAGAGAGAAAAAAAGAAAGCAAGAAACAAAGAGAAAGAAAGAAAGGGAATGAAAGAAGGAAGGAGAGAAAGAGTGAAATAAACCACGAAAGAAAGAGTGAAAGAAAGAAAAAAAGAAAAAGAAAAAAAAAAGAAAAGAAAGGAATAAATTTTATAGTGTTTTTAAACACGTAACTGTCCCATCCTGGAGAGCTGATGCCTTTAGGTGTGACTCTTGAGACGAGGCATCACAAAGTCTATCTGGACGTAGATGTTAGGCAAAAAATAAGAAGAAAGGTATCATAATTATTTTACCATAATTACTGATGTTCCTTTTCACTCTTTTAATTTCTTTCAGGTACTGTTGCGTGATTTACAATGGAAAAATTGCTCTGCGGCATCCTGGTGTTTGGAATGGCTGTCACAGTCAATGCTTGTCCCAAATATTGTGTCTGCCAGAACCTGTCTGAGTCACTGGGGACTTTGTGTCCCTCCAAGGGTCTCCTTTTTGTACCGCTGGACATAGATCGAAGGACTGTTGAACTCCGCCTTGGGGGCAACTTTATTATCAATATCAGCCGACAGGATTTTGCCAATATGTCTGGACTTGTTGACCTTACTCTGTCCAGAAACACCATTAGTTACATCCAGCCCTACTCTTTCACTGACTTGGAGAGCCTTCGGTCTTTACATCTGGACAGCAACAGGTTGCCTGAGATTGAAGAGGATACTTTAAGAGGTTTAATTAACCTTCAGCATTTGATTTTAAATAACAACCAGCTAAGCAGCATTTCTGATGAAGCCTTTGAGGATTTTTTACTGACATTGGAAGACTTAGACCTTTCGTACAATAACCTCCGAAGCATTCCCTGGGACTCTATACGAAAGATGATAAACTTGCACCAGCTCAGTTTAGATCACAACCTAATAGATTATATAACAGAGGGGACATTTGCAGATCTTCAGAAATTGGCCAGATTGGATTTAACATCCAACAGACTTCAGAAGCTCCCCCCTGACCCTATATTTGCCAGATCACAAGTAATTCCATTGGTTGTTACCCCGTTTTCGCCACCTCTGTCCCTCAGCTTTGGGGGAAATCCACTGCATTGCAACTGTGAGCTATTGTGGTTAAGACGGCTTGACAGAGACGATGACATGGAAACGTGTGCTTCTCCTCCGAGTCTAAAGGGAAGGTACTTCTGGTACGTACGGGAAGAGGAATTTGTTTGTGAGCCTCCTCTTATTACACAACATACTCACAAGCTGCTGGTTTTAGAAGGGCAAACTGCCACGCTGAAGTGCAAAGCCATTGGGGATCCCACTCCCATCATTCACTGGGTGGCCCCTGATGACCGTCTCATCGGAAACTCCTCCAGGACAGCTGTCTACGACAATGGCACCTTAGATATACACATCACCACCTCCAAGGACTACGGAACTTTCACATGCATAGCAGCCAATGCTGCAGGAGAGTCCACTGCAACAATTGAACTCTCAATTGTTCAGCTTCCCCATCTCAGCAACGGCACAGGCAAAGCAGCTCCACCGAAATCCAGGCTCTCGGACATCACCAGCTCCACCAAGTCCAATCGTGGTGAAACAAAAGGCCCACCAGAAAGGGCTGTCCTGGTGTCAGATGTGACCACTACCTCAGCTTTGGTCAAATGGACAGTCAGCAAGTCGGCCCCCCGGGTAAAAATGTATCAGCTGCAGTACAACTGCTCGGATGATGAAGTCCTAATCTACAGGTAAATGCATTTTTGTTTGGTCCTCTGGTGATGGCAGGGGGCAGAAATCAACATTAGAAGTCTTTTACTCTTTGACTTTTTGCTGTTTTGACTTTGAACTGAGATGGCACTGTGACCAGTATCATTAGTGTTACCTGATAAATTTGGATTCTCTCTGTCAGTTTGCCTGTTGGTCTGTACATCGCCTTTCTGTCCAAGTCACACATTGCAAATCTCTGTAGTACTCATTTTCCAACAGCTGTTTTCAGTAAAATTTTCAATTTGGGAAAAAATAGTACTGCAGTTAATAGTACTGCAGACTCCTTAGTAGGCTTAACAAAGACAGGAAAACTTGAAGACTAGAAGTCAGAAATTTCCCTTTCCACCTCCTGTAGGTGGGATTGAAACAGACTAAGAGAGGAAGCAACGTGGGTGGAAGTTTTTGCTGTCTACCCATAACACAGGCTCTAATTATTCTGTGATTCAAGATTTGGGGTTGCTAACAAGACATTTTTCACCTATATGAAAGAGCTTGTTTCTTATTTCACTAACATCTGTTTTACACAACCATAATGGCTGAAAACCTTGGAGCATTTCATTTTTTATACCATATTAAATGCAAGAAGAGCTAGATATTATTTAAAAAGCAAACCCTGAGTGTTCCCTATGATCCTCCAGTTCTACAACTCCTCTGACTTTTAATGATGTAAAGCAGGAATCACTCTTGCAGTGAAGCAGCAATAAAATTTAGGGACAAAAAATGAGTAGGAACAGTACAGGAAAACTTTCCTTGTGCATTGGAAGAATGATTGACATATTCATGTTAGTAATGAATTCTAGGAACCACCTTGTCCTTCTTTTTTATTGCAAAGATTTCATTGAACTGAACTGTATCTTTGGTTGTATATGACCTACCAAAAGAAGTCAGAATCTCATGGAAAAGTAGAACCAAACATATCAACTCTTATAGCTTTATAAGCATCCTGAAGCAGTGAAGAAAAATTGGATCTGGTAGAGATATAATGGGATTTGGGATTTAAATCTAATTTGAGAATAAACTGTGACCAAAATATAGTCAAAACCATTGCTTTTCGTGGTAGGTTTGGTGTCATTACCTGATGGCTATTCTGTTTTCCTGCTGCCCACAGGGAGAGCAGAGGCACTCATCAAGTCATGGTACTCAGCCTCCAGATCCCACAACAAGCCTTGTTATTTTCTTCTTTACCACAGGGTGGTTTTCTTTAAAGTGAGGCAGTCAAAAGGAGATGTAGTAATGATTCACATGACATTTTTCCCTCACCCTTCTCCTGCAATGAAATCTTATTTTAAAGCTTCTCCAAAACAGAATGTTTAGTTGAATGGACAAAATTTTGTGCCAACAATACTTTTATCTGAGTCAGCTGTAGAACAGTAAGAACAAAGTGATCAATTTAGCTACTCCAAATTCCCTCACTCATTGCCAAAAGCAGGAATATTGACCAGCAAGTCCAAAAACCATTTTTTAAAGGATATTTATTCATATTCTGAATTATTCTGAGGAAATTCAGTTCTGTCCACCTCCATTCCTCAATTATAAAATTATCTTGAACTAAATCAATTAGCAAATGAAAATTATTTATTTTGCTCTGGCTAATGAACAGTGGAACCAGTGTGTTAGCTTTGGGAACTGCACCTATGTGGAGTTAAGCAGAATGAAAGGATAAGATAAAGTCATGTAATGATATAGTATTAGGAACAGAATGGAAGAAAACATGCTTTTTGCCTTTTTCCCCCAAGGCAATGCTTTTGGCAAAAACTCAGCAGTAATTAAGATCTTAAGCATAGTGTAAGGTTAAGAAACACTCTCAAAGAGTTAGTTGTAAAATGATTTTGGCCCAGGTAGCAGGAATATCTCTGCAATCAGAAAGAGACGTTTGCAGGGGTTGTCAGATGTTGGAAGTAGTTGGATGTGTCAATTTTCTAAAGAGAAAGATGGCCAGGGTAAAAAAAAAACAAACCATGCAAACACACTGACATGCAGCCTAGGAGCTGGATGGGTGAGAATTGGGTGCCATGGGCAGAAATGCAGAAAGATGCCATGCTGACAGCCTGGCCTGGAAGAAAAGTTGCCATCAAGATTTTAGGCAACTCCTAAATTTTTATCATGTCCCCACTTCCACCTCCCACTGAAGTTTTGGCCCTTTGCTGTTTTATTTGGTTGTGGCTCAGTTTTTCAGAATCTCAATGAGGACAGTGTTATTTCGAAAAATCTCCCATTAGGCCTTTTTTGAGGATTCACTGATGCATAGCTCTTTTCATTCACAGCTCTCAAAAGCACTTCACCAAAGAAAACAATTTTCTTTTTTTCTCTACATTTTGCACCAGGGAAAAATGAAGCATAGAAAGATGAAGTGATTGTCCAGCGTCTGAGAGTTAATCAATGGTACTCATAATATCAAAACCAGTTCTTACATCTTCTAGTCAGGGAACCACTCAGTCCCTTAGAGTTAATTAACTAAAGCTGTTTTGCTTTAATTGGTCAGATGCATATCACTGCAATGAGTGTGTGGAAAAACCTAAGGGAAAAGGATTTCTACAGTGCTGTGCTCTATAAACTGCTGTGTATGTGCTAAATGGGACGTGATACTGCTTAGCTGCTAAAATGATGGGCACTTAATATACGCTAAGACAGTCGGTGTTCCAGGACTGAGACACATGAGCTGTGCTGAGCTTTTAGGAGCCCTGCTTCACTAGCAAGAAATGTATGCACAAAAGACAGAAATCTGCTGCTCTCTCTGCTAAGAATTTTTCATGGACATTGTATCCATTGTGAAAGAGTGAAAGCAGAAGTTCTCCCCTCCCCATTGATGGCAACACCTTTCCTGATCATTATCCAGGACACCAGTCCCATTTCCCCTTCCACGTCAGCTGTGATTTTCCACAGGTGGGATAGTGCAAAAGGAGACTACTGTAGGGTGCAATGGCTCAATAAAAATTCAAGTTTTGGGAGATTCTGGCAAATATTGTCTGCTAGGCCTCCCATTTGCACTGAGCTGAAATGGCACCAGAATCTGAAATTTGTCTTTGGGTATACCAATGCCATTATAATGGAGATTAGCAGGAGGAGCACTGTTTGCTTTCCCATCTCACCTTCCCCTATATTTGCTATCTCAGGGCCTTTGCTCAAGCTCATAGCAGATTTTTATCTCAATGCATTCAGTGTGCATGTTTCTGATTCTGATCTAATAAGTAGGTCCTGGATCCACACTCTGTGAGTTTTAATGCAGCAGTCTTTCCATTCTTTCATCTTTTCTGTAGCACCAACACCAGTGCCAGTAAATTTGTATTGTACATATCACTTTTAGCTGAGACCAGAAGCTTGTTACAAATTGCAGTACTGAAAATCACTTCTTATTTGAAGGAAAAACATGCAGAAAGAGTAGCCAATGTCCAATAGGGAAAAGGATGGAAGAACACCAAGGTCTACAAAAAATTGTCTGTCCTTGGACTCAGGGTTAAAGGAGTGAATGCTAAGAAACCTCCTCTGTCATAAAAATCCTACCTACTCCTCTCAGTCTGGAATCTAAAGTGTTTTAGATGTGTAAAAGCATCAGACATAAGATCAGTGCAACTTATGCACTGGTAAGCTTAATTAATTTTGAATGAGGAATTGAAATGAAATATAAATATTTAGAAAATAATATCTTTGAGCCTCAGTTTCCCATCTGTAAACTGACAGCACCACCTTGTTTCACAGGGATAAACACATTAGAAAATGTTATGGAACCAAGAGCCCACATAAATAAGTAGGGAGACTTGCTTTGAAGCCATTGTGTGGTCTGCAGCACCAGGGATAGTCATAAATGATTAAGATGGAGGATTACATAACTGCAACACTTGAATTCGAGTGAGGCATCTGGGGAGAGAGATTGTGGGGTTTTTTTCCTGCATAGAGCACCTTACATGATGGGGATCAAGACTCAGTTTTGGCCAGAAGGCATTGGTGTAATATATACATTCACTATTTTTTCAAAAGCGAATAAATCTGCAAGTGTTTTTAGAACTTCCCAGGTCATACTGAGCCTTCTGGCTGTGTTTTGAACTAAAGTAAAGATGCAGCCATTTAAAAATGTGCATCTGAAGTGCGACACTGCCATTAGATTTATGAGAGATTTAGGTCTGTTTTATTTTGTGGTATTTCATACTAAAAGTGATGAAAACAGCTGTACAAATTAAGAATTACTGTAGCGCTATAGTCTCCCTAACTTATAAATCCAGCACTGGGGGAAAAAAAAGTATTTTATACGTTTCTGGAAGCTTATTTTTTAAATATATATTTTATGTAGCAGGCAGTCTAAGCATTAAAATATGAATAAATGGCTCCACATCTCCAGTTTATTTAAACAATGCTGCCATGAATTTGATTACTTAAACAATATAATATTGATTTATGTTTACACAGCTCCTTTTACTGCAAGTGCTTTACAGGGTGGCTGAACAGAGATCCCCACTATCCTGTCACCTCTCAGTTAAATATTAGCTGCAGTTTAGCAATCAGGTGATTGTTCCGTTCCTTCTCATGAGCAAAAAATAGCTTTGGCATTTGCACTTATGGATACTTTAACCTAGGGAGGAAGTAATTAACTGAGCTTGAATTTCCCACAGCATGGTGGTATAAATATACCCATGCACTCTTCTAGACAAGTGCATGTCAATAAGAAAGTACTTCATGACTGAGGTGCTGCAAACTTCAGGAATATCTAATTCACATAAGGATGTTCTCTCAGGCACAAGTACCACACTGAGCATCAGAGAGGATGCCATTGTCTAATGCTTCTTGCAAGGAAAGCCTATTATGTGCAGATCTTCCAGCTCAAGACTAGAAACAGAGGAAGTCCGGTCCTGTTGCTGATAGGGCAAATTGTCTCAACAGCCTGATGCTGTAGCAAAGTGTGTTTGTGTTATTTTCTCTGTGAGGAAAGTTAGAAAGACAGAGTATTGGTTAGCACTGGAAAAGACAGGGGATCCATTTATTCTGAAAGACCCAAACATCTGTCCTTACTTGTGATTTGGTCACTGGGTTCAGACAAATAAAGACTTGCAGATAAAAGCCTGCCACACTACCCAATTTTCCATTCCACCCATCTCCAGCCTTGCTAGGCATTGACCTTCCTCCATGGCTCACACCTGGAGCAAAATTCCTGACTCAGCCTCAGCACATGAGCTGAGCTATTCCAGTTGCATTGTATGCAGGATACAAACCTTGATTTGGCCAAAGCATTCACATATTTAAACATTAAATAAAACAATAACAGGGAGGGAGGACAGCACAGGAAGACACTAATCAGCATGTATTGATCTTTTATATTTGACAGGTAGAGGTTTTTGTTTATAAAAATAAAAACATGAAGTCACGGTCCAAAGGGGAGGAAAATTTATATAATCAATGCAGAGGGAAGTTTGGCATGGAGATTTGGTACTTCAGATCATTTGAGAGTGGTTTGCAGTAGGAGTGTGTATTGACTTCTGGAGTACCCTCAGAAAGTGCAAGCTTGCTGCGAGACATCAGTCATAATGAAGAAGCTGCTCTACAGACACCTGTATTCTGGGACTGTGGGGTTTTATTTGTGTCTGCTGAAAACATTTTGATCTAGCCTTTTATTTTTTTTCTCTTTCTTTTCCTGGGGGAAGTACAGCAACAGGGTTTTTTGGGGGTTGTTTTTTGCTAGGTTTTTTGTTTATGCCTGGTTTTTTTCCCCATCACCTCACCCTCTCTTGCAATATGAGAAATCTTTAAAGAATAAAAAAGAAAATGTCTTGAAAATAAGAAAAATTACCTGTATTACCAGAAGATGAAGTGGAAAGTAGAAATATAAAATATGAAATAAATATATTAAGATTAAAATATGCAAGAAAAGTAGATGTACATCTCAGTAATGTCCCTAAAGTCATCCTCGATTGTTATGACAAACTATTATCCACTTGGTGCTTGTACAGAAACTGATGAGGAATCCATTGGTCAGAGCAAGTCCAGTTCAGGATGAGCAGAGCCTGACCATGTGGATGCTGCCCAGACCACTTTCTTGTTTGATTACTGACAAATAAAGGCAAAATACTAAATGGCCCCTTATCCCTAGGGGAGATATGCCCCTGACATGAGCATGTGAGATGTGTGTGAGGGCTCATGACCATGCTGCAGTGGCCCAGCAGGGCAGGGACAGCACCTGCTGCTGGCTTGGAGTCATTCCCATTTCCTTCAAAGGTTACCTCCTGCCCAATGACATTTATTGAGGCCTGCGGAGAAGTCATATATGACAGCTCTACCCCCAAGCTCAGCCACAGGAGCTGAATATGAAGGCAAAGTGCCTGGTTCTCATCTCATCCCACATCTAGGGGTGCTGCACAAGGTGGAAAGGAAATCAGAATCACTTTAAACAACACTCCTAGGCACATGATGTGGTTCCTAAGAAAGACAGTCCTGTGCATGGCCAGGAGTTGGACTTTGATGGTTCCTGTGTCCCTTCCAACTCAGAATATTCTATAATTCTGTGATTCAGCCTAAGACAGCAGCACTCTGTTTTATCTCTACTTCCAATTATTAATTCAGCTCAATAAGACTGAGCATTTTCACTCAAGGGGAATTCAGGATAAGCTGGCTCTTGCCCATAACATCTGCCACGTTCCTTCTCTCAGATGCTCTGAACCTAAATGCCAATATCTGTCATCCTCCCCGCTTATTGCAATAAAAAGTTATACATCTGATAACAAAATGAACTATTGAAATAAGATTTTTTATTTAGCTTCAGGTGAGTCAACAATTTGATCTCTAAATGAAAACTTTAACATATCCATAATTTGTTTATGTAATGCACATTTAACAACCCAAGAGGCTCTACTTAATCTCTACGTTTTCACTTCAACGCCTGCAGGAAGTTCCCAATAGTCCTTTTCTCTCTGCTGCTCATCCATTGAATTCTAGTTGGTGTCAGAGATCCACTCTAACATCTTCCTCATTTTGGGTCACATCTACTGATATCTAGGTCCTTTTAGGAGGGATGGAAAAGGTATCAGCAACCAAAGGATGTGACAATTACTCCTAGTTTTTCTAAATCTGTAGCCGAGAACTTCCTCGCTCCCCTCACTTCACCCTTCATTTCAACCGGATCATCACCAATCCAGACTACTAAAAAATCTCCTTCAAGTGTGTTGAACCAGCAGTTAATATAATGGCTGAGAATACCTGCTTGTTTTTTTATCCACAGGTGTTTTGCAATAGAGTTACAAACAAAAAAGCTCTTAAAAGCACATTGTGCTCTAAAACATTTACTGAAACATATTACTAAAATTGGCCTTGCCAGTTTGAGATCATTCTGCTTAACTGAGCTCCCACTTGCTCACGTGCAGGTTCCAGGCTGTAGGCAGGTGGAAGAGGGCTCCTTGACAGCTCCTACCTCCTCAGCTTTCTGACACTCCACTCCATACAGCTCTCATCTGAAGTCATTGGAAAGCCTTTTTACCCATTTCAAAGCTGATGTGGGTTTACATTCTTGGTAGGAGGGCCTTGGAAGAAGGCACCTGCTCCTCCTGCAGTAGGTTCCTATTTCTCCTTGCCTTTCCAGTGCTGAACAGTTGAGCTCTCACTGTAAATATTGTTTTGGGGCTTGTGCAAGCAATTATGTTCATTTGGTTATGTAGACCTATTTTAACTACCAAATACATGAGACAGGGCAAAGAGGATGGTGGGGAAAGAATAACTCAAAATTACAAACACAGCCAGAACATTGTGCCTTATTTCACTGGCATAGCTGCAGACTTACCTACCTAATTGTTAGTTCTGAATTTCCTATTATATCTTTTCTCTTTCACACTAGGCTTTCTGCTTGTAGGCTCAGGCTATTTTCAGAAGAAAATATACTTTTTTTGTAAAATGATGGAACTTATTAACTCTAACATATAATAGCAACGATACAGCTTGTTTTCCTTGAGAAATGACTTAAAAATATAGAAATGGAAAAGACACAACACTGAAAAAAAAAAAAAAGAGAAGAAAAGAATGCATTGGGCTAAATAAATTATATTATAAAGTCTTGATTAGCTTTAGCCCTTACAAGTCTGGTTATTTTTGGAGTTGCCTATAAAAGGCAGGTTTTCTGAGCAGGACTTTTGTACTCAGAGAGAGAAAAAGTCTCTTTTCAGATCATACAGTGGAGGCTGAATTCAACACTTGCTTCTCATTTAAACCTATTTTGGGGCTTCAGTTGGGATGTTGATGGTGAGTAGTCTTTGTGCTAACACTTTGGTTAGGGAAAGATGAAAGAAGAGGATTCAGACAAGCTGAGGAACTTAATATTTGAGGCAGAAATTAGGTTCATGCTCCGTGTAATTTTTTGAGTGCTGTACTTGTAGGTTTTCAATGAAGGCTTGTACTACAAGGAAGTCATTTATCTTTTCTTTGCTCTTAAAAGGACACAGGAGATATGCAGCTCAAATTTTCAGTAGTAAAGAAAAAAAAATGAGGTAATGGATGTCTTTGAAAACAAGATATGGGTTATTTCATTGTCATACTACCCTTTCCTCCAAATGTGTCTTGTTTTGCAGTCTGATATGAGCACAGTACAGACATGTACTGTAATCCATAATAATCTGTAATAGGTCCAAGCAAAATGGTAATCCAGCCATAGCTGAGGACAGCAGACTAGTACTTTTATCTAAAGAAACCTTGAAACTACAATACCATTGAGAATTGTATATGTCTAAAATGAAATGTTCTGATTTTCATAGCAGAGAAAAGCAACCCAGCCAGCAGGCTGATCTGTCCTATTGTCACAGCCCTGCTGACCTCTCAGAGTCACAGCATGATCATCTTAGGTGCTAGAACATTTGTCAAGAATCCAATAAAGTGGCTCTGTCCAGAAAGGAAACAGGCTTTGGGCTTTGGCAGAGGGCACTGTAAAGTGGAAGCAAAATTACCTGTGTGCCACAACAGCAGAGATGGATGCACTTGTGCAGGGTGAGAAAGAGAGATGTTAGTCTGACATCCTTGGATGGGAAAGCTACAGCCATGCTTTAGGGTGGCTGAAAAATCCCTGGAGACAGCAAGGTAAGGCTATGCCCTAAGCCTCTTTTATTCAGCTTCTCCTGGTTTACAGATTAGTTTATTTGCAGAGATGAACAGTTTGAGACAGGCAGCACTAGGTGTGAATTCATGCTGTATTTGCCCATCTGTTATTCCTCCTCTTCCTCTTCCATCACTTTGAATTTGTCTAAGTATTGTAGTATATTTATTGTCTCATAATTTACTTCATTTTGACTAGAAAACAATTGAAAGTGTTATTTGTTCAACCCAATACTTTTTTTTTTTTAATTATCTGTTTATTTAATCGGCTTAGATTGCAGAATTGGCTCTTATGTAGACATCCCAAGCCGTGCTCTGAATTTTTCTCAGACTGGGGATTGCACAAGCAGTAGCTGCCCAACAGACATATGGGCAGCTGACAGCATCAAGACACCCCACCAGCAGCTCTGTCGTCTGGCAGATTGCCTCAGAGAGTCAGGCTTGATGAATCAGTCCTTCTGCTGGCGCTGGCAGCGTGGGGGACGCCTCAGCTCCAGAAGGCTGTGCAGAATGAGAAAGAGGCACAGCCCCCTCACTCCTGGAACCACAGGCTCGGGGTGGCTGGCAGTGTCCAAGTGAACTTGAATCTGGCTAATTTGGGTGTGTAGAGGCAGAGTCTCAGTTGGGTTACTCTCGGGCAATGATGTGTCACTAGCTTGATGCCTGCTCTTCTCCCTGCTGCAGTGTAGAGTTGTACAGCCTGGAAGTGCCATGGGGAGGAATTTAACAGCGCTGCCAAGGTTGGGCAGTGGGAGAGGAGAAGAGAAATGAAAATGGCTTGGAACTGTATTGTCTCTCTGTGCCTCTTCCCTTCTAGCCCTGAAAGGGAGCCAAATGTTCTTGTAAGCTGGGCAGGCAACTAAGCCAAGAGGACCCCTGCTACGCTCCTCCAGCCCTGGGTCCTTGCAGCCTCCTCTGGTTGTTGTTTCAGTCAATGACATGTCAGCCCCTCAGCAGGCAGAAGAAGGAATAGCCACCAGGAATTACCTTCAGAACCTGGCTTCTCCAGCCCAGGGACTCATAAAGCCCAGACTGGCTGCTGTCACAGGCTGCTGGCTGAAGAGAGGGACAGGGACAGCTTTGTCTTCTCTGGGTGGTGTCAGAGAAACCTCCCGCATTCTCAGTGGCACTAGAAATGCTGGAATCTCTTTGCTAGAAAAAAAAAACCAGTGCAGAAGTACATCTGTCTCTTGTATGATTTGCTTAGGAGTATGACCCCCATTGAGCACACAAGGCTATATGTATGGCTAGTAGTTTAAATTGTTTGAGTTTTTTTCCTCTGGGGAAACCAGCAGCTTCTATGAGGTGAAGAACTCTTTGCAAGGGGAAAGATGAAATGAGCACCAGTAGCAGGATTCCCACTTGTGAAGGGTATTAACAAAAGCCTGAGGGACTGCAGGAGTCCCATTTCAGGGCATAGTGCTGCACCTTTGTACAACAACAGGTTGGTGTGGGGTGAAGACCTTGTGCTATTCAAACTCTGCCTAGTGAATGTGAGGTTTGAGCTGTTTGTTTTTTCAGAAGGTAAGGTTTTTTCTCTCTAAAACACAATATTGTTTTTTGGTTCACCTTTCCTCTTTTTTCCCAATTTGGGCTCTTTCATGGTAGATAATTTTATTTGCTGTGGTTTAGTTAACCAATTATGCTGGAACTAGAGTATTTTTCAGACTAAAACCTTTATTTCATTGCTCTTAAACAGCTTCCATTCTGATGCAGTTCCTGACAGTTTGCTGGTCCCTTTCCCTCCCCTTTTAAGGGCTGGGTTAACGTGCTTGCCAAGCTTCACACCCTTAGTTAGTGAAACTATGTATGTATGCATTAAGTTAAAACCTGTTTCCTACCCTCCTTATGTGATTTCAATCCAGAAACCTTCAGTGGTTTTAAGGTAGCAAAGGGAATCCAAGAAAAGCCATAGAAACTTACAAGAGTCTTTCCTAATTAAAGTCCTTGTGGACATGATCTGCATTTTCCTGGCTCCTGCCGTTTTTCTCTCCTCTGCTTAACCCTAGTTAAGCTTGCTGATGGCAGGGAGGCATATACTCCAAAGGGCTGTGGGGTGTTTTTCAAATCAGGTCACATTTACTAGTACCCAAACAAAAGATGTTATCTTGGGGAAATTTTGGAGCTGGTACCTCAGTTTAGCCAAAGTAAACCTTAATCTGGCGCATAATGGGACAGAATCACAATGTAATTGACTGTTCTTGACATCAAACAAGAAGCAGATTTAAAAACTGATTTAAAAAACCCAGATCAATGGTAATTGGTCTTACAGTCATTGCAACAATGTGCAACATCTGTCTAGCACACCCTCCAAACACCTGCCTCTGCATGGCTATGAAGAAACAAACCATGTATCAACACAGTTTTATTTTCTAGCCCTGTTTAAAATGGAACAAACACTGGAATATCTCTCCCATGGGAAATTCCAATATTGCAACATCTGTTTCTGTAGACTGAAAATTCTCCATAACAGTTGTTTTGTTTGCTTTTGGAAAAAAAAAAAAGAAAAAAAGCATAAAGAAACATGTCATATGGAAATGTGGAAGTGCTGCTATCAATCTCTTTGTGGATGTTACAGCTTTTGGGATGACAGTCCCATTTCCACCATACATCATGCCCCTTGAGGAGTCACTCTCCTCCTGGATGTAAGGCTCCCTAAATTCGTCACATTCACTTTGCTCTCTGACAGTAGCAACAGATACCCCACTTGTCCCGTCCCAACTGCACCCTCCCTGCTGCAGGTGAAACAAAAAGCACATAGGTGAAGTGAAAAGGCCCTCTCATATATTCTCAGATGTTTTTCCCAATTTTGAGTGTGTGATGTTTTGCGTTTTTGCTGGCAGTGACAGCACAGCTCAACAGGTGACACACATTGCTGTTGATCTGCAGTGCTGTCTCTTACACCTTGTTTTAATGACAGTTCAAAAAGGCAGAGAGACTTCACAACATTTAGCTAAAGGCAGAGGAATGAAGATGGAAGATAAAATCTAAAAAAGGTGACATGAACACATAGAAAGGTAAATGAAGGCAGAGAGATTAGTTTGGGGGAAAAAGATCTTCTTTATCCTTACTCCCCCTTTCTATTCCCAAATAATGGAAAGGGAGAGTAACTTTCCGTAACGTATTCCTTTTTTCAAGTTGTTCCCTTCTGGATTTTTCTACAAATCGAGAACTTAGTAGTGTTAAATCACAACAGACCTCTTTATCAGGGCTGGATCCTCTTCCCATTTCTGATTTAATTTATGGCCAAACTGAAATTTCTTTGCTTTTATTTTCTATTTAGAATTATCAAGCCTGCAAGTCAGTGAGACATTTTGCTAACTAGTGTACTATGAGATATATGACTGTTGACTTTTCTGTCGTAGATTTATTTCTTTAAATGTTTCTGTTAGATAAATCATTTGAGCCTGTGTTTTATGATTTGATTGCCTGCTTATTCTTCTGCTGTTTCTTCTCACCCTAGTATTTTTAGATACTTCTTTTGATAATCAATATTTTACTGAGCACAGATAGATTAATATATACTTAGGAAACAGTTTCATGAGCCAGTATAGGATGCTCCTTATACATGTGTCTGTCACAAACATAATGGCAACTACAGCTGAGATAATCACAAGTGGAACAACCTTCTGTGAGGACTTGGAGATTATAAATTCAATGCTGCTTCCAAGGATGGGTTAAAACGCACAGTTCCCTAAAAATCCACTATATTCTCTACTCCATGACAAAGGTAAAATGAGGTACTTTCTTTTTCTGTAGAGCAGGCCAGGAATGGAAGCAGAACAGACTTTTCTGTGGGTTTCAGTCTATTTTTCATCATCAGAAACTATGGAAATTTAACTGCTGTTCAATCAGATCTGGATAAGCACCAAAACTTTGCAGAGACTGACTATTCAATGAAATATTCGAGCTTTTCTTAATTAGGCCATTGTTAATTCTAAATATCTATAGGTAAAACAACTCAGAAATTTATAGATCTATTTCCTTCAAAATGAAAAGTGAAGTTATGGAAGATGTAAGAAAAATATGTAGAAAATAATATTCTATTCCATTAATATTTTAAAGGTTTTCACTGAAAAACAAGCTTCCTAAGTTCTGTTTTTGAAAATGAGTATCTAAACAGGTTAACTTTTTTCTTGGACCTAAGAAGACTCTTATTAAAAACAAAAGATGCAAACAAAACTACTTTATTTTAAATTTTTTTGAATAAACTACAGCTTCTGAGAACTACAAGATACTCTTCTGTTATGAATCCAAAGAAGCTCTGTTAAACTTCACAGCCGAAAATTTCAGTGTGTAGCAGAGCTAGCATTTTGGCAATCTCACATGCCTTCTGTTTTGTTTACAAAAAAGTTGAGTGCAGTTGTCAGTCTCCACAAACAGACTGCCTGGCTCCCCTGGAGAGGTTTCTGCACCCCTCAAGCTCAACTATTTAGTGCAGAGGCAGCTCAGGGAGCGTTGCCTTACCTCCTCTCACCAGCTCCCACACCAGGTGGGAGGGGGGTGAGAGCCACTCCCACTTTTCTGGGGGCCACATCTCAGGTGGGCCCAAGAGTTGGACTCACCAGGGCTGGCCCCTCACCTTGAAAGGCTGGGGGCAAGACTTTATCTCTACGTAGTGGTTTGGAGCTCTGAGGAGCCAGGAAGGCTGAGCTTTTGTGGCTGAGCCGTTTCTAGACAATCCACTAGCCTAAACATAGTCCAGCTCTCTTTGATGCATGATTTTTTTTCTACAGAGATACCAGAAATAAAAGCTTTTGGTGACTAAAATCGGCAGCTATATCTCCAAGTGACTGATACACTACTCCCACAGGCAGCCCTTTTGGAAGCTGGTTCGTGATGTTATTATGCTGCTGTTTTTGGGATAAGTTGTGTGCTTCGGAATGCACTTCTCAGCACAACTGCAAATGAAATGTCTGCCACAGACACAGATAGTGGACGATAAATTATTGCTTTTCTGACATTTTCTTTCTGCAAAGTGAACAACAGTGAAATGAGTTTAGAAGTGAAAATAATCAGTCTTAAACTACATCTCTGGTACCTCCTATCAGTGATCTGGTTTCCTCCCTCTTGTGATACACACACATGTTAATCTGAAAATGATACTCTGACTTTTGAAGAACCTCTTAGAGAGCTGGTGATTTTTGTTGGCTTGGAAGAATTTATGAGTTTATCTGTACCCAGGATGTTCTATCATTCTCAAATTCTCAGGTGTTGAGTAGCTATGACCCTGAGAGGAGTGCAATGCAACTATTAATCTTGGTAACCATGGGATATTCTCCATGGGCATCATATGCCATTGTCAGTAGATCGGGGAACTGCTGCTGACCTTAAATGGAGAAAAGCAAAGGATAAAGGTCACCTTTGTTTCAGCTACACAACAAAAGTTTTGAAAATGTCTTGTCATGAAAGCATTAAAGATCTGCTGCACAAAACCCTTGGGCTGAATGGGGCTGACTTTCCTGACAGCTATGATAGTAGAATCCCTTTAGAACTGAGTAGTACTGCAGAAACTAACATGCTAAGCTGAAAAGGCACTGATTTTACATTCTTCAGTGTTCATGTGGTCCTGTGACCTTCAGAAAAAGCTGCTAAATCTTCGGGGATTTTTTTCTATGTCACTTTTAATTGTGATAATAACACACAGAAGTATTTCACAGTCACAGATATGTTTCAAGTGGAAGTGACTGGATACAAAAAAAAAACTATCCTTGGACATTATAGAAGTGGCTTTAAATATCTTTTATGCATGAAATACCATGATCTTCCTCTTTCCATATTGTCTTTGTATCCCCTTCAATTTCAACCAGGTATCCTAGGTATTTTCCCATAATTAAACTCTTGATACTTGCCTTCATGTTTATCATGGCCTTTGACAGGTTGTCTGCGACCACCTGGGCTTTCTCAAGTCTGTCCTTCAATCATTTTATAAAAATGATTTTATAAAAAAACATTAACTATTTAGCCAGTCATCTTGGCCTAACAGACCATCCATCACCCATGAGATTATTTTTTATATTCCAAATCTCCACAACACCTTGCCTCCTCTCCGCAAGTATAGGAGTTCATATCATCCTCTGGCTCTTCTAGAAGTAAATTTCAGATCTTTAATAATTCTCAACAGCTTAAATAGACTATGTCTCCATCCTGCCTCAAAGTCTGTTCTTTGCTTGTTGTTTTTTCTTCATATGCACAAGTTTAAACCACTTTTTATCTTTCTCAGGCTGAAATAAGGACCTGTACATTCAAAGCAGAAATGAGATGTGATATTTTGATGTTGTGGTATGAACCAGTGGACGGAGGTAGAGCCAACAACTTTTCATCCCCTGAGAAATCCTGAAGTGTCCAGTAAACCACAGTGCTGTGGATCAGTGTTTTCATCCAGAATCTCTGGATGAAGTCCCCAGCCTGTACTGGGCTCTGCTGAACAGAAAGTCAGACTAGATGATCATGACTACTCATACGACTCTCAGCATTTGGGAACCACCCCTTACAAAGGCGAGAACAGAAGAGCAGTCAAACTGCCAAAGTCTTCTGGTGAAGTCAGCAGGTTCAATAAAACTGAACATCTCTGTGTAAGCTAATGCTACAATTGCATGCATTAAGGTTTCAATTGCCTTAACTCCAGTGAGTGAATCACTTTAACTGGAAATCACATCACAGCAGTCACAGGGATCTTCTTAGGCTTATCCAATAACAAAGACTACATGGCCTTGTCTTCCTTGGGAGCTGAGCAGAGCCTTTATAACTGACATGGCAGGGGCTGTCAAGCTTTCAGTCAGTACTTGTCTCCAAGTACAAGCCCTTCCTGAGCGTTATTGAAAGTAAGGCTGAAGGAAACAACAGTTACTGACAATTTCAGAGACTGCTGGTTGTCTAGAAGTCTGATAGGAAAGACCCTACCAAACCTTAAGCAGTGTCCACAGGTGCAGAAAGCATATGGCAGGATTGAAGTCTTTCTCTATTCTTGTTTATTCTCTGGGTAAACTATTAGTCTATGATCCATGAAGTGTCTCCTATCCTGTTCCATTGAAATCTCATGAATTTATTTCATCTCAGCAAGATACAGCTTGCAAAGAGCACTTGTACTTGAGTAAACTAAGAGGATATTATGACACTTTGAATTGGGCTGCATCTGAGATGAGAAAACTTGAAAAGAATACTTCTTTCTTGCTTCACTGTAGGGATATTCTTCACTAGCCAGTCCCTTGGATGGCTGCATCCGAGGATATTTTGAACACTGCAGACACACCTCTCTGCCTTTCAGGCTGCCTTCTGTGCTATGATTCATGGTGGAAGAGGTTTGGTCTAGTGTCTATGTGTCTTTTGGGGTGTATTTCTGGCTGGGATAGTCAGTGGGCCCTGCAGCCATTCATCAGTGCTACCCTCCTTGGTGCTTCTCCTGCTGTTTTTGATATGTCTGTGTGAAGGCCTCAAGCATTGCAAAGCCAGCAGGGCTGCAGGTGAGAGATTGCAAGAGTAGATTTCTTTTTAGAAATAATCACAAGGTCAGTGCAGGCCAGGTTTAGGGAGCACAAGCTCAGCCTTTAAACAATTGCAGGTCATCACTGAAGGAATTATGAAGACACAGTGTGCTTGTGGCTGGGTGAGCAGTCTCAGTACCAGACAGCTCACTAAGGCCCCTGTGCACATACCCATGACTCTACTCTGATTGAAACCAAGATGAAAATGCTGATGCCTTTGCAATTTTTCTGCATTTTCTTTTATGGTCATATTGACCCATATACTTATAAATTCACCTGTATCGATGTCATCCTGCATCCATGGTAATATTGTCTTCCTCCCATCCTTAGAAGTGTGCATTTCTGATATCAATCTTGCAATTTCTGCTTAGGTAAGGGGCTTGAGTTTCATTCAGTTTTCCTGGCTAGGTCTGCTTTTTTAATGACTTTGTAAACTTTTGTGTGGGTAACTACAGCAGCTGTTTCTCTACCAAGCTTTAAATCTATTTTAGCCAGAACCATTGGAAGACCCATCACCTGTATAGGATTCTCTTACAAACAAAAATGGAGCCAGATGTTCCTTCAACTTATGGTAGCTGTCTCTTGAGTTATAGAAAGCATTTCCATTAGAGACTATTCTAGTTAAATACTTTTGAATATTGGTTCTGAAATTCTCCAAGTATTTGCCTGACACTAGTGAATGTTCACAGAAAAATGACTCTTTGCTGTCATCACATGGGTCACTCTGAAGATGTCCACAGCTTCTTGAGGGAGACAGACTTTGTAATCTGAGAAGATTGCTTTGGGATAAAATATCATGCTAACACCTTCTCTTTCAAAATGAGAGCAGCGTAGAAATTTGTAACTTCGAAAATCTGTCTCTTAATGCCATTACAGGATGCTCTCTTCAGAGACAAAAAAGTGTTCTATAATGTCATACAGAAATTATGAACTCAGGAAGGAGGAAAACTTCAAAAGTATGTTTGCTTTTAAACTTTATAAAATTTGTCCCTGAAAGTAGAGCAAATCCAAGTTTGCTGAGCAATATGTAAAAGGCCAGTTGCACTGGGAGTGGGCTTTCCTCTCTCGAGGAATCATGAGTGTGTTGGAAAGCAGTAGACAGAGAAATGCTGAACATGAGCAGTTTGAGAAAGAAAAAAAGAGAAGCTATCATCTCTTAAATTCTCCACTGGGGACAGTGTGATAAGTGATGCATACAGATACACTCCTACAAGATAACCCTTTTTTTAGGCTCTACCATATGTTCAGGAGCAGCAGTCACATTTTTCTTCGTGCTGGAGGGAGGGTGGAGTGATTCATTCCACAGCAAGGTAAAAGAAAAAAAATATCCACATAGAAGTGGCATCAGAAATATGACTATGAAAGTTCTGGGACACTTTAGAGAATAAAGAGGACAGCAGTTGCCAACAAACCCAGAGAGCACATAAGGGGAAAAGACCTGAGTGAAATATGTAGCAGGCTACCATATATTTACACTATGGAGTGAGAAATTATGCAGGTGTTTATAGAAACTTTTCTGCTCATTCACCTTTTCTACGGCACTGCAAAATGTTGCCAGAACGGACATTAAAGACCTACTCATTTTCTGAAACATGGTTATGAATTTTACTCATGACAGAATAAATTCTTTTCTACTGCTGAAGTATTGAAACCAATTAGGCATTCTTCAATATTTCACTGAGATTTAATCACTATGAGTCAGAGTTTTATCTTCATTAGGAGCACAGCCACATGAATTTAGGATCAGACTGGTTTTTGACTTGTAGCTTATAGTAAGGTTATTGTGGAAGAGAAAAACACATGTATGTGAGGAATCATTTGGCTCTCTGTCTGGAGTTTCTGTTGCAAGTTTATTTCAGTCTGCCTATGAGGCATATTAGATAGTAAATTCTAAGAGTATAATTCTAAGAGTAAAAGCCGATAGCTCACAGAAGTTTTCTGCAGTGCCACAGTTATCTCCACTTCATTTCTGAATTCATTTCTGAATGCAGCCCTTTCCAGCCACAAAGTAATTTCTGGCACTGTCACATTAGGGTAAATATCAATAGCATCAATAGCCAATACCAATAAAAGATTCATGCTTGAACGTGGGGGGATGGTACAAATACACACCTGCAAAGACAGAGTGAACATGGCAGGGAAATTGCCCTAAATGTTGGGTTTAAAAACAATCTTAAAGTGAATCAGAAGCCCTTGAGGCACTTGGACATGGGATGTTTTACGTCTCTCCCATCACCTGAGAGAGGCACAAGGGATCAAACAGGGGTGTGTTCTGCTTAAGATGTCTCCAGCCACTGTGGAAAAAAAGGCAGCCCCCGGGAAAATTTTCAAGACCAAAGACAGCACTTATTAGATCATTACCACTTTATTTCTTTTGTTACATATATGAGGAAAAAATGGGGATTCCTTTGACAGGCACTTGGTTATAGGCTACATCCTCCCATCTTGTACAGTCAGAGCTGCTGTTCAGCAGGTTTGCAGCTTCATTTCTTCTGCAAGTTTCTCGGTGAGACAGAGAAATAAGGAAGGAAATTAAACTTCTAAAAAAATTTAAAACTTCTGCAACGTTGGCTGACTTCCCCAACAAGTAGGAAAGGCCATCTCATCAGTCTAGATGCTCATCTGGCCCTTTTTCTCTCTTCATGTCAAAGACAGCCTTGATGGAGTCCTGCCACAAACTGATGGTTCTGCCTATCCGAATTCCACATGTCATGGGATTGATGCTGTCAGGGTGTGACCTAGGAAGGGGCCTGAAACAACATTTAGAGAGGTGAACCCAGAGCCTAACAGCTGTGTATCAAGTGGTACAGATGCAAGTTTTGGATTCCCTCTAACCCAGGCCACTGCTGACAAGTCAAAATCAGCAGTTCTGCTAATGAAGCACAACTTTACAGTACTCCATAAGGGAGTAAAATTTCCTTATTCTCACGTTCATACACTCTGAGCTGCACTCTGGTACTTCTAAGGTAACCATTTATTGACAAAAGAAGGGAAAATGCTTTCCCAAGTACAATATAATTTGTTCTTTAAACACTGCAGATCTAAGAAATCTCCCAGCCCATAGAGTTTTTACAGAGGATCATGCTTAAGTTTTCTCTGTAGGTTTACATTGGGTGTTAAAAAGTTGAGTCAAATGCTGATTACTATACTGATGATACTCATGACAAATATATGTATGGGAAAACAGAGTCATATAACTAATATACCCTAGAATGCAGTGCTGGGTGTGCTCTCCAAAGAGGCCCGAAATCTTATATTTCTATGTAGCAGTTTTTAAAAGTATTTATTGTGCTTCTTTTCTAGTAATGAGTCTGACTTTTGACTTCCTAGTCTTTTTGAAGGGATCACACTGAGGTTTTGATGCTGCTTGTTGTAGTGAATCAATGCTCAGCTCAACCTTTTTTTTCCTAAATATCAACGAACATCTGGCAAATTTCTACTACTGCTCATTTTGACAGGATGAGGACAGCATTCCCTTGTCTGATAGTAGAAGTGACTAATGATTCTGTAGTCTTCAAGCAGGCAAAAGTTGTGCATTTAGTACCATTGTGCATTTGATTTGCATTTTATTCCATGCTCCTTTTTGGCTCTCAGGGTAATTTTAGCATGTTCTACTTATTTAAACTATCTGGAGCTACAGCAGGAAAGCTCAGAGAAGATTTTACAGAGTGAAAATTTTGAGTTCTTCAGTCTTTGCCCTTGAAGCTTTCCAAAGCAGAGCAATCTGTCAATCTCTTCCTTCATTATTCTTTGAAAGTTTTTCAAGCTAAGATAAAGAAAAATCTATTCTTTCATTTCCCTTTCAACAGTACAGAGCACTTTTACCTGTTATTCCACAAAATTTATAGTTTTTCAGTAAAATTATTCATAAGCTTCTTTTCATTGTCTGTAATGTCCTCATATGGATGCCTGTAACAAGTAAAAGCTTTTGTTCTCCTGGTAAACAATTAAATATCCATGTCTGCAAAAACCTCCAGGAATGATGAGTGGCAATTAATCACGGTAAAGGAATAATAAAACTAGCAGATCTGGATGTAGCTGTATCAACAGACTTGATGCCATACCTACAATTTGTTGTATCTGGGGATTTTGTGCAGGCATATTAACTTCTTGGTCACCTGCTCACTGTCTGAGTCTCTTTGATCTTAAAACCATATTCAGTAGTTTCAGCTAGAAGTGTGTAAATCTCAGGAGCCAGGTAAAACTTTTATCAATTGGTGAAGTTGAAACACAAGAAGAAATTCTGCTCTCTTCTTAATGTTACACAATCAAACCTAAAGAGAACAATCAGGGTTCTCTTAAATAAGAGGGAGATACCAAATTTGAGCAGTCCTATATTTATAAACTCATTTAATATGCAACTTTGTTTAAAAGTAGGATTTGTTTCCTTTTCTGGTACTTAAAAATCTTCTTCATACTTTCTGTGAGTGAGAACTAATTTGAGGATGGCCAAATATATATTTGCGTAGTATTTGGCTAATTCTTGGAAGAGAGAAAAATCCAAGAGACACTGCTCAAGCTTTCTTCTTTCCAATGAGTTCACTAATGGGATGCATAGCCTGGATTCTAGACCGCTGATATTTACTAGGCTGCTAGTAGTCTGCTTTTAGACTCCTAATTGTGGAGAGTTGGTAATCTGTAAATAAATAGCAGAATACTTTGTACTGAATTTTGTTCATGTACCAGAAATCTGTGGCACTTATCTAAGATCCTTTATCAGAGAAATATATTGCTAAAAGATAAAAAACATATTTCTAGACAATAATATCATGTTACTGTTTGAAGCTATAACTGACTTCTCATCTTCTTTCTCCTGGGGTCACTATAAACTAAAACTTGTTTTCTTGCTGGATGGGTTTTAGTCTCCTTTTCAGTAATGGATTTGTCACACAATACACTTTCAGTCCAGGCTCAGATTTGAAAGAAGCAGGGTGTCTCTGGTTGGTGAGAAATGCTTTTGTCTAGTTTTGGTATCATAAACTGAAAGGATGTAACTGTGTTCTGTCCTTTTGTAGAGCATTCCAAAATTCAACATTCTCACATATTTATAGGCTATCCAGTTCTTCTAGCCTTCCTATTCCTTTGCTTTATATGCAATACCCAGAAACCGACAAAATATCAAACATCTACTTTAAGAAATACCTTCATTGCATGTCTATGTTACATTTTTCTTTCTTTTTTTCCTGTTTTTTTTTTTTTTTTTCTCATCTTAGGACACAATATTTTCTGACCTTTAGTGATTTTTGCACTTGTTCTCATTATGCATATGAAGAAAAAAAAAAATCACAAATGTTACTGCAAAAGTCACCTTAAAACATTCTGGATTTCTTTATCTTGTACATACTTCATGGAAAGTTTTGTTTCAAAAATTTTTTCTTTCTCTTCTAGCTCAGAATCTAGAAGTTTGATGATTACTTTGCTTATATGTTTTTGAAAATTTTCCTCAATTTACAAGAAGCAAACAATTCTTCAGTATCCCTTTTACATAGTAAAAGGTATTTCCAATGTTTGATAATTGGGTAGAAGGTTTGTCAGAATGGTTTTCTAATAATAGGTAAACTAAGTCTGTGTCTTTGGTGAATTGATAGATACTCCTTTAGCTCATTTTTCATGAATTGGTAAATGCATTTCTCCCTTTCTCTCCCCTGAAAATTAAACTATTTTTTTAACCTTCATGATAAGAGAGATGCTTGACATTCTGGTAGATAACAATTCCTTACCCCTTGAGACTATCCACAACAAGTTCAATCACTGAGGCAGGGAAACACTTAAATTATATATGTTTAAATATATCATTAATATGCATATTTAATAATGCATAAATTGTATCTTAAACTACTGCTGAGACACTCTTCTGTACAAATTGATATATCAGTGTGTGCACAGTTTCTATGGGTAGTGATGCCCATCTCATTTAATTTCATTTCGTGATTCTTTCTTTTGCTTGGAATAATTAGAATAGTCTTGTCAGCTGTTAGCTGACTCCACACTTCTCTTACCAGTGCACAGATTTTTTTGACAGAAGAACTTGAAACAGCATGTTGGAGTTTGCTTTGGCCAGCCAGTTACAAAATATGGGCAAAAATAACTTCAGGCAGTGCCTGGGGTTTTTGTCATTCCAGCATGACCTTCTGGACACCAAATTATCCTGTGTGGTAGGACACGAGGTTTCTATAGGACATGTGAGTTTCAACCTGGCATAAGTGCTCTGAGTTGCAAGCATGGACAAAATTATTAGTAACTTGTTGAGGATCCTTCATTTCAGCTCACATGAGCTCTCACAGAAAAAGGGTGTGGACACCTGTTAACCACTATAGGCTCCCTTCATCATAATTTACACAGATTTCACTGCTTGGAAATGACTGGAAAACCCCACTTGTAACCCTCAAGAAAGGACAGTGTATGGTTGAATCTCACAGCTGTGTTCTGCCAGGAAAATAGCAGATTCCCTTTTCCAAATTAATTTAATTTGACTTTCTAAATGTGCTCATTACTTCTAATGTTGCTCCCTTCTGGTAACCTCTGCTGGTAGGGAAGGATGACCTTTTCTGATGTAACTGTCCAATACTGCAAAAAAAAAAATCAGAATTACCTTAGTCAGAGAGAATAACCATGACCCTTCATGTCAAGTGTATGAGCCATTTGTCCATAAAAACTTGGGAAAAGTGTGTCCCAGGTCCCAAATTCTGCTTAATGACTTGAACGCCACTTTCATGGAAAACATTTACCTCTCCCCATCTTTAGAAACAGGGTGGTTGTAATATGTTATTGCCACTGTCAGGTACTAACTTTACAAACTGTTGAGTAATCTGAAATATACTGGCTAGCTCTTTGAAACATTGCTGTGAATTATGATAGCTTTCTTACTCTACATTTACGTGTAGATGCAGAGTGAATTCATTAGTGTGCCTCTGCATTGTTTCCATAAATACTTCAGCTTCACGTTTACTAACAGAAATATTGTGTGGGCTTTCAATTACTCTGCTAATGAGCTTAAATATGTTTTAGTTGGATTTGAATAAGTGTGAGGAATTTTTTTTCGAAGGCAGTTAGTATAATGAGGTGAAAGGTGTCCTGTGTGTTGCTGAATAGCTTGGGTGTGACTGGATTAATCTTTAGAGCTGACAAGGCTTCCTAGAGAGTATCTGCTTTTCCTATAAAGATGAAATGGAACGCTCAGGGTGCTAAATGTCTGCTGCTGTCATGTCCAAAGAAATTATATCACAAATCAAGGAGCCTGAAAGTCTAATTTGGGTTGTCATACCAGCATGAAACAAAATGAGATTGTCCCAGTGCAGTAGCGTGCACCTGGACAGCTAAAGTGAGCACCTTCAATGATTCAAAGAATCACAAGAGGTTTCTGATGATCTTCATCCAAGTGCCTCACCCATTGTGCCTGACTGCAACTCCCTGCACTTTGCAAGAATCTTGTCGAGAATTATAAAGAGAAGAAAGTTTTCACTTAGAGCAATGCCAATGGAGGGGAGCAGAATACCTTGTGCCATGGTTCCCCTTTCTCAGCCTTGGGAAGTAATGTCCCCTAGAGGCCTACACTTTCCTCTGTCACCAGATAAATTACTTCAAAGTACCCCCAGGGGACATTATTCAGCAGCCTATAAAAAAAATTATATTCTCTGAGCCAATAGTTTAACGTTTGGGATGATTTGGTTTTGTTACTCTCCCTTGTAGCACAAGGCATATATTTAGTCTCTGTATCTCTCTGGCTCACCATCTTCTGATAGGCATATCAATTGTTTTCGTCTCTACATTCTCTTCCCTATCTCCAACCCCACTTTTCCAAACGAGCAAGAAAGAACACAAGCAAATTAGGAAATAATAATGAAATTATATGTACTATGTGTTTTATTTGACAAGATAGATTCTCTGAAGGGCAGCTGGTTGAATGAGTGATGAGAAGATAAATTTCAGAAAAACAGGAAGGGATTTGTGTTTAATAATAAATGTTCCACCTGAAGGCAAAATTATGATTGCATATCATAAAACCCCCCAAACTAATAAAATAAAAATGCAAGAAATTATTCATGCTGGGTTGATATAGTGTTTACTGAAAAAGTCTGGCTACCTCCTGGTATTATATGACATTTCCTTATGTTGACATGATTGACAGAGGAATTATACCCTGTTGCTAATACTAACAAACATCTTTTTTCCCAGGACATCAGAAATAAAACTGTCATTTTTTCAAGATATAGGTCACAATAGGTCTCTGTCTTTCCCAATTTCTGAGTTAAAAAATCTTGAATCGGGTGCCAAAAGAGCAGTCTCACACAGAAATATACTTGGTTCTTTTTACCTGTGATTTGGTTTGGTTCTTTTTTTTTTTTTTTTTCTTTTTTTTAATTTCTGAGGCCTTAGGATGATCTGAAGACACATATTCAAGGATTTCTCCTGGAATCTGAAGGGTCAGAAGTTAATCTCCATTGTTAGCTTACTTAATTTTTAATAATGTTTTAGATTCTATTTTCATTCTATCACTTCAGAAACTGGGGCTTTCCAGGATGAAAATACAGAAAAAAATTACACCAGTATATCCCATAAAACTTTCAAGCAAATCACAAAAGTTGGCAGCCAAGAAGAATGCTAAGTGTGCAGCCCAAATTTGTCAACTGCATCCCAGTTGACAAATCTTGCTCCCAGGCAATACATCATGTGTGACATTTTCACTTCAATTTAGATGCTTCTAGTCTTCCTCTGATCTTTTTTTGCCCTTTTCTCCAGATTTCTTAATCTCTGTCCACCACCTGAGGTCTTTCCACTCTTGATTCACTTCACTATCTTTACAACTGTCTTGGCTTTGCTGAAAGATCCCCACATTTTTACAGAATTTTTAGTCAATCTTACTCCAGTGTGCCCCCACTGATACTTTCCCTCTCCGCTTTCTCTACCACCCTGTTTCTATCCTTCTGAGAATGATGGTGGACACTCTACCTGAAATGCAGGACTCTCTCAGACCTTTCTACAACACTCAAAGACAAATTACCTGATTACCTGGAATCTTTTCTCTTTTTTATTTTTTTTTTTTTCTCCAGAAAAACATATGAAACTGGACTGAAGGAAAAAAACAAATATCTTAAATTAGGGAACAAACTTATAAATTAAAAAAAGGATCATTTTTTGGCATGAGATTTTCCTTGAAAAATGAAAATTGTTCAGATTCCAATGCTTAACATTTCTGGATTGATTTCTCGTTCTCAGAGTAATATTTTGCACTTAAGTGCAAGCAACTTTATCTAAGAGGAAGTTTAGGAGTGTACAGTGAGACTGATATTTTCACAGTAAGGCTTTACTATACAGAAAAGATAGTGTGCTAACTAACTGGAATATAATTTTACAAAACAATGGCTATTTCACCCTTGCATCCCTCTTTTTCTTTCTTTTCCCCTCCTCATTACAAACTACAGTGCAAAATGACACCACTGGTTAGCAGTTGCTCCATAATTAGTGTGTAGTGTACAACAGCCACAAAATTCACACCCGAGGAATTAAGCTTTTTTAACCCGATTTTCTTCACCTTTCCCTGATGCAGCATTTAATAAATTATCATGACTCTATTTTGAAGTCCTAGCATTCATTTCAGAAGGAAATATTGTACACGAGTAGTATATAGTATAGATATATATTATATCTACAGGTAGTGTATAGACCCAGATAATAAAATAAAAATTGTGCATAGTATATAGTTCTGTATACTATTGTGCATAGTATGTAGTTCTTATAATATATTTTAAAAAAAAGAAAAGGACTGTGAGAAAAGCCTCATAGTCTGGCATGTTAACTATAAAACTGAGTCTTGGAAGTTCAAGTACCTTCCCAAAAGAGTTGCCTTGACAGACCCCTGCAAGTTCTGTGATTAAAGCAGTTTTAGGCTAAACTAGATGGTATCATATCCCTCTTTAGATGGAGAAAAGGAATAGAATTGCCTTGCCAATTAACCTAATCTGAGTTTTGTCTAATTTGTCTGTTTTTCATAACCACAGTATTAACCAGCAGTTCAGTCCTGCTAATCCCCAGTGCTACATAGAAGAAAAGAACCATTTGTATGTTACAGTGTAATCACAATATCTACTAATTTCCTCTGATACAATACAGGCCTCTTTTGAAAGGAGATTGCTGGCATTATCCCCATCTTATAAATGAGGAGCCTTACAGTACAGCAAAATGATTTCTCAGGAACCGAGAGTGACTGATAAAGTGGAGCTTGATATCAGTGAAGCTGATAAAGGAAGAATAAAACTCAGTTATCCTAAATTCTCAGCACAGTTCATTCTCTGCAAGATTCAGTGCTCACTTACGTCTGGGATTATGGCAGAAGTCTGCAGCAAACCATTTTCCCCAGCATTTCTAACTCATTTATTTTCTAATTTTCTTAATATCACCACACACCAAAGTGAATAATTACAAAATTGCTTGCTTTCTGTATGTTGTGCCCACAAGGACATAACAAGGACATTTTATTGGTAATACTAAATAAGGTTGACTTCAGATAAGAGTTCCAGCACTCTGCTTCCCTTTTTTAAAAAAGTGCCTCATGGACCCATTTTGATGCTTTCCCAAAATGAGATGCAAATCTCCATGGATTGAAGGGAATGCATTTTTTGAAAAAGCCCTGCAAACCTTCACAGCTTCATAACTCTTCATCACACATTAACTCTCCAAAGAGCATCTGTCTACTGTTGTTTTTTTTCAGACACTTATGCCATGCCCCAGTCCCAGCCATTGGTCCCCTCCTCTTCCAGTAACTAAAGCTATTGTACCAAAGATGAGAGAAGGGGTTTTTTTCTTGTAAATTAAGAAAGTCAGTCAGAAGACCCTTATCCTCATTTCACTCCTTTATAGAGGCAGGATTTTCAGAGAGGTCAGAACATTGTCAGTACACAAAGAGTTTTCTTTGGGATATTTTGACCTTCAGATAGGATTCAGAAGCTAGATTAAGCATCAGATAACAAAATCCTGGCAGGAATGTACATATTTGTCTGCTCCTACTCCAAAGAGAATAAACTAAACAGGAAAGGAAGAAATTACTGTGTCTTATGTCTGGGCAGTGAAATTTCCATAAGATTTTCAAATTTTGTCTTGACCAAGCTGGAACCGAATTTACACTTTCCCCATTTGTGTATTTGTTTGCTTTCCCAGTCCTCACTGCTCCAGAACTCCTTAAACTGGATAGATTAAAACCTTTCATAACCTATAATCTATAAGCAAGTCTTTTGTTAGTTGATATCCTCCTCCACTTAGTCAACTGTCACTTTTTTTTTCCTGAAGAAAAGCTAGTATCAAATTTAGATCTTTATTCTTCTTTTCTGATAAGAAGCATCTCTGCTAGATCAAGTTGCCTTGAAGAACAGGTGTACCATATCAAGCTTGTTGCTTCAAGATGTCACAACTATTATGTGCGTTTACTATCTGAGGGTTGGCAAGTGAACACCAGGATCTACTGAATTCCAAAAGCTAAAGACTTTAAAAAGCCAGTTTTCATCTTTAATGCACCAGAACCTTGATATCTAAAACCAACTTTCTGTGTTTAGGTGATGAGAGGACTGAATAAAGTCTAGCAAGACCTCTGGCTAGACCCAGTTTTATTGGCCTCTCTTAGGTTTACAGCAGCTCTGTGCTATTGAGTCCCAGAGTTAAGGGCATGGTGGTCCAGGACTAATGGCACTGCTCTATGGAGCAGCCATGAAGAAACACCTCCTCTTAGGCAGCAAAGCAAAGATTGAAGTTGCATCTTGCAGCTACCTGTGTTGGGGACATTTAAAGAAAGAGTCATCAATACCCAGAATGAAAATGTGTCTGCACTGATTTTAGATGTGGGGAGCCTTAAGAGATGTCATCCATCAGTATGTTTGGGGAAGGTAGACCAAAGCATGGAGCAATGCCAGAATACTCTTAAAATTTGGCAAGTTTAAGAGAATAAGATTGCCTGTCCTGTAAGATAGAAAACTAAGCCTAAAATTAATTACTTAACTCCTACTACTTCTGAAATCATTGCTTATTCCTATGCTTAGCTGTTCCTTAGCAGAATAATTTGAATATTTTACAAGAACATTTAAAGTTTATTCACAAAAACATCTAAAATTCTTTATTTTAGATATATATGGAGAGTTGATTGCTTTTTCCTTAACTGGGATTACAATTGTAATCTTTTCAAAACACATTATTAGTCCCAATATTATCACAGATGTAGTTTCCAGGATTCATTGAATTTAGAAATTACTTTATTTCTTTTTAAGGCTAAGATGAGGTTTTAATTATAGCACATTTCAAAACAGTTAACTTGTCCAAGCTTTAGGACTAGTTATGGCCTCACTTTGGTTCATTAAAAAATGAATTTGCTAAGCATTTCTTGCTGCTATTCACTACCTGCCTGTCCTTGAAATATTCTAGGCAATTACATTTCCTTGGAAGCTTGTGTGTAATTGTATTTGAAGAAAGCAAGTAAAATGCTTCAGTATTTACTGAAATTGGACATTAGTGTGTGAGGCTGAACAACTGTATTTATATTTTTGTATGTCCGTTTGCTTTTTATAAAGAACGACATCCTTACCTCAGGCCAGACTGAAGGGTTTTGTAAGTGGTGAGAAAGTATAAATGCAAAGATGACCAGACATGTGCAAAGCTATAAAGTGTGTAAACCCAGGTGTTTGCTGCTTGCTTGGAGACAGTGGTCTCTCTTGTCTCTGTGTTTCATCAGCACAAAGCCAAAGGAATCACTCGAACAGATGGTGTTATAGTCCTGTTTTTCCAAGAGTTATGACCCAAGTCCAAGACCCAGTTTGTAGGGCTGACTGCTCTTTGTGCTAACAGTGCAACTTGTTTGTAATGAGGTTTTACAGTGAAATAACTTCTGAATTACTTAATGGCTGCAGATTTTTTTTTAAGCTTTAGTCTGGGAGTGGTAGTGAAAAGTGGAGTATAGCACTGCAGAAGGAGATAGGAAGTAATTGATGAAACTATTTGAGGGTTTAAAATAAAATGTTTGACGATCAATAGTATTCTGTTATTCCATATATCATCCTTGGTCTGTGCATGTATACTTGAACAATTCAAAGTGCAGTCTGCCATGAGCAGAGGTGTTTTGTTCACAGAGCTACAGGGAGAGCAGAACAATTAGAAATAGCTTGAGACCAAATATTTCAAATCTTGGAAACCATTTTAGCAACAGTATCTGGAATGTTTCATGACAGCTTCTTTATGACCTCTTGGCTCATTCTGAATAGCTCATCTATATCTGTGTCAAACAGCTCCATTAGAATGATAAATGTGCCTAGAATTTCAAATACAACATTGAGTAAACCTACCAGATGATGTTTATATTCTAAGTGTCTCTCACCAATATTTTTTCCTTACAGAATGTTTTTTTCTGTGTTTGTTTGCTTTTTAAAAAGGAGCCACATCATCGCCTGTGGCCAGACTGAAGGGTTGAGTAAGTGGCGTGAATGCATAAATGCAAAGATGATCAGAAGATCATCTTTACAGTGCCTTGACGTTGCTGCTTCTCTGTGCAGGTCTGTTCCTCCCACTGCACAGAAGGTGCTCTGCAGAGCTGCAGTTTGTGCTAGCTGTGGCAATGATTTGAGGCTAAGGAAGCCTTGCGCTCCCACAAGGAGCCTGCCTTGTTCCTTTGCCCAGGCCTTACCATCCCAAATAGTCACACCAGCTCACTGTGTGTTCCAAACGCCTGTAGGACTCCCTTGTTGCTGGTGCAAAAGACCTGCAGATCTAAGTCATAATGGGCTGTTTTAATTTCAGCTTTTTTTTTTCTCATCCCAGCCCGTAATGTGGCAGTAATGAGAAACATGCATGGGGTATCTCTTTGGTGTTATTCTTGGCTACCCACCAGGAACCAAATCTGGGATGCTCCACTGTGTTCCACTAATGTGCTGCAATTTTCACCCATTTTAAATAGGGGTAGACCATGTCCATTCCCATCTGCTAATTTGGAATGCTAGTGATGCCCTAATATTGCATGAGAATAATGTCCATAAAAGTCTCAACTTGGAGCACAGCTTCAGCCTAGCTATTTGGTTTTTGGAAATAGATTTACACATGAGTAGATTTTTTTTTTTTTTAAATAAACCCTCTTATTTCTGAATCTCTGTCTTCCTGCCTCTCCTCACGCTTCCACAGCCCATACTGCCAATGCCAGTGTTTCTTTTTCACTCACACAGGGGAAGGTGGTTGCAGTGATACATTTCTGGCAAAGACGATGATGGTAGTTACATTTTTAGGAGATCTTTCCCACAGTGGGGAGTAGGAGGATGGGGAAAGTAAGTGGGAGAGTGGAGAAAAAGAGAGGAATGGTTGTCTGCCTTTCATTCTCAGTCAATGAGAAAACTAAGTGTAGACCCTTGCCTTCACAAGGTAAGTACCCTGCTGATGTTAGACAGTAAATGTTCAGGCACCTGTGAAGTGATGTGACAACTGCCACGTTGAGACTCAGCAAGCACAAGGGTCATTTGCATACTCAGAAAGAACTGCTCTTTGTTTGCTTTTATTCTGAGTTATTTGTTCAGGTTTGAATATATTTCAGATTAGGACAGATGCAATTGAGGAGAAAAAGAAACCCCAGTTTAGTTTGGTCTGCTATTTCTTATTCCGTTTATTGCACAGTTGAGAGCTGGCCCTCAGAACTTTTGTGTTACTAAATGCTGGGATGTTGAGCCCTCAGGAGTTGGGAAGCTGGAATGCTTGTTTGAATTTTATGGCTCTGAATATTATGGCTCTGAATTTTATGACTCCTCACTGCCAGTACTCGGAACAGTTAACATCACATTGCTCCAATCTCTGTTCTCTCTTTTACCTTTGAGTCAAGAGTAACCAATTCTTTTTTTCTTTTTCTTCTTTTTTTTTTCCAAGGATGATACCAGCTACAAACAAGGCCTTTGTTGTAACCAACCTCGTTTCTGGAACAGGCTATGACCTCTGCGTCCTGGCAATGTGGGATGACACAGCCACAACCCTTACTGCCACCAATATTGTTGGATGTGCCCAGTTCTTCACCAAAGAAGACTACCCTCAGTGCCAGTCGATGCACAGTCAGTTCCTGGGTGGGACCATGATTCTGATCATTGGAGGCATCATTGTAGCAACTCTGTTGGTATTCATTGTAATTCTCATGGTCCGCTATAAGGTCTGCAACAATTCCCAGGGGAAGATGTCTAATGTCAGCAACGTATACTCACAGACGAATGGAGCACAACCAGTTCAGAACGGAGTCTTGCCCCAGGTCAATCCCAAGGTGGTGGTGAGAAATGAACTCATGGAGTTTAACTGTCAGTCTGCGCGGAGCAGCATCTCCTCTTCCTCCAGCTCTGCAAATAGCCGTGACTGTGACAACTACAGCCTCCAAAGTGAACAGGGCACATTGTCCAGTAAATGGAGGCCTCCTTCCCGGTCAAAACACAACATTGACCGGCTAATGGGAGCTTTTGCCTCCCTGGAACTGAAATGTCAGAAAAAGGAGGAAATGACAGACTCCAGAACTTCCACGGTGGCCCGCCACTCGGACAAAGAGCCACTGCTGGGCCAGACAGAGTCCAAATTCCGCAGCTTCCTCATGTTGCCTCTGGAGGGCAAAACTAAACGTAGCCATTCTTTTGACATGGGGGACTTTGCCACATCTCAGTGTTGCACCTACCCAAAAAAGATAACAAACATTTGGACAAAGAGGAGCCTTTCGGTCAACGGCATGCTTTTGCAGTACGATGACAATGACCTAACAGGGGCAAAAGGGACTTTCGGGAGCTCAGAGTGGGTAATGGAAAGCACGGTGTAAATATCAGTGTCTCCCCCCTTCTCTTCTCCCCTCATGTGTTGTAAAGCGTGGTTTTCTTCAGGGCCATGCAATTGGAAAGAGAGGGGAGGAAATATTTTCTGTTGTACTGGCCAAAAAGATAAGCAAGCAATTAAGTTACGAATAGCGAAAGAGGGTCATGAAATGTGAATAGGCACATGTGGTACCATTCCTGTCTGGCCCCAACAAAACCATGAGTGAATGTTTCAAGGAATTTGCTAGTTGTATTTAACATTGCTTTCCAAAAGTTACTGAGACTCTAGGGGAACCTTCACACAAGATTAAACAAGGAGGATGAAAAGGGGTTTAACAGCAGAAATTTAATTTTAAAGGGTTTCTTTTTACTTTCTTTCTTTCTTTTTTAATGACACTTTTTTTTTTTCTTTTTTTTTTTTTAACCACAGGAATACACTTCTGTGATTATGACTGTTGTTATGATATATCTGGTTGTCATTTCAAGGGATTTTCTCAAAAGTGCAGGCAGGGCACCCACAGGGGCAGATCAGAGTGAATTGTTCAGCATAATTTCATGGTCTTAACTGTGACATTTGGGCAAACAATATTTGTTGTTGAATGGACTTTGGGTTGGTATTTAATTATTTCTGTTCTTTTTTGATTTGTTACTGCTTTTGAGTTTCTTTTTTTCCCACAATACAAGGTATGTTTCCATGCATATTTTGGTTTTGTTTTCAGCCTCATCAAATCGCCCAGATGGAAAGGAGGATATGTACAAAGGTCAAATATCTGATGTACTGTATAACCCACTTCTAATACTATCCCCTTTTGTCCTCGGAAAATTTAAATCTAGGGACAAATAATTAAAAAAAAATATCATCCTCTTTCTTCCATCTCCTTCATAACCTCTTCTTGTCAATGCTCAAGGTAGATTGCAGCAGATACTAATATCTATAGGGAGGTTGCTATCAAAGATGGGGAAAATAGTTATCAGAATACCCTAATAAAAGGATATCTAATAAAGGATAAAAAAAGGGAAAACAAAAGTAGCTCCTGGGAATTCTCCACATTATGAATAGCAGTGGCTTCTGGTAGAGGTCATGCTCTCACTCCTCTAAAATGACAGATTTATACCCTACTGAAACAAAAACTCCTTGTCTGTGTAGTCATCATGGCGTGTCTTGACTGTACCAGTAACATCAGGAAAATTAAGTTTTTGCATATTTCAGGGGATTGGCTATGTTCCAAATTAGCCACAGAAGCTGAGTTTGGCTGTCTCAGAGCAGGGGGTGTCCCATGTATCCCCTGCGTTACACAGAGGCCGTCCCCAGTCTGGTGAACTCCTACTCCCCTGTCCCTCATCCTCAGGAAGACACTTATAGCAGGAGCTCTTCAGGGTTTGTAAACGAATTCTCAGACTGGTTTTTGGTGAGCATTGCTGTTGTTGTAGAAATACACATGGCCCAGACAGCAGAATTTATTTCCCTTACCAATTTTACTGCGACTTCTAGCATTCTGCTGGCTACTGCAACTGTCCTGTCATTTGTTTATTTATTTGTTTGATCAATTGTTGGAAACCATTCTAAAATTGTACATTACTACTATGATTTTGTAAAAGAGGGGAAAAAAGTGTACAAGGCACACAGAAAATAACACATGAAAAAACTCTATGTATATTTTTTTTAAAAGGTTCAGAGATATATTGTGACATGGCTGTGTACTTGATCTTGTATTCGTCATGTTTCCTACTTGGAGTTTTAGATAATGACATCCCTGTGATCAGAATATTATTTCCTTTATTTTCTTTATCTTCTTTTTTTTTTTTTTGCTACAAAATGTACAGTAAAAAAAAATCCTTGGGGAAAAAAAAGTACCTGCTTTTCATTTATTTGTTAGTCTGTGGTCTACTTTGAAACCTAAGAAGTAATTATTATTTAAATTATCTTTAAAATTTAAACATTTACTTTTTCTTTCCCACAAACCATCTGTGACTTCAGGATTTTGGGTATAAAGCAGGAATCAAAAAATATATACCTTTTCAGAATTCATTAGAAAAGACCTTGTAAAAGGCATTTCACCTATTTTTCTGTTGTTACATTTATACAGGTCTATATTACTAGAGTACTCTAAACCCTGATCTAAAATCTGCACACAGAAGAGGTAGCATTTTAGACTTAGGACCTGACTTTCTGTAGGTTTTTGCTCAGATTGTTGCTCACCAACAACGTTAATAGATTCAAGAGAGATCCAGTCAAACTTTCTTTGGAACATTTCTCAAACTCCCTGTTTTTCTCACTCTTTCTGAGACGAATGACACCTCCAGTGCCAGAATCTACATAATCCAACTGTCCAGATGGCAGTTCGTATTAACCATTAATGACACGTACATTTATGTTGCACTGAAAACTCTTAAAGATGTTCCTGTAGTGAGATAGTAATTTCCTTTTCCTTGTTCCACTGTGGTGCAGTTGGATTTTTTTCTTATGTTGCTACTTCGCTCTGAACATGACAACTGGGTTGTTTTTAATTTAGCCATTGAGTTCATCTTCAATATTAGTAGCATATGCAGCCATGCATTTTCGAAGAATATCACATACTGTTTTCTCTCTTAAAGAGGAATACTCTTTCACATTCTCATATAAAATTAGAGGAAATAATCCAACAGATGCAATTTTAAAATAATGGATAGTTACCAAAGAACCAAGGTAATAAATTCCACACTCTAGCAGCTGAATTTATTACTGTTAATCATAATATTAATTCATTTAGCTTTAATGAGGCTCAATTCACATCAGCTGATTTGCAAATACTGAACAAAATTGAACAGGTGCCGAGTAACTGCCTTTGGTCCTCGCAGTACTTGGGAGGAAAAGGATCCAGGGACCCAGAGGTGAGGCAGGGAGTCTCATGTTGAGTCAGCAAGTGGCCAACCCTCAGAGCAGGTTGGAGCTACTTATGGGTTGTGATCATCCTTAAGGTGCCACCAGTCGCTGCCCTGCTTCCACTAGCAACAAAGCAGGACTTTGGAATTATCCTGGGGCTTCTTCTTTACTCCTCTGCAAGCTGCTGAAGGCAGCTCTGTAGTTTGGGTTACATTCTGAATCCATGCCCTAATTGCTAAAGTGCAACTAAGGCCCCAGGGTCCTCCACACACAATCTGACCAATCCCTACCTTGCCTCTGTTTTCCTGTGTGGACCTCACTCAGCACCTCTGGATTTGATTATTGTCCTGTAGTGCTGGTAGGGATTTGGGGTAGAAATTCTTTCTTGCCTCGCTTCTGAGCACAACTGCACATCAGTGATTCCTGAAATGATACATAGATGCCCACTTACTTGATGCCATAAATATTCTCACTCATCACTGAGGAGCTGAGCTAGCTTCAATGGCCTAGTCCTCTCATCTCAGAGGAGAGAAGAAGAGAGAACTTCTACACTGAGAAGTTTATACCCTGTCTCACAAGTTAATATGCCTGATGTGCAGCTGCACCAACCATGTTTTAGGGGCAAAGATCAGGTAGTGAAGGTAGTAAGGAAAACAACAGAGATCAACAGGAAAAGAGAAGTCTGGGAAATTGAGGGTGTTAGAGAATTTAAAGTGAAGCCTATGGGAATAATTAAAGACATCTGCATATGCATATGTAACTACTGTAAATTAATTTTTTTATGTGTTTTATAATAGTGGAAATAACTTTTTTCCTAAAAATATATGCTATCAGCTTAAAAGAAGAAGATAGGATTCCACTGTTAAATTCTACACAGTTAGTCCTGCTAAAAATCCAACCCAAATCCCCAAAATATCATCCTATCATCCTGAAGGATATTAAACAAGATGAAAAAAATGGAACTTTCTGAAAGTAGTGATTATGTGGATTTCATTTGATGTCTGCTAAGAGCCAAATGGTCATATGAAATGAAAATAAAAGTGTGTGTGAGTGTGTGTGTGTGTGTGCGCCTGTGTATGTACATATGCATAGCAAAGCAGACCAGACTATTTCTTTACATTTATATCGTTACAGATTTCATGAATTGGAATATATTTTTGGTTTCAAATGTTCTTTCTGAGTTTGCCAGCTCTAGAGAACAGCAAACTTTCCCACTTTCCTTAGAAGAAGATAACCCATTTAATTTGTCTCCAAACTACATGCTGTACTTGGTTATAATTTGGATTAGTTTGCTTGTAAAGCAATGCATAACATAACAAAGAAATGAGAGATGTTTCTGCCTGGCATGATGTGAGATTTAAAAAGTGTTAGATTTTCCTTTGCTAAACTTGTTTATATTCCAAATCATGGGATTGATCTGCTCAGGCAAGAGAAGAAAATAATGTTCCAAATGCCTGCTTGTTTAATTTCTCACCCTTCACCCAGCAAAAGGTTGCAAAGACAGATGACCAAAGACAGTCCTAGGAAGCTTCTGAATGAGTGCAATAAATGCAGCAACTTTAATACAGCAAATTTAAGCACATTCTAACCTGGAGGGCAATGAATAATTCCACCTGATAGCTAAGAAAACATTTTAGTCTTTGAACAGCTTGAATGTCACATCTGCTTGCAATGTTTTGCACCCATTAACCCGCGGGTAACCCACAGTACACCATATGGTGCTCACAGCACACCCTTCTACCCCTTGCAGCCTATTTCTTTGGAACCTTTTCTCAGTGACTCTCTGTGTTCAGTGTTTGTAATTGGGCAATTCTGGATGTGTAATAATATTCTGGATGTGGAATCATCAAAAAATGTTAAGAATATCTTGCATATTTCACCTTTAAATTCCCCTAAATATGATGATGGGATCCCTCTGAAAACATTAACTTAGAGTTGGTTTTAGGCTGTGGGCCAGATGTGCCCACTGAGTGCCTTGAAACTCTTGCTTTCAATATAGGAATTTTATGTTCTGCAGTATGTTTTCCTAGTCCTAATTAACTACTCCTCAATCCCCAAAGGTACAGCATTTCTTAGCATCAGCTGTCAAAAGGCCCTACAATATGAAACAGTGCCAGATGCTTATTCCCTGTATTACACTTTCAACAGATGGCAAATGTCAGGGATATAAATACACATCCAGATACAGATATATCAGCAAGTGCTGGCATTTGTATTCATGCATATATCTTCCCAAGCACATGTGTACATGTTACACTTTTTATCTGTATGGTTTATGATGCACAGGTTTCCTAGCCTGATGACAAAGGAACATCTACATTTTTCATTAAATACTAATGGAAGAAAGGGGGAGAGAGAACAGAAACCTCCTCTTTATGAAAGGCAGATTAGATGATAAGCAGCGTCTCATCCCAGATGGGAGACATCAGAGCTTCAAATAAACTTAATTGGTGGTGAAAGAGTTCATTCATTTCCTATGACCACAGCGAAGTCTCAGTTCCTCTGTTTGGGCATTTATTCAACTGATGCTCCCACCACAGGCTGCAGATAAGACTCCTGTCAATGACGACCTGTGTTGTGCAGGGAGGCAAGCAGCAACGGGGAGTTAGTGTTCTGCATTCACTGTCCTTGTTTGGGCTCTTAAATGTGCTCCGATGAAGTTTTGCTTCAGTTAGTTACTTTGTTTCTCGGGAGAGGGCAGCATCACATGTTATACTCAGTCACATGAGGCACCCAGATGCCAGGCTTAAGAAACTGGTGGAAAAGAGAAATATTGAAAATCAATGGCCTGTACGAGAAGAAAATAATTCCTAGCTTTTAAGTCCATAAATCTTAGTTTGAAAATAGGAGAGGAAAATGCTCCATTGGTTAACTTTAAAGTTACAGACGTGGGCATCAACTTATGGCGAAAGTTTGGCCATAGTATTTTTTGTGCAATGAGAAATTGAATGTATATCTTTGATGACACTTTTCAAGTTCCTTCTGTGTGACTAGTCTATTTTAAAAGTATTAATACTCCTATCCTCTTCTCTGCAATGAATAATGCAGGCTAGTTTAATGCTGGGCTGTTTAACATCACCTGTACCATTTACAAGTCAAATCACAAGATACGTGTCTGAACAGGAAAAAGAGACTGTTGTTCCAGGGAAGCTGTTCCTCTTTGACAATCTTCTTTGTTCACAGGCATGAAATGCAGGATCTGAGAAGGCACAGGCGTGATGAAAAGCCTGCTTTATACAGTGAGTCTTGATGAGACTTAAAGTAAAATCTAAATGGGAAACTTCGAATAATTAGGCTCATAAGTGTGATGTGCTGTAGACAGAAAAATGGTGCTCCTCAGACAGATGAGGTCCAAGTGCTGCTGCAGCAAGGAGCTGCATGCTGATCACTGGGGGAACTGTCCTGCACAAAGGCTGCTGAAGCAGGATCCCCAGGAGAGGACCTCTGCACAGGTCACAGCTGAGACAGGAGGCATGGAGATGTAGGAACATGCTAGACCCAGCTGTTCCATGTCTAATAAATCATTCTATCCTAGTGTCCTGTGGCAGGACATTAGTTATTTCAGAGAAAGTACCTTTAGGAAAACTTCAGAGAACTCTGTCCCAAAGCCTGATGGGCTGCACATCCTTATCCCCTTCTCCACAAAGAAACAAAGAATTTATTACCAAATTCACACCCTGAAAAAGAAAGTGCAGCAGAATTAAGAGTAGGACAAAAAAACCTCCAAAAAACCAAAAAGAGCTCTGAATGCTTCCTCTTCTTTTAGAGTTCCTGCCTTTGAGTCTGTCTGACTTTAAAACAAGATAGTTCTTGTCATCTGAGACTGGGTTGCCTGAGGCACTTGGAAATGGACAGGTGAGTATTTACAGAGATTATGAGAATATTGCTCATTTGCAAGAAGGATAAAGGGCACCTTTATGACAGTGCTTCACTGTCACTAAATGCAGACCAAAGTGCATGGCAACAGAAACAGCAACAATATTAAAACACATAGCAACTTTATAAAAGGTGAAACTTTGTGCCATAATGCAAAAAAAAACCCCAAAAAACTAAAAATCAATCAAACAAACAAAAACTCCATCACCTCTAATAGTGACTTCCTTACATAGTTTTGAGGGAAAAAAAGACCAGATATTTGTTCTTGTTTTCAAATATACCTCTATATGTGCATATAAAACTAAACCTCTGTAGAAAAAATGATTCATCTTCATCATCATCAAATTACTAGGTTGTGTAATAATATCGGGAGATAAGAAATATTCAATATAGCACCAATTTGATCCTAAGAAACTGATGTTCCTGAATTTAGGGGCCAGTAGGAAATGTTGTTTTGTTTTTTTTTCTTGCTTAATAAGAGGCCATAAATGACGGCTTTCTACTAAAGAAACCCCAGTGGGATTGTGGACCTTTAAAATGAAGTTGTGAGGCCAATTCCAAGCTCAGCAGGTGCAAGAAAATGCAAACAGGCCTGAGGCAATTAGTACAAATGCTTTTAACAGCTGCCAGAGAGCCTCAGCTTGCTGTATGGCTGGGCTGCTACACAAACACATCCAAAATGACTGCACAGACCCAAATGATTGAAATGTAGCTGTCCATGATACACTGATTGTTGACTAATAGGAAGCACTGGTTAGAAGTCATGAATGCAGATGAGAGCAATACAATTTTGGCTGCAGCTTCTGGGCTACAGTTTTTTGTACCTGCTGGGTGCCCAAATCAGAGTGCTACTGCTGGTCTGGGCCACCAGAATCTGAGGGGTGAAGCCACCTGGGTTGTATTTCCTTTACAAAGACCCCTGAGCACAGTCGTGAATAAGGTTAAGGGATATTTCCCTCCTTGGGGAATTTAGGTTACAAAATCCTGCAGAACCTCAGTCCAGAAGGGGAACATCACTTCTGCCATTTAGATCAGCTTGTTAGAACTTGAGTTTATTTGAGATGGAAGGAACTTATATCTCTAGCCTGGCCTTCCAGGACTCATCACCTTCCCCCTCTCTACTTCTCTCCTTCCCCTCCAGTCTCCTTTGCCATCCCCCCATAAAATTTCGTTCCTTCTCTGTTTCCTTTCTTTACTTTCATTTGATCTATCATTCAATTTCAGGCAAGAGGCTATTTTTCATCTGCTATACAGGCCAACCCAGTCAGTGCCATGAAGCAGCTGCACACAACAGAATGAACACGGCTGATGTGCTTTCTGGCCCTGCACCTTTCCCAGCTACTGCTGCAGCTTTGCTGCTGACTGCACTGACTGATGGTTACAATCACAGTTGTTTGAATTATTCAATGTTACAAGTCAACCAAATGAACTGAGATCCTTCATCACTCACAGACTGAGGATCCAAATTTCTGGAGATGTATCTGTTATCATCCCTCAGTGTTCTCTCAATGGGTGCATGAACTCAGTTCAATACTGGGGACCTCCAGAACAATCATAAACCAAAAAATTGACCATAGATACACTGACTAAACAGACCCCCTAGGTTTACCATTGTTGCAGCAGGATACAAAGCATAGACATTAAGAATATAAAACTGGTGACCCAGTTTTTAAAGAGCTAAAAGATATTACTATGTCAGATATGTTAGATTTGCTATTAATGTCACCATGTTTGAATTGCATCTGGCATTAATATGGATGATACCAGGTGAAGAGCTTCAAAATTAATCTCTAGGACAGGTGACCTGGATGTCATTTTAGTAAGGACACCCTTCAGGTGCCTTATCCTCTCCTGAACATTTTTGAGAATCTGCTCTATATGTTTAGTAAGCTAATTACTGTAAATATTTATTTTCTGTAGTTACATAACTTCATTCCCATAAATGTAGAATGCAGTGTGGCATGTTCCCATAATCCATATTATTTGTGGTGTACATAGATGGGTCACACCGTTGTTCAGAATGAAATCCCATACAGATACCATATATTTTTCAAAATCCATCAAAATAAATATTCAGTCTTTCAAGAATTTGTAGCCTTAGTACAAACCAGAGTGGGAAATTGAGAGCTAAATATGAAATAACTATTGACAAAAGTATCCACATATGCTTTCTGCTCAAAACTTCAACCCCAAATATTCTGAACAGAGGTAGATCTGAATTCTTCTGGTCTTAAACTCCCTCACAGCCCCCAGTACAACCTAACCAGTGCCAGAAACAGGTCTAAATTTTTGTCTCCTTTTCTGTCATACCCATCTCTCAAAGAAGGATTTATTTAGCAGTCCTCCCCAAAAGAGCTGGGGGATATTTTCCCACAATTATAATGGTTTCCCTTGGATGTTTTGTCCCCTGTTATTTTTTACCTGATGCAAAGCAGCTGATGAAGGAATGATGCTCTCTTTACTGCCTCTGTTGGTGACAACCCAGACAGACTCAAAATGTGTGTGGTATTGGTGTGGTTTGCTCACTCCATGTTATCTTCAACTCTTAAATATCTTTGCAGTTACTTTTCATGCATATGACTGCAAGAGAGTCTTTTGGTCTTCCTACCTCTGTCTGTACTAAGGTACAGTTCTCCCATACAAGTACAAGTATTTTTCAATCATTATTTTCTGTTTGTCATATCCTCTTCATCACTTGGCCATAGACAAAGTTATTCTGGTACAGTAAAGGACTAGAAGTAATAACATTAGTTTGACTATAAATAGTTGTATAGGGCATGTAGCAGCTGAATTTACCAATATAATCACAAATCCTAGAATAAAACCTCCTTCTGCAAAAATATGTGCAAATGAGACTAAGATTTGCTAACATTAGGGTAGATCATAAGCAATTCACAAATGAAAACACAACAGAAACAAAAAATTCATTAGATGATTTATCTGGAAAATGTAACTCTAAGAGCTTTAATGGAAGGTTAAAATGGAAATTATAACGTTTCCTGAGCTGTGCTGCATCTACTCCACATACACTCAGAGCAAGGAAATGAGCTGAGAAGCTGACTTGGGGTTATAGCATGTAGTTTGCAACAGAAGACTGTACAATATCTGAAAGGGTTTTGAAATTCCTGATGGAGAAATGCAATTACCAGAACTGGGATTAACCAATATTAGTTAATCAAATTTGAATCCTAATTTGAAAGGCATTTCCTTAATGTCCTTTATGGAAGGGAAAATGAGGTAATGTATTCAAATGAGTTTTGAAATAAATAAATTATTTTTTAAAAGGCTGAGAATGGATTTGCGACCCAGACCTAATACTCAGTTTGCTCCTAGTATCCAGATTATGGGAGATTATCACAGATCAAACCCCTTTAACAGAAAAGAGCCTTTTAAATCCACCTCAGCATTGCCCTTATTAGGAATGAAGGAGAGAGCCTCCTTCCACTGGGAGAAAAGCCAGTTCATGGAAATTGGAAAGCCAATTCATGGCTTGTCAGAAGAAAGGCACTTGCTTCAGCACTGAACGAGGTTAGTTATGGCCCTAATTTACACAGCAGCATGTCTTCCTGGAGGAAGGGACGACACCTTTAAGTAATAATGAACAAGTGTGCATTGACAGAATAATAATCACAGATTGAAAAGGTTACTGCAGAGAAGGTGGTAAAGCTAAGTGCCTGCTTTAATTCCACTGGGTGCCATAATATCAGGACTCGAGCTGCACTTACAATATAAAATAACATTAGTGTGGCAATTAGGACTTAATGGTTTGTGGAGAGAAGTCTGCAAGACTTTATAAAAACATCTAAATTAGTCTGTATTCAAGTTTTACTTCACTCACACTTTTTTTTTTCTGACTGTATTGTCCTCTCCCTCGAAGGTGGAGTTCTTTTAAAACACTATGAAGAAATGCTAGAGGAACTGGGAACACTTCTCAGTTTGTATATATGGGTGTAATCTGACTTTCAATTATTCAAATTGAGTAATTCTTTCAATTTATTTAAATTAAAGGATCTGGCCTAGGGTGCCTCTGAAAAAATTGCTGACCTAGAGCAAACATTCATTTGCTCAAGTGTGCAGACAAAAAAAACCCAAATCACTAGATGTATTGACCTGGTCTCCTATTCACTAAATTTTGACCTATCTTAAGGTGCAGACATCCTACAGCACTTAGAGAAATATTATTCCAGTAGGAGCTTTTGGAGTGAATTCATACTCCACGCATTCTGTTAGGACTTTCTGCTTGTCTCAAAAGGAAGAAGTCACCCAGATTTGCAGGAGATAATCTACAACTTTTAAAATTCTGCTGAACGCATGGGGGGTCCCTGTCACCATGATAGCAGGATGCAAATGACCTAGCAGTGCTGGGCTTGCAGAAAACCTTGGAGAGCATGTGGAAATTTCTCCATGTATGAGGGATAAGAAGCAGGAAAAAACAGGACTTGGTTTTCTGCAGTCTGCTACTTGGCACAAGATTTTTAACTTCTATGAAAATATGATTCTTCGGTAGTTTTCCTACATGACTTCCATTCACCATATCAGTCAATGGCTGGCTGACTGTATAAATCTCAGGCACTAAAGGTACACACCACTATTGTCTCCATTCCTGTCTGACCATTGCACAGTTCTGAAGCTGCCTGAAAACTGAATTTACACATAGTTCTCTGATCACTGGTGGCAACAGCTATTTCCTCAAATTTACAGTAAGAACTGACAGAAATGAAGCATTTCCTTGCCTCTTCACTGATCTCTCTCTTCTTTCACCCACATACAAATTTTCTGTTTCAATTTATTGTGTGTCTTATCTCTGGTAGATATGTTTATATGACTATATATTCTCTGCCTGAAACTGAAAGCTCAGACACCACACAGGTCTGCATTGATCCAGGCAACTATTCTGTTACTTCCAGGGGAGATTTCAAACCACTCCTTTCCTTTTAGGATATGCTTTTTGTAGGTTTGTTGTGAAAGAAAAAAGTACACACAGGGTTTTGATTGCTGTCTTGTACTAAGCCTATGAAAATATACAGGCAGATTCAAAATGTCTAGAAAAAAAAAACAAAACAAAACAAAAAAAAAACAGTCCTGAAAAATTCTTTACTGTGAAGTAGAGACACAGAAACAAGTTGCCCAGAGAAACTTGTACATATATGCATCCACTCACACATCTATATAATAATTCTGTCAGAATTCAGTGACAGACATGGAATTTTCATTTTTCTCACCAAAGTAAAATGGCCAAGCTTATGGAAAGGGATGGTGTCCAAGCAGAGAGGCTGGATGCAGAGCCACTGTACAAACAGCTGTCTGTGTCTAGTGCTGATCACACTATTAATTCCTTACTAAAAATCAGGGACTGTATTCACCATACCTCATTCCTCCCTGATGAATACCTCTTTTCAAAAGAGAAGAACTTCAGACATTGCCTCTTTAGGTATGGTTTCCTTCTTCATTTTTGTGATAACTGGATGCAGAAAAAGCATCTGGAATTAGGATTCAAGTTTTGCTGCAAGACCAGTGTGAATCAGATCAATATGAGACAGGAAAATGAGAATACAGCAAGATGAAGCAGGATAAGCCATCTTATCAACTCATGGGCGCAGGATTGGTTTACATGATCCTCCCATGATTTTCTTCTCTTCCACTCTGTGGAGCAGAAGAGTAAAATTAAATTCAATAGCAATAAACATACTGCTTTGGTGCTGGGTTTCTAAGCTTATCCTCACCTGGTGTATCGGAATTTGAATACTTAGTTACTGAGTTTATCCTTTTGTCAGATACACCTTTTAACATGATATTCTGCTCTTCTTTCTGCCTACTGTGTGGGAAATGTGTATATATTCATGCCTATATACTACTAAAGTGTTCTTTTAAGTAGATATTTCTGAAGCGGGAAGGATTTATGTATTAAATACCAAAGAATTGTACTCCCAACTTTGATCTCTAAATCAAGGGAAACAAAGCAGATTTGCACAACACAATCACTTGCAAATTGCCTCCAGGGTATCAGTGGGGATTGAGTCCTAGAACAGAGGAAGATGGATTTGCCAAGTGTCCAGGAATTTGAATGTGTTTTCTTCTTAACATATTAGGCACAAACTCCCGGTGCCGTTGCTGGGTCTGCAGTTGAACACAGTGAGATTTGTGTTACCCACAGGGAGTGGAATCTGGTAGAGGGGACAGAAGATTCATTTAGTTTCCCTGCTTCAGTCTACAGCATCATCAGAATGGTTATCTCACAGAGGAAAGACAGTCTAATGGCCTGTGCCTAGCACGGCGGTATGCTGGTGACAGAGGGCATACATTTACAGCTTGTATTTAATGTAGCAGTGGCCTTTCATGCACAAATATGAAGATTTACTTTTCCAGATTATCACAAAAGATTTATTACCTGGAAAACTGTCCCCTGTCCTTTGGATTAATGTTTTCATGTTGGACTATGTTATCATGTTATGTTTGTTTCCTCATACTACTTAATCCTGCCTATTTAGACCTACATGAAAAGCATCTCTACTCTTTGGCCACTGTTAGCATTCCTGTTCTATTGGAGCAAGAGATTTTTTTCCCCTCCAAGACAGAGATCATAAACACACATATTTTTTGGAATAGCTGACCTTACACCGACACAAACTACCCTGATTTCAGATTCAAATCTTCTCTCTTGAACACAATCATCCCATAAACTTGTAGCACTAACAGATCACATGCAAAATCAAGTGCAGAATCACATGTTAAAAAAGAAAAAAAAATGCAAATAGCTCTTCATAGAAAAGAGAGACTACTTTAATTACCACCAACAGACAGTGACCTTGAAATATTTACTATATTTTAATTTTATGAGCCATTCAGATACTGGATTGACAGGGACAGAATAAGTACCCAGTATGAATCCATTAAATTATTAGGCTGATTTCTAGCTGAAAACATTTCAGTAAAAGGGTTATATGTTTCATTTAGGTAAATAATGATAGGATCTGCAACTACTCTTGCTGGCGTGAAAATTCTAAGGTCTGTCACTCAGTGTTCTTCAAGGCAAAAAATCCAAAGTCAGTGATTTTTATCATGACACTGCTTCATTTGGTGTCTTTCATAAAGGTCCAATACTTAAATTATTTTGACAGATTGTCAGCTTCAATAAAAAAAAAAGTTTTTAGCCCTCCAGACTATGGCAAAAAACCTCTTGACTAAATCTGAAGATCAGAAGGTAATTCAAATGCAAAATTTATTAATCACCATAATATCTTGTGATTGGGTTGCAGTGAGCCTTGCTCATAATTTTTGAAAACTTAAGGCCATCTATCCTGTGTGTCAGACTGGGTCAGAAGGAAACCACATCCTTTCTCCCTTCAGAATAAAGCCTGTTGACTTTGTCTTTTACAGCACCCAGCAGAGCTGACAGCCAGCTACAGGACACTTAAACTGGATTTCATGAGACCCGCTAGGGAAGCCAGCCCTTCTCTGGCCCTGCTAGGGAAACCCATTGTCAGCTGTTCCAAGGGTGTGTTTAACCCAACTCTTCAAGAGGAAAATGGCAAGTTAACTTCTCACTGGCAGTTCGATGTGTCTCAGCTGAGCATCACACATTGCACCTGCAGTTCCCCACGTCCCTGAGGGCTCCAGCCCCTGTGCACACTAAGCCACTAACCGGATAGCAGCCCTCCTCCACATCCTCCAGGTCACAGGACTTTAGGGGACAGAACGAGGTTTAAGGTTAACCACCTTCTTCCAGAAGATTATAAGTAATTATGGAAGGCAGGCATGTGAAAAGATGTTGTGGACTTCTGCAGGGGGACACAGCATGGGAGCCTCCTGCCCCTTGGGTTGCACGGGTGGGTGGGGATTGCCAGGCAGACCGGGAGCTGGCGTGGGTGCTGCAGGTGGCCACATGCACAGCTCCCTGAGCCATCTGTTCTGAATTAGACTGGATTAGAGACACAGCATAGACAAATCCCTTCTTGCAGATTGTGTGGGATAGATTTATTCCATGTGAAATATGGCTTAGAGGAAAGGGCTGCCTCTCTCACTTCCTAGGGAAAGGTGGTGAACACAGAGAGCATCTACAGCTAGATAAAATAAACAGCACATCTAAACTAGAGATGGCACTTTGGCAGGCAGTCGTTTTTTGGATAGCCTCGGCACAAAGTAAAAAAAAAAAAAAAAAATCAGGACAGGTACCAAAACCTCCATGCAGGATTCTCTGAAGGCAAAAAATGACACAGGTAGGCAAAGAAGTCAGTATGAATAGCACTGGATTCATAATCATTTTACAGACAGGAAGTTGTACACAAGAGGAATGGACAAATCTGAGGCAAAAAGTCCTTAAGCACCGTTTACATCACAGCTCCAAAGAAGACAAAATCCACTTCATTCTTGATTTTCCTAGGAGGTTGCCTTGCCATGGAAGCAACAAAACTAGCAAAAAAGAGCTGCAGAGCAAGTCTGTTGTTAGTATTTCAGGAGTTTGTCCTTTTTATGCAGTTCATCATTTGTCTTACTTACTGCATACATATCCCTGACAGCCTGTCCTGAACCCAGTTGCAGTGACTCTCCAAGGCTATGCAGCCCTCAGGTTTGTGAGGCACTAATTGTGTTTATTTACACTTTTTCCACCTTATAATGGCCCTTTGGCAGAGTTAATGTTTGCTTCTTTCTTTTCTAAACAGCTGCTGGCTTTGCCTTACAAATACCCACTTTTCCTTGTGAATGAAACACACTGGAAGACATAAGGGAACAGTGGAGAAAAGGTGATGGTCTCTTTAGTTTCGAGAAACTAAAAAAAAAAAAAACAGTTCCAAATGAAGTCAAGCCCTGTACCTGCCTCCCTAAATCTAATACAGAGTAGGGTGCACTTTTCCATGTTACTTGCACCCATAGTTCAACTCTTTTAAAATGAAAGCTCTCCTTGCCTGTATAACATTTGGGAGCAAAGAAGAAGGAACAGTGAACCCAGTGCCATGCAAGAGACTGAAGCAAGGTTGGAATAAAAGCAAATTAAAAGGGAGAAGAGAAACACTATAGTAAATGCAGAGACTAAAGATTCTGAAAATGTCATAAGAAGAAGGAAAAATGCCTTCTCTTTCCAGACCCTGTGCAAAAATAGACCTTCATCAGACAGTTTACATCACTGCTATATCAGGAAACTGGAAGGATTTAAACAGTTTCAAGAAAATTTTGACACATGATACTGAATTCTTTTACAATAGTAAAAATTAGAATCAATTAAAACCAATGGAATTATCCCATGCGTTATATTGTCTAGAACTGAAATAAGATTTTTGGTCACTTCTAGTCAGAAATTATTGATTAATAAAATAAAAAGTATTTATGTGAATAGGCCATTCCTCATGAGATGTATTTTTTTCACAATATTTCAGGAAAATATAGCAGAACTGTCATGAAAGGACATTTCAGCTCCTTTTCACAAATAAAAGGCATCATTTTCCATTGAAAAAGGTTTTTTCTTCTATTATGAAATGAAAAAAATACAACTCAACAATGCAAAATAATGTAAAGAATGGTTTTCTTTTGTATTCGAGTTGGAAATGAATGCTTCTTTTCAGTATTAAATCTTCATAGAACAAGAAATCTATTTCCTATGAAGTACTAGTAAAGACATCCATATGACTAATCAATCTTATTTGTTTCAATGCCACCATCTTTGACATACAGAAATGCTGTACTTCCAAATGCTCTAATTTTATATCCCTTAAGAGTATATCAGCCACGTGACAGTTTTGGCAGCGTGCTGTGCTATGTGGTTTGATTATCCTGCAAAACTTAACAGAAATTTCATATTTAGCATATGTTTTTGTTGGTCCAAACATTGATTGAACATCTCTGTATATAATATAACTAAACCAGTTGTGCAGGCAAGTCCTTTAAGTGTCATATTCAGATTTTACAGACCTTTTGATCGGCATAATCTTTGATCTTGCTTCTGAGTGGAATCCAGTAGTGGTACAACACAGTTTTCCCTCCACATCACTGCAATAAGTTAACTGTATGTTACGCAATGAAATTTGGAGAAAATACTGTTGTCAAATTCCAGACAAATTCTTAGAATAATCATGGAAAAGATGATCAAAATATTCCTGGATTCTATTCACACTTGACCACTTTACTTGTAAATCAAACTACAATTATTTTCAGAAAATTTCCCATGTTTTTGGGAAGAAGTGAACAATTTGCCCGTTGTGATTCTTTAATTTCGGAATGGCCCCAGGATCAAATGTTAAGTGGTACAAGTAAGGTCAAATGAGATTGCTTACAGAATACAGCAGACATGACACTGGATTAGAGAAATGTCAGCCTAGCTTGCTGTATCATCCCTGACAATTTTAGCAGCAGATTCACAGGTTCTCTGTGATTGTAAGCTAAATATGGCCCCCTTCTTTGGTTTGACAATAAATTCTATCCAAGAGGTCTTAAAAGCCTGGCTGAAGTCTCCATGTACTGGGTTCTTGTGACAAGGTTTTGGCAGGGAGGGACTTCATGGCCAGCTTCCATGAGAAGCTCCCAGAAGAGTCTCCCATCCCTGACAGAGCCAATGACAACTACCTCCAAGATGGAATCACTGCTGGCCACAGCCAAGTGCATTGGCATCTGTAGTAGCACTTCTGGGATGACAGATTTATGAGAGGGGGGAAAAAAACTGTGCAACTGCAGCCAGACCCTGTGAGAAGCTCACACTGGAGCAAGTTCCTGGCCCATGGAAGAGGAGTCCACACTAGAGCAGGTTTGCTGACAGAACTCATGATCCCATCAGGGACCCACACTGGAGCAGCCTGTTCCCAAAGACTGAACCATGTGGAAGAGACTCACTCTGGGGCAGTAAATGAAGAATTGTAGCCTGTGGGAAGGACTGAGGTTTGGATAAGTTTGTGGAGGATTGTCTCCAATGGGTGGAACCACATGCTGGGATAGGTGAAGAGTATGAGGAGTCCTCTCTCTGAGGAAGAAGCAACATCAGAGAAAATGTGTGATGAACTGACTGCAGCTCCTATTCCCGGTCCCCCTGGGCAGCTTCAGGGGGAGGAGGCAGAGAAAATTGCCAGTAAAATTAAGAACTGGAAGAAGAGAGCAGTAGGAGGAAGGTGTTCTAAGATTCAGTTTTATTTATCGTTATCCTTCCCTGATTTGGTTGGTAATAAATAATTTTTCCCCACTCGTGTCTCTTTTGCCTGTGACAATAGCTGCTTAGTGGTCTTTCTCCCTGTCACTATTTCAGCTCACAAGCCTAAAATTTGTTTATTCTCTCCTCTGTTCAGCTGAGAAGGGGAATGACAGAGCAGCTTTAGTGGGCATGTGGCATCCAGCCAGGGTGACCCCTTCACACATGCAAGTCTTTCTGGTGGATATAAAGAAGAAAATTAAAGAGAAGATCAGTTTGTCTCTTCCATTTAGCTCTGTTTGCCACCGACGTTGGAAGCTTCTGTGGTCTTCTGCTAATTCTTTTAACTGGCACTTCATTATTACATGCTCTATTTAAGATAGATTATTGTCCTCAACGGCTCTTAATAAAATTAAGGCACACCCTTCTGGAGGTCTTAATTAGTAATCTCATGACATCTCTATAATCTTTTGGATTCACTACTCCTGTGTGTCCCTCTGATCCGACTGTTCCTGCCAATGCTGACTGCTATGTGGCAAAACGGGACCGTTGTCACTTCCAGTTACCCTGGCAGGAGCTGAGCCAAAGGCCGTGGATCTAATGAGGTGTACTCAGCCAGCAGCAAAATGCAGCTCCATTTCTACTCCCTGGGTGACAACAATTTTGTAAGAGTGAACCATACCTGGTTACCTTAGGAAATGGAAATAAATGTGCGTGCATAATTACAGTGTGATCTCCTGCACAGCCAGGGTTGGGAGAGAATTGGGGAACCACGAGGAGAATGGCAAGATCCACAGGCCGAGTCATTGAACACGTTCTGCTGCTGTGATAGCAGCATCTGTCTTTGCTAGTTAATACTCTCGTTTGTAGCAAACAAGAAGGGGCATTAAGCTTGTTTCTGCAGGTGTGAAAAGCAATCAAAACCTCCCACTGACTTCAGGGAGAGCACAAGCAGATGCTTTGCGAGGACATGTGCTGCTGCATGCTCTTTAGAGAAGGCTAGAGCAAGAGCACTGTTAAGAAAAACAGACAATAAAGAGGAGCAGAGCACTTAGGCTGGGATTAATTTTACCCACTTTTAGCCACCTAAAACTTTAGTACCTAATGTAGATTAGTCATTTAACCTCCCTCTGGAGAGGGAGGGATGCACTTCAAGAGGCTGATCAATCCTTTCTGCTCCACCAGCAGTATATAGGAGCATCTTTTACAGAATTAAGATGATGTAGTCTCCCATAAACAGGTCACATAAACTCCCTGGATGGCCACCAGCAACAAAGATAGTTAAGTCCTTTGGAGATGACCCTAAATCTGACTCTAGTTAACAAGCACAATGCTCTTTCAATTGTCTTTAACTGTATATATATTAGTCCATAGTAGCCAAGGAATAAATTAATATTCTCAGGGGACTTGGGTGGACTATTATATGCAAAAAAAATATTTAAATCTAAGGTACTGTGGAAATGTATGGGGGCAAGCTAGCTGTGGTGACAGTAAGAAATATCTTGCTTTTTTGGCTCTCCATTTCTGGTTTGATTTTTCCTGACAATCCACCTATTGGCACTTGATGCTGTGACAGTGCAAGTTTACCCAATCCTTGTCTCAAGCCTGAAATTCTCTCTTTGTAGGGAAAAAAACAATAGGAATGAATGACACAGAATCCACATAAGATACAGAGAAATTCATGGGTGCCTGTTATATCTCGTGAGATGAAAACTCTGATCAAGCCTGGAAGAATTTGATAAGGATATTTTTGTTTGACATGTATGACACGTTCTAAGTAAGCCAACCTTGCAATAAATCACATTTACCATGCTATCCTTTACTGAGTTTGAATAAGTGTTGCATGAAGGGTATTGAGACAGGCTGAATGCACAGAGTATTATTAGTGGAGTCTGGAGGTGAAGATGTATATATACCAACTTTGAAGTTACTGAAAGTATTAAAAAGAATGGGAATAGAAAGACAGATGTGGGGGAAAAGCCAAAGGAAAGCTTCTCCCAGTGACCAGCTGGGAGTCATTGCCAGGCAAGCCTTCCCCTCCGCAGTCTCCCTCATAACAGCATAATAGGGATGGCAGCCATCCCCATCCCCCAGCACTTCTGACTCCTTCAGGAGCTGGAACAGAGGCTAGAAAGAGTTAAGAAGAATGAAGTGGATATTTACTGAGGTGCCTTCAAAGGCCATACCCTGGCAATACTTGTGCCACAGTTGTGGCTCTGCCCGGGTGGCTCCGAGATGGAAGCAGAAGAGGGCCTGGTCATGAGATCTCACATTTTTATATGTTTTAGTCCATTTGCATACAGAAGTCAACTGTCCAATTAATAGCCTCAAATTATGAAGTTTCATCCTCCTTGCTTGCTTGCTTGCTTGCCTGCCCCCCTCTTTTCATGTTGTTTATGCTTTGGGTCTGAAGTTTGAAGAGATTGTCCTTGAGTCTCCAGCTGGAATAGGATTGTTTTGTCTTCACCCCCCTGTGAAAAGATCCTAGTAACCCCTAATATAAAGCTAAAAGCTACATATCAAAGTAGAACAGAAAAACTTAAGGCATCACTTCATAGCTACCCCAGGACCTCTAGCAGATCTTATTTATGGGCTGTTCCCATTTGTGATGCTCCTCATGCTGATTCTGGCACACTTCGCTGGACTCAGGGATTGCACACAGATTGGCACAAAGCTTTAGTGCATGTGTTTCACTGGACAATCCTGACCAGGCATATAGGTGACCACTGCCTACTTTGTTATGCTCTAAGCTTTGTGTTTCTGTCATAAAAACTAAAAGTCACAAGATAAGCTGTAGCAAAGAGTAGGAAGGACAATTCTTCATGCCAATGGCAATTGCATCCTATAAGAACTGTCTATATGATCAGTATATGGGCTTGAAGGTATAAGAACATGAGGCAAACCCTACAAGACCAACAGAATAAAACAAGAGAAAATACTGCCCTCACAGCTCAGACAAAGCCCTGCCAAAGGAGCCTGGTGAACAGTTACAGTGAGCTTAGAGCAAAGGAAGCAAATACAAAGTGTTCAGCTACACAGTGATTGCAGCACCTAAGGCACTGTGCAAGAAGAGAATGTCTTTCAGCTGTAGATTTTTATATTTCAGAATTACTTTTCCTTAAAACAAAAAACCACATCCCACTGTATCAAACACATTGTGTTGCACAATTCTGAAAAATGTTGAAATCTGGCTTACAAAGTTTCCAAACAATAAATATTTATATTTCGTATTAAACTGACAAAAGTTTCATATTTTCTTTTCTTTAACGTAAAACTTTAAGTCTATTTTTATGATGTGTCCAATTTGTTTAAAGTAAAATTAAACCTGGAAAAATATTTGCCACTTTCACTTTTGTACTTAAAAAACCAAATCATTAACCTGGAATCAGCTTTAATGAAATAACTTTTTGTAGAGAGGGTTAGTATAATGTGAAAATATTAAAGCATCTCTTTGAACCATATTCTACACAGCCTTTTGTCTTTCCAACTTGCACGTTTTTCATTTCATGCTTCCCTTTAACCACCTGCATTAAACTTGCACCTTCACATATACACATTTCACTACGATATTCTTTTTCTTCTGATAATGTCCTCTTTCTTTTATCCCCTACCTTCTTGTCAAGTACTGTTCCCTTTTTGTTGCACTCTCACTCTCTTCTTCTCTTTTGCAACATTCTCTTTTCCAAGGGAAAACCTGGGAAAAAAAAATCAAAAAAGGCTGTCTACATATGTCATGGATATATGGATCTTGCAAGACTTTTTAATTTCCATGAGAAATCTGAGCAGGTTGTATACTGCCTTTGAGGACTATGTTCCTGAGTGTAAGCCTTTGGCCCACAAGAATAAAGTTCTTCCTTTTCACTCAGTAGAGAGCCAGGGTCACCATTGTCTTCCTTCAGAAAATAAGTGGCAAAGATGTGCTCTTCTTCCCTTGAACAGTTCTGATTTTCTCCCTAGAATGTCCTAGACAGAGGAGAGAAAGGTGGCCATTGGTTAGTAGGTAGTAAATCATGACTGAATCAAATTATTCTGACCTTGAATTGATAATTAAGTTCCTGGACACTTCACAGAATGAGAAATTCCACTTTGTCCAGTGAGGGAGTCTAAAGTCAATGGCACAAGTTAGTCTTCTGATGTTTGCATAGATTACATGACATGTATGCTTTGTCAGTCAAATCCTGTTTGCTGAGAGTCGAAAACTGACCCCTGCCTCAGACCGAAGGTCACACATTTCTGAAACATCTTTCCTTCCATGTTTCTTCACAAATATTCTGGCCTTTCAATCATGTATTTCTAATTTCTTTTTCTGGGCCGTGAGTATGAGGAGAAGCCCTTAACTGCATTTCTACTCCTACCAAAAAATACTCAGTCATCATCAGTCAGCTTAACTGGCCATCATCCACTGTGAAGGTACAATGCAATTAAATCTGCCTCTGCTTTTTCACAAAAAAGAATGTTTCCTTTGCAGTCATATGTTTAAAAAAAAAAGAAAAAAAAAAGAAAAAAAGAGAGAGACATGGCAATTTCCAATTAACAGCCTCTGTATCCCTCTGCACTCAGTGTTTAAAATAAGTTGATTGAGATTGTAAACTGTGCACACAGTGATAATATTGCCGATGCTGACTTTGCAAAGTTCAACTGTGTTCTTTATGATTCAATCATCCTTGCCTGGAGGAAGAGGCAAAATAAAACTGTGGAGAAACCATCAAGAGAACAGGTGAGTGACAAGTGCCTGCAAGTATACAGGTACCAAACTAAGCATAATTTATCTGTCCACCCACAGTACGGCAACAGAGGAGCCCTGTTCATCTGTAAGGTTACTAGTTTTTGCTGACAGTACGTAGGTGTAATACATCCCAGAAGATGCAGTGCAAAATGGTGACTCTTAGTGGATGCTTGGCAGGCTGCAGGGTCTGCTCTCATGGTTTGGGTCATGGCCATGTTGAGGGCTCACTATCAGTTTCTATGATAAGTCTCTGCCCCATGGCAGCAGCTTGCTCTGTCTTTCTTCTCCCTCAGAGGAATACTAGGTGAACAGACTTCATCCCAGGCATCATCACCAGCTATGCTGGCTCAACTATGCAAGGCAAAACCCATGAAGATCAGCAAAGGCCAGCCACAGGAACAGTCCCTCTGACTAAAAGAGGCTAGAAATTAGCACCCTTGACTAATTCATGGTAACTCATGTGACAGCTGCAAGAGATGGTGGGGAGAAGGAAAGGTTCTAACATGCAGAAAGGCTGTCTCCAGGTGATCTGGTCCAGCCAAAAGGGCAGACGTGCTCTTGCCTTCAAGTTTACCCCTGAGCAGCCAAAGTATCCCACGAGCCCTTCGCTCAGGCAGTGTCACTGTGCTACGCATGCATGTAATCCTTCTGCTGGAGATGCCAGCCTTCCAAATGTATCATTCCAATGTATCATTCCAAATGGCTAGTACAGGAAACATTTCTGCCTGTTTATGCTTGCAAATTTTCCTGCTCTACTGGGTGTTCAGACAGGCTCACAAAAGCAGCTATAAATGAATTAGCAGGCAAATTGCTCTGCACACTGGAAGATTAGAAAGTAAATGCAAAGAGAAAGACTCACATTAATGCTGTATTTGCTGTAAACAAAGAATTGTGTTTTTCTTTTCATATCCTGAATTACTGTAATAGGGCAAGGAAAAAAAAAAAAAAAGAAAGAAAAAGAGGAGACAAGAAAACAACTCTGTTATGAAAAGAGATAGCATATGCCACTCCTCTGGATCATCCTACATCTCAAAATCAACATAAAATATCACTTCCTCTTATTGATAGAAAGCTCCTTGAAATGCACAAGTGCAGACTACAGAAAGGTGATCACATGGATGACATCCCAATAACATGAGATTTATTTGCAGCAAAACAACTGAGGAACTATCAATATTCATAAAACATTCACATACCAGACCCTTTATGTTCAGGAAATTTAGAGAAGACTAGAAAAGACTCCCAGGAACAAGAACATCCAAAACTGAAGGATTCCTTCACTATAAATAATGATTATGATAGCATAAAGCTTTTCAATTTTAAATGTTCTAATTAAGAAATTTCATAAAGCTTTTGAAATATTAATAAATGTTTGATTTTTCAATATACATGTGAAATAGTTACTTTTCATGCAATTGATTCACTGAGTCCTGCTAAGATTGAAAGCTTCTCAGACCATAATTTATTTACAAGGTAACCCTTTGGTTCTTCCCTTTTGTCAGCCCCCTTAAACTATGAAGATAAGAAGAAATACTGAAAACAGTAGAACACATGCTTATTCCTACATTCTTTCTAAAAAGAAAACCAAAACAAAACAGCATAAATTCCATCAGATTTCATTAAAACTCAATTATTTTAATGGTCCAGTGTTCATTTCTGCAGAAAAGCGATAAACAAAATATCCTTGGTATCTGCCCAAAGGGAATATTTCGATTATCTAAGCTGTTACATTAGCAAGGGTTCTCTCAGGCAGCCAAACAAGTGGTTTATATTCATAGTACTCCATACATATTATCTTGCAGGGTGGTGGATAAGACTCTAAACTTTTATGGAGTCATCGTTCCACAAGCATAAATGTTGCTATACAGTCACAACATTTCACAGCACTGCACTTTTCACCTGCAGAGCATCAAATGCATCAGAAGCTGTGCAACTACTACTTTCATTTCACAGATGGGAAAACAGAGCAGCCAGAGACACATAGCAGCTGAGAAGAGAACACAGCCCTGGTAACTCCCCGTGATGACACAAGTCTGGACTTGCAGGATTTAATTTTCAAATTTAACTAAGAAAGATAAGTGAAAACTGTCAGTGAAGGAAGGGGAAGTAGATGGGGGGAGAAAGATACCAGAACACTACTGAGGCTGGGTCCTCTAAGATCAGCTTTATCTCACCCATGGGATGTGTAAAATGGGATGTGTTGAATGCCAGCCAGTTTCTTGCTTTGGACTATACTGCTGCCTAGATGAGTGATTCATATTTTCAGCACACTGAGAAAACATGTGGTCACATCAGTGTATTTTAATCTAGTAACACTGGACAGTTTTTCCCCCAGACATCTAAATCTAAAATCTACCTCAACCGTTTTAACTAATCCTCATCACAGGTCCTGGCCTATGGAACCAGTCTTTCCCTAAGCAGTCCTCTCCAGTACACACTTCCATGCCTCTTTGAACCAGACTGGAGTCTGCTGTGGACAATGAACTTTATCAAGTGCATTGATACCAGTTCAGTGAGATTTGCAAGCCACACAACTCTTTAATTTGTTTAATTCAAATATTAATATATGGTCAATGTCAACACCCATTTACTGAGTTTTACATCCTTAGAAAGCACTGACATTTCATCCACAGGTCCTGACAGAATGTGGAGTAAAGACATTCAACATCCAAGAGATATCTGTAAATTGAAGCATCCAATCACATACCCTTGCCACTCTGACAGGAATTCTTCTCATTGGTTTATTACTGATGAACATCATTAGAGTGCTGAAGGAGCTGGCAGTGCAAGATCACTCTCCCTCATCTTTAAAGAATTGTGGTAGTTGAGGGAGGTGTCTAATCACTGCTAAAAAGGCAAATATTACAAATTTCTTCCAAAAAGACAGGAAAGAAGATGTTTTTAAGGACAAAAAGAAACACCAGAGTTTGTCAACTCTGATTTGCTAAAAAACCTCACAACACCACAAAACAAAACAAAGCCAAGAAAACTCCCCAAAAGACACACAAACCCATGTACACAAACACTCAAACCTGTCACAGGTTTCTCATAGGTTTCAGTTTCATGGATCCTACATCCAATCATTCTGTTAGAGAAACCAATCTGGTTAACCAGATGCAATCCCAGCATCAGCACTGGAGTTAGCACTAAACTAATGCCTTTTGGCCTAAGCTGGTGGAAGTGTTATATTCCATGCACTGAAAAGCCATGACAGAAATATTTCCTCCAAACAAGTTTGATAGAAGCTTTGTAGACTTCTTTGCACATTTCTTGGTCCACATCACAAGTCCCTTACTTACAACCAGAGGTTACTATCTAGATGCTTCCAAAAAATGAAACCAATTATTGTCCATTATTGTGTCACTGTAGATTTCAAGTGTATTGACCCTCTTAAGGCTGTTGCAAAGAAAATATCCAAAGGACTGAAAATAAGAGGTCTTTGTATGCCCAAACACATCTCAGTTTTTAAATACAAGACTATACCTTTTACAGTTACGCAAGAAAAATCAGATTTTCCCACAGACAGTAATAGTAATTATCATACATTATGCAAACACAAATCTCCTTTTGGACATTTTCATTGTTTATCTTCTTACTACTATCAATTCAAGGATAATCTTACAGATTAAGCACTACAATAAGATGCTGACTAATGTTTTACGTGCAGGAACAGAGTAACTCTGGTCCTGTGTGGGCCAGTATTTTTTGGTTTACATAGTCAATATCAGATGTTGTCATTAAAAGCAATACTGAAGTCATACAATTTATTGCCCCAGCCATTAGCTATTGGCAGCTAAAAACTGAAATATTGCAGTGATAGCTGCAATATAATTTCATTGACAGACCAAAATATATGAACTTATGTACCATTTGGAAAAGCAATACTGCTACCTCAGTGAGCCTAATATGAAGCTCTGAGATGAGGACCCAGAAGGTCATCTGAGGAGAGCCTGTACCATCAAAATTCTTGAACTTTTGACATAGTTCAAATTCAAGACTGTCTAGAAATGGGAAGTGAAAAGAACAATTGTGATTCTGTGACTCATGAAGAAATAATGAGCAAGATGCTAAAAATAATTCCTTCTCTCAGGACAGGTACATTGCAGGATACAGAAGTCTGGTCTGAGCTTTAGAGTCAGCTGCACTTAAGAAAATGTTTTGGCTTCCAAATCCTTGCTCTGTGACTTGTGGAGTCTAAGGAAGTTAAAGTTGAATTATAAGAAATATGTCAACGAATACAAAATAAAGTGAGCAATAACCCAATCATGAGTATATTTGCAAGCAATGTTAAATGGCTTTCTTTTCTCTTTATACAAACAATTTGTATGCAATTTATTTATAGATACACGCTGAACATATAAAATCATTCAATATACACTATGGGTACATAACATACATGTATATTAACTACATAACTCAATAATATTTCAACAAACATGAAACCGGGACTCAAATAGTTAAAAACCTAGAAGTCAAATATTTTAGAGCTCCTGTTGAAGTAGATGTCTGGCTTTTGTCCACATATGGCAATGATGCTGTCTGTGGGATAGATGGAGAACATCAGGTGTCTCCAGGATGAAGCATCTCTCTGTAGCTAACCGAGAAGCTCTGAGAAAAGATTTACACATTCCAGTCTTCCCCTGACCCTCAGCATCTGACACAAAGTTTTTGGGAAGTAACACTCCACTTTTAGGCAATAAATTATTCTGAAATAGCAAATATCATTCACGTCACCTCTTTTTCCCTTCTCTTCCCCCATTAAACATTTAACATTTATTATTCTCTGTTCATGGGACCAGAAAGAAAAAGGATGATTCAGGGAACATCATTAGAGTTGGTATTAAAAATACTTTTTCTTTTCTTTCTTGTGCAACAGTAGCATTTTCCAAAATCTGGAGTTAGATAACAGAGGTGTCTAATTCTTTTCTGAATGCCCAGCTGCTTATCAAGTGTTTGAATGTGGCTGGCAGAATGTGAGACTGGTGGGATGACATACCTTCATTAACTGGAAACTGGCAGGCAAAGTAAGCCTATTTTACCTCCCATGCCCTTCAGTTGTGCAGTTAATTTGAATACAGATGAGTATTTAAAACAATAATAGACATCCCTTTTTTAGGGAGGAAAATCCCACTGGTGGTGATGGGAATTAGGTACTGGTCTTTAACGTTCCTCTCAGCAGACAGAGCAATGAATGAGCCCATTTGGCTTTGTGACACAGCTTAGCATCCACAGATTTGATGGGTCAGTTTACTTGAATATCCTTAGTTTAAAAGGTACTTTATTTTCCTCTTCATCAGTGCATTGCTGCACCAAACAAGGTCATGCATATATTAGCTTATGGCTCAGTACAAATGGGAGCGTAAGGAATAATTGCTGAGTAAGAGAAAGTGACTGAACAGGAGACATCTCTGAATGCAGGATGGAGTTATGCTCAGAAACCTGCACATCCTCCGTTTGCCACAGGGTGGAAACAGTCTCAGGAATGCATCTCCATAACGTTGTTGCAGCAGTTCAAATGCAGTGGTTGGGTGCCATATGTTGTACGTATGATGCAGATGCATTGTATCATCTGAACTGAGCACTTGATACAGCTTTAAATAGCTGCCTGAATGCTTCTTTACACCCAGAAGAACAGCATTGCTCCTCAGGTGCTTTTCTAATCTAGTATTTAAATAGTATACTAGTTTTATAAAATTCCATGTACAGCATGTTGTTTCATAGCAAAGCAGATAACTGTAATGAGTTAGTGTACTAATAAAAGGAAGAAGAGCTCAGATCTGCAAATGCATTTAAGTACTTAATGCCCCTAGGCATTTGTCTCCCATTAGATTTTGAATGGGTGAATTAGGACATAAACTGCTCTTCTGAGCTCAGGCCAGAGGATTTCTCTCCTACATCACTAATTTGGGAAGATTTTCTAATGATCAAAGACAGATATATCTCTAAAGAGAGACTTTTGATGGTAGAGAGAGAGGAGATGGCATAACACACATTCCTTTTTTTCCTCTACTGACTTGAATAACTGATTTGAAGAGATGCACAGAATGCTCTGTTCCTCCCAAATAAGGGACTAGTTAAGCTCCTTTGACTCGAGGCAGTGGTGCGTCTTGCAGTGCAGCAGCCTACTCCTGGTGAGCCAAGCAAGCGATCTCTGCACCTCTGTTCTCCCCACTTGCTAAAAAAATAGATTTCTGTCCCCTGAGATGCCAATCCAGAAATCTTGAAATCTCTTAATATTCATATCGGACTAAGAGAATGTTTTAATTTGTCTGTCACGCCTGGTGCATTCCTACTCCAGTTCAGTCTTTTTATCCACAGCTGTCTGTGTGTTCTTTCTGCTTTTCCTTTTACACAACATAGGTGTAAAGGACTTTTATTTTAAGAATTATGTTCAGTTTTTATTTTAAAGCAGATGGCATTTCCAGTGCAACATCAGGGGGCTTAGTATAGTCAGGAGCTTTCTCTGGGAAAACAGCAGCTTAGTACCAAATGAGCTGATCTGAAGCCTGTATGAAAAAACCCGCAGCTTCAGAACTGCCCTGCTTTTGGGGTTGTCTGCTTCAGGGGCACTATGAAGCGTTTACCCCCAGGACTAACATCAGCCCAAGCCTTGCAACAGCTGCAGCGCAAGGGAGCCCTTTGAGCCAGTGTGCTGCCACTGGCATTTTGAGGGCTGCTCATAACTGGCAAGAGAGATGTTTGCTGGCAAACCTTTCTGCCACTTTGCCATTCCCCTCCAGATATGTCACATCTCTTACTCAGTAGATCTCCATGTACCCCCACAGTGCAAGTGCGCTCTGCGCAGATTCAGTTTTAGGCACTGTGGTTAATCATTGTCATTTCAGCAGCTGGATGCTGGGAAAGGCTGCAGGGCCCTTCTGCACAGACCCATGAAGCTGTTTGCTTTCCCCTGACCCATAAAGCAAAGAAGAAAAATGGTGACAAGTCATTAACAAGATATTCTGTGTTTCATTTTATGAGTGCCAGCTGTTCTCCAGCAATCACTCATATAAAACCAGCACTAAAACCTGACTGCTGTGGGATGTGAGTGCAGACAACATGAGCACTGAGCAGCTTTCCAGTTAGGGACAGAGTGGATGGTGCCATGGCACTGTGTGGGCCAGCAGTCCCCAGGACCAGGAGTGCTGGGACTTGCAGGGGATCCCTGGTCTGGCAGGGAGGGAGTGTGACATCCTGAGGGGCATCGGGGCAGCCCCAGCCCAGGACATTTTGGGCATGTCTCCTGAGGATGGGGGAGGCCAAGGCAAGGCTGGGACAAGGGCTGCTGGGTCTGGGCAGGGCAGAGCTGTGGGGAGCTGCAGGCCAGCCCTGTTGGGTGTTGCTAGGGCAGGGATTGGTGGCCCTGGGAGACTGCCATGGGGCCTGGGCCGTGGGCAGGGTGGGAGCAGCCCTGGAGGACTGGGAAAGGGCAGGCAGGGCTGGTGGTGCCCCCTTGGGCTTGGCAGATAGACAGAAACTGTGTGGAAGGCTTTTATGAGGAAAACCCTGACTTTAAGCAACTCAGGTGAATATTTCAGTTCTGCTACAAAACTGTGACAAGTCCATGACATCTGGCAGAGACTTGGCCAAAGCCTGTGTTTCCTTTGTAATGAAAATTGATGAAAGCATCCTGAGGTCAGCCAAGAGGGGTCAACCAAATAACAGCTGCAATGACAATAATCATGGAGTCAAAGCTGGCTCCATTCATTTTTCTGGGGACTCCTCCTTGAAATCCAATGTTATTATCAAATAAACCTCTAGAAACCCTTTCTGCTAATGTTTGGGAAAATGCCTGGCCTGGAAGATTGAGTATCAGATAAACAATACTCAACGCTCAATGTGTTGCTTGAAGAGATTCCTAAAATAACTAGTAAGAAATATCAAGGGCCAGGAAGCAATTTAGATCAGAATTTTCTACAAGTTTGTACCTCCAAACTGGGAAGGAGCTCTAGTGTTGGCTACTGATTCTTATGAATCTAGCTTGTTTCAAGCCAGGAACACAGCTTAGGCGTCTCCATAGACATTCTAATTATATGCCCCATGTTTAGTTCCTGCTTCATTCCATCAAACATTTAAACTCTATGAAGCAAAAGCCAAACAAAAAGGAAGAGCAAAAGCCCCCGTGGTGGAGAGCAGAGGACCTTCTGCAACATATGCTATCTGAAATTAACACAAAATGGCAGCAGCCTCCAGCAAATACTCAGAAATATTTAAAGATGCAACACACAGAAAATTAAGCCATAATTGCTTCCAACAATAGCAACATAAGCCATAGCTAGTTATCACCTGAACCATCTGCTCCTCAAAGCAGCAGCTCTTAACACAGGCACGAGATGGAAAGATCCTCTCACTTCAGGCACACATTCAGTTCACATCAGAAATATAGCAACAAAAATCAAGTGTTTTCCTCTGCACTTCAACATGCAGGAGATGCAACAACAGGATTAGCCACAGAAAACATGAAGATAGAAATTGCATCAGCCATGAAAGTCTCTGCAGCACAAGCCCAGTCCTGTTTCACACAAATGCTGACAAAACTGATAAGCACATTTTCTCCTTACAGTCAGAATTTATAACCTGAAGTGACTGTTATAATGGAAAAGTAAATGATCCCCTGATACTCAAATCAATCTTGTGAGAAATAACCTGAATAATGAGTTACAATTGCAAGAGATGAAATTAAGACAAGAACAGTTAAATAAGGATCTAAAGGAACAGATAACATTTAGTACGGTATTGGAAACCTAAATTAGACTTTAAAATGTATGCAGAGACAGAGGAAGAAGGGGGGAAAATAAGGAACTAGAGCAGAGGCCTCAGATAAATATGAGCCTTTGATGAGAAGTAATCAGAAGCAATGTCAGATTGGCATTATTTGAGGAAAAATCCCCATTTCAAATAGATTTTTTTAATGCAACTAGATTTTAGAGCTTGGCACTATAGGAGGATTTACAGTATGAAATACTCCAAAATGCTTACAGCTCAAATCAATTTGTTGCAGATGTGATTAGAAATTGTCTCTAAGACCATGCTACAGCATAAGACGTGGAACCGAGCTAATATCTCTTTCACAGTTTGGTGCCTCACACTGATGGATGGTCTTCACCCAACAACAGTACAGCAAAGGAAAAGTATTATCCCTATTTTAAAGGAAGAGACTGGAATAGATGACACTTCAAAATTACCTAGAATACTAATGATTAACTGAAGGCATTTATTGTTCAGGTAGGGGATATAAGATCCTATAGGATCCATAGTTTCTTGAATAAAAAAGATTTGAAAAACAAAGGACCAGGCATAAGACATCTTAGTGTTTTCCAGTATTGGATTAGGTACTATGACCCTTGTTTTCCACCCAGGTTTGGTAAAACTGAGTTTTCTTTGGAGTCCTACCTAAAGCTGGAACATATGAGGATGGAATTTATCTCATCTGACTGTATATGTCTTCATTGTGACCATTTCACTGATTGCTCTTGTACTCCAGCTTTGTAACAAATGCGGAAAAATAATCACTCACAGGATGTGATTCAACTTGTGCTAAAGCAAATCTTTAACTCAGGTGAGAAAACTAATGTCCTCTCCTTGCCCACAAAATTAGCCTGGAAGAATTATTTCAGATGTTAGCTCAGATGTTTATTCTCCAGATGTCCATGAGATGAGTGACTCAAGCACTGAAAAATAATAATTAAACTCTAAACAAAATGCTCTGGTCTATATATGTATTATGATATCATCCTAGCCTCTTCCCAAGTTCTCCACATGTTTTTATTGCATTTAAGAAAAATACAACTGAATCAAGTGCTGGGGAAATGCAACAAGGAAAAAAAACATGATCATTCAGTCTTTGTAGAATAGGGAAGAAATAAGGAGAATTTTGTAACCATTGATGGCAATATCTAGTGCTTGATGACTATTGTCATCCTGATTCTTCTGCAGGGCACTTTAAATCAATAATGGCAGAAACACTAGCAAGAATTTTAAATAAAAGCTATTTTACATTGCCAAGGAATTAAGGATTGAATAATAGATCTTTCCTACTCTTTGCCTATTTACGTATTCATCCACTGTATAGTTATTTATCTATTTCTCTAGTATTTGCCAGCTGATGTATTTCCCTATGAAGAGAATTTTTAAGGAATGTTTCAGGTTATCAGTCACCTTGAGTCTGAGTAACTGTGGGTCTGTCCTGCAGACCACATGATAAGTGAACCACAAGGAGACAAGGTCATTATTGAGAGATTAAACGATGGGAATGAGCTAAGGGGAAGTTTCAACAGATGGTTTCTGTCCTAAGACCAGTTAAATCTAAATTTTCCAAATAGGTCATTGCAACAAAAAAACAGTGAGGAAATTCTTCTTTACAACATAATGGAAAACATCAGAGGAAAACCATGAGAGAGGCCCACTACTGTCCAATTTGGAGCTGCACAGCTCCCTTTCAGGAAAGACTGACTTAGAAAACCTACAATATTTCATGTAGCATTTAGTGCTGAGTTTGGCTTTGACATCAGCTGGGATTAGATCAGCTCCTTCTAACACAGCCCTGATTATCATGCAGAACCTGAAAGATGCTGGAATAATCAAGCTTTCATACAATCAAGGGCAGATTAAAAGTATTAAATGCATACCAAGAGACACGACTGTGTAACAGCTAACAGGCAGCTACAGATCACTTGCTTCAGAAAATCACAGAGAAACAAATCTTTTATTTCATGTTGCTATTATTTCAGTGACATTCTGTAATCCAGCCAAAGCCCTATTAAAAAATAATTAAATGAGTTTTTATCTTTATTGTATTGTGCTATTTAACTATGGTCATGGCACCTAGAAAGATTCTCCTAGCTGAGTATGATTACTAAAAATAAAATACATTTTTAATAATAATCCTTAATAACCGTCTTTTCAGAAATGTTGATTCTCTAAGTACACTTGGAGAAAAAACTGGTGTATTGTAAAAAGAAAACTTAAGCGTGAAAAAGTTTTGTGACCCCTCCCCAACAAGTTAGTGCTAGTAGCATCACTATAATCTAGACCATCTGCTTCATAGTCTATTTTTTTCTCTCATTAGGATACAGTTCTAAAGTGATTCCTGAAGTCAGTCTATTCCAATTATCCATTACAGTGTTAATTCATTTCAGCCTGAAGATTTAAGACACTACCTAAATATAAAGTAACCTAATTGCTGCTCATTTTTAAATGAGTAGCCAAGGGTTTTTGTAGCACTGGATGAAAAGACATGTGTCATTGGACACCAGTGAGGTCCAAAACTTGGCTTAGATTTAACATTAAAAAAAAAATAAGCCTTGTTAGATACCATATGCTTAGAGCCAAAATCATATAAAAGTTTACTAACAATCAGTACCTGATGACCGTGGTGCGTGACTCAGAAATGCGCCAACAGATGAAAGTGTCTCTTTGCTCTGGAGGCTAAACAGCATTTCATGACAGGTGAACGATTTGGGGAAGGAAAAAAGAAATCTCTGTAATGTAAATGATATTATACATACAGTTTGTAAACATGAAAGGAATGAAATGTACCTGCTCTGCAAACAAATGCTCTGCAGCAGAAGAAATAAAACGTCAATGCATGAGTCAAGACCAATCTGTATGAGTTGGGCATAGTGGCATTAAGTTTCTGGGGTTTTTTCACAAACCTAATTTGAAAAAATTTTTTACTTTTCCCACAACTTTTAGCACAGGGGTGCATAGCAGGAAATAGAGTTACACTTGCAGGACAGGACTGAGTTCCATGGGCTCAAAACCTTGTCCCTGATGTCACTAAATATTTTTCTGTGACCTTGTGTATTTTTCAATCTCTTGCTTTCTTTAATTCCTAACTATGCATCCTGGTAATAGCTAAGGATCACGTATTGGGAAAACATCCAGTTTTTTCTCTGAAGATTTGATATTTCAGTAAAGCAGTATGGACAAAGGCAGTACATGTGAAGGTGCCAGACCAAAGTCATTGTGGATGACTTTTCAATCACAGAGCAGATTTTTTTTTCTAAACACAACTGTCTCTAAGTGCAATGATAACTTGAACTGGTTTTTTGGGGTTTTTTTTTGTAAACATTAAATTTACCATTGATTTTCCTTTTATTTCCTTTTTTCACTATTTTTTTTAGCTTCCCATTAATCCCTCCTCCAAACTTCAGTTCTAATGACAGAAATTCATAAAACCATTTGGGACACAAGAGCTGTGACAGGTTTTAAACAAGTGATGAATGCAATTTTTGTTTCACTCGTCTCGTTTATTTCATGCAAGAAAATCTTAGGACCAATTTTGTAGGAAATTGCATCATAAATCCTAATTTGTGTATTTTATTTCTATTGCAAACCTACAGATTGTAGTGAACTCGACAGAATTCATTAGGTTTTTTTCTGGGAAAGTCCCAATACAAATCTGGATTGGGACAGCTCCTGTTCAGTGTACACTTGACTAAAAGGATAGGTAAAGCTTGAGTTTTGAAAGAAACATCCTTAAATAATCTGAAAAGGACAAAAAGTAGCATGAAAATGGGATTCAAATTTGTGAAAGGAAAAACAAAGCAAAAAACACAGTTGAATTTTAAAATAGAAGAAAAAGCAATTCTAGATAAATCTCTAGAAGGTAGGATGAATATTTCATTCCTTTTCATCAGGGGAGGAAGATCACCAAGTGTGTCTGGACAGTACATAACATTTCAGAAATTACTGAATTTAATAACAGGCAAAATGATTATTTGGGTGTGTGGGGTTTTCAGAGTGAAAGATACTTCTTGGACTGTACTCCCATATATAATTAAGAACTAGCAAAATAATCAAAATTCCAGTTTGAAACAACAACAAAAAAAAAAAGATGAAAAACAATAAAAATTTTTGAGAAATCACAGCAGAAAAAAGCAGGTGACTGAGTGGCATAATTATAATTTGCTACCATGACTGAAGAATAAACCAGAGGGGAGAAAGAAAAAGACACAGGAAAAGGTCAACCAGAGAAACAAATGCCCAAAGTTTGGTCGCAATGAACTATGTGTCCCCATGCAGCAATTAGAGCAATGGTTTTCTATCCAGTTTATTCACTCTGTTGTATCACTCAAGAAAGGGGAAATAAATCAGGCTGGTGCCTGACCTTTAAAAAACAGTAGATCCCAGTGAATCATCCTGTCATTGACATAATAATTTGATTTCCTTTTAAGCCTCTTTCTACATATCCAGCAGCTGGCAATAATAGAGTTATGGCCTGTGTTTTCATGAGGCGGCCTTTTTCCCTTGCTTCATAAGGTAAATAAAGTATAACAGTTGGAAGATAAATTTATCATCATGTCCACTGTGCCTATACAGATAAAATCAGTGCTAGGAATGAGATCTGCATGAAACTATATTTGAAAACCCAATATGGTATCAAAACATTTCATTTTAAAGTATTGAAAACTTTTGTTTCTTTCTCTTCACACTTATTTTTAATGTGTTTTGGGTTCCTCAAAGATAAAGTGCTCAAACACCAGAATAAAAATTTCTATTTATACTTTGAGCTTACTCACAAGGGCCTGTAAATCTCAGTAAAAGACAATGTAAGAAATGTTTCCAGAGAGATCCAATAAATGAATGGAAACACTCTGCTTTTGTACATTTATCCAATCTCAATATTGAGCTGTTTGCTGAATTAGAATTGAAATGAAAATTTCAATGCAAATATGAAAACAATGTAAAAGAGACACTCATAGTTCTTGATGAACTTTTAAAAGTTCATAATTAAACTGTGGATATTACGCCAGCATCAAAACCTAAGAATCTTAGTGTGGAAGAATTTAATTTTTTCATTTTGTGTCATAAACCATTGGAAGAACAGAAAGTTGCAAAACATAAGCTGTTTTTTTCACTTATCCTCCTTTCTGCCCCTGTTCTAACCATTTTTATATCCAAAGTAGATGATACAGAGAAAACACTAGAAGTGACCCAATATTTATTGCTGCCTCTGGAGTTAGAAAAGTAAGGAAGGACATTTGCTTTGGACCTTCAATGTAATTCCTAAGAGACGTGATGCTGATGTTTGTGTAAGTCCTACACACCTGTCCTGTGCACAAAACCATTATCTGCTCTGCAGCTGAGCTGGGACACTCTGGATCCTTTACTGACTGCATAAGGAATAAAATTTAAATAGGAACCTAGGGGAAGTGAAGATCAAGCAAATGCAATGTACAGAAGAATATCAAGTGGAAGACACTTGATATCCTTCTCCTTGACCTTTGTGTCTGAACCTATTGAAAATTTATAGACCTAAGCTGTCCATTTAGACCACCTAAGTCACTGACTCCATGCTATTAAAATAGCAATCTCTTGTAACTACCAAATAGCATTAATTTTTGTGCCCCCCAGTTATTTCACTATAGTTCACTAATAAATTCACTCATTTTGCTGTTCTTATCACTGCTACTCCAAGTTTTAGGAACTCTTTTCTCATTTCAAGATTAAAGTTATTCATAGACAGTTCATATCTATTTATTTTCATACCATTTTTTCTTTTAGCTTAAAATGGCTCTTCTTCTTCCCTGAGATTTATTCCCTTAGCACATTTCAGCAATATTTCCTCTCCATCTTTATTTTGCTGGGCTAGGTAAGGCAAGTTTTCTTCTGGTGTCTCTTGAGCAATAAATTAATCATTCCACTATTCATCTAGTAATTCCTTCCTGCACCTACTTCAGGCTGATTTAATCTTTCTTGACTATGGCTTTACAGAATTTTCAGTGTAGTTAAATATTTTTACTGGCATAGTATGAAAGTTTCCCACATCTGGCATATATTTAATTGTGGGAAATGAGTATCCATTTTATCCATTTGTCAACAGTGTCCCATAGTTTAAACAGTTCTCTTCCTTCTGTGGTTTTTATCCTTCTATTTTATTTCTAGGTATCAATCATCTGACTTGTATTTTGCTAGCCTGGGCAGCCTAGACTCTCTTCCTTCACAAGTAGAGATCCACTTTCTTAATCATTTTAGCAGTCTTCCTTTTTCTTTGCTCTCATCTGAATTTGTCTTTCTTGCAGGTGGTGAGACTCACAGTATTCCAAACAACACCTCCCCACGACTCTGCTATTAACACTCCCATATATCTCCTGATATATCCAGAGAACATTTGGCTTTTTGGGGATGGTATCATATCAGTGGCTCCCAGTCATTTGGGGACTGACAGATATGCTCAAACAGTTTGTCCTCTCTTCCTGCTCTGGACAGTAAGATGCCAGGACACTGCAGAAATCATTTGCAGTTATTCCTGGTGCAAGATGTTACACAAAAGCTCATTTTGCCCTTTTTCTATTACCCTGACTCTTCTGATATTTTGTTCTTCATGTATAATATTCCTAAGCTGATTTTTATAACTGTTGTCTCTTGTGTCTGTGTCATCAGTTCCTCTTTCTCTGTTCCAGGATCAAGATCATTCACAATAACAGCATACAATATTGCTTCTAACTTTAAAAAATTTCACCACTAATTATTTCAAAGCCCAAAAATTCTTGTTCTAACATTTCCTTTTTTTTTTTTTTGTTTTTTTTGGTCTGGCTTTAACATCCTTCTCAACCATGTCATACTTTTTGCTAATCTACATCTTCCTATACAGAGCTAGTGATTCCTCAATTCTTCACATAGCTTCATAACTGAAATCACATAATTCTGGCTAGATAAGATCAGATGTGCTTTCTTTGTACAGGAAAAAAAAAAATAACAAGCCAAACAATCACACAAACATAAAAAACCACAGAAAGAAATCAGGCCATCCTGGCAGCATCTACATTCAATAAACCCCTGTAATATCCTATTCCTGAGTCTCTCCAATTCCTATTTTCTTATGAATTCTTAACATATTTCCAAAGTCTGATCCATGGATTTCTTATTTTCTATTACATTTCTCTTTCTACATAAAGTTTCATGCCATTGCAAACTTCAAGTACAGACTTTAAACCTTTCCTTTCTGAATGAAGATTTCACTTGCCCATTCTTTCAGGGTTATGGGCTGGATATATGATCTACTCTCTTTCACTTGAGACCTTTCAACATTTTGATTTTAGTTTCTCATTCCCATTAACTATCTTCTCTTTGTCTTCATATATATAGTGAGTCATACTTCAAATTTTTTGTCAATGACCCTCTGCCATTTCGTTCACAAATTAAGAGAGTCACTAAGTTTCAGCCATTCTTTTTTCCATGTGACCAATTTTCTCCATTTTATCCATCCGGATAGCAGTTTTTGGAGTGCACAGACTATTTTTTTTAGAGTGCATGGACTACTGAACAGTACTTTAAAATAAGCATCCAATCCTACTTCAAGCATTTTGAGGGAAGGTTGACTTTTGAAAATTTTCTCTCTGTCTGGATTTTCCTGGATTCTGTCTTTACAAGAATAGAACATGTCTCTTGTCACTCAGACTCAGTCTTGGAAGTAGTAATTCAAAAGGTTTATGCTTTAGCAAAAATAATGCCAGGAAATCAATGTTAATGCCAGTTTTTCCAGCTTCAGAAAAAGACTTCTTATGATATGCAAATAATGGAAGTCTTGATTCACTGCAATGGTAAGAAAATAAATGAATAAAAGTAACTGATTTTGGTTTATTAAAATATTGTTGTGTTTTTCCCACTTACTCCAGTAATGCTTAAATGGCATCTGAGAAGTGGGTCATTTTGTGTTTCAGTCTGTAAAGCATACAAGGAATGACAATGTCTGTCCTCAGAGGGCTAATCCTGTGCTATGGTAGGATACATTCAGTGGCTTCAGCAGGACATGGAAATTCCTCCACGCTTTCTGTGATGCAAAGGACAAACATAGCCAAGGACCCATGGGGCTGTCAAGCATTTTTTCATACAGCAGCTTTTTGGAGGAGGAAAGCTGCTGAAGAGAGGCAAATCAAGTATGTACATGTCTGTGAGAGAAAAAAAGATGTTTCTGTAGCGGTATTGCACTATTATAGTGGATTTGACTTCTCTACAGGCCTTTTAAACTCTAATTTTAGTTTCCTATCACTACTCATGGGTAACCTGATTAAACCTGTGGTAGGTCTGTAGATTTCTGATCACCACATGAGGCACAAAAGTCTCTGGTTTCATCAACACATTCTTTTCCACTGACAACATGGGAATGGTTTAGGAAATAGCTTTAGTTTTCAAGAATTAAGCATTGTCCTATAAAACCCTTTATTTCCTTGAATCTCTGAGTAGGCTGAATATTCATTTACAAAGAAGAAAATAATCACACTGACCTATCAGCCTCTGCAATCTCCTTATTTTTGTTGATGACTTCCAGGGGATGGAATAATATATTAGGTTCTTCTTAGCTGCATATTATTCCATTTTCATTAGTGTTGCACATATAAAGACAGTTATTTGAGAATGATTTCTGGAGATAGGGATAAAAACAAATTACTTTTGCAGTGGCCACTGAACACATGTAAATGAAACTAATTATGAAATGAATTGCTCCTCATGGACCAAATAACATCTTGTGTGGCCCTGCTGGCCCTCTATGTTCATTTGTTGAAAATCTATTAATAAGAGCATATTTTGACTTGCAAATCATTATCTCCACAGCTCATCTAGCACAGAAAGAATGGAGAAAGCCAGAATGATTCTATACAATATAAGACATAACAGCTCTGAGTCAAACTTCTCACTGGCCTCATTTTAGAAAAGGGAAATGTATCCCCAAGGCATTCTGACACACCAATGCTCATTTCTCTTTTGCTACAAATGGCAGGCAGAGACTCTTATCATGTCACAGCACAATACTTAGATGCAGATGTTCCACTATTACTTCCTTACACAAGCATTCTTTACTGTTTTGTTCTCCTTGTCTTTACAAAAACCATAATTTATAGCTTATGAAGTGAGCTTTTCCTGCTAATCACAGATTAGGGAGACAGGGAGAGGGATAAAACCTGGAACAAGGTAGCAGCTGAAGGGTTTGTCAGATGGTGGAAGTTTTAAGCTACTGGCCACTATTAAGTAACACAGCCATTTCTGCCACTAACACAGTAAATCTAACACATGAAACCATGAGACAAAAGGCAGGTTGCAAACAGGCTTGTAAACATATTTGTGTAAGTTTTGTGCGGCAGTCACCAGGAAAGAGGATGTGATCTCTGTGTTTACATCTGTGATATCTGTCATCAGCTTTCATTTGCATTTTGATCCTCTGACAATCACCCGAGACAGCTTATTGTTTCTCTAATTATAGACTTGGAGTAACAAGCAATTATAAAAATATCTGTTTGTTTCATGTAAAAGAGCCAGGTGAGGTATTTTCAAAAGGCTTACTTTGTAAAGGCAAGCTCAGACCCTTTGAGATGCAGTAAGGTCAAGTGCTGGGTCCTGCACTTTGGTCACAACAACCACAGACAATTCTACAATCTGGAGGCAGAGTGGCTGGAAAGCCGCCTGGCTAAAAAGGCCAGGGTCAAAAGCAACTGAACATGAGTCAGTGTGTCCAGGTGGCCAACACAGCTAATGGAATCCTGGCTTGTACCAGCAATAGTGTGGCCAGCAGGACCAGGGCAGTGATTGTACCCCTGTATCAGGCGCTGGCAAGGCCACACCTCGAGTGCTGTGTCCAATTTTACCCCCTCACTACAAGAAAGACATTGAGGAGCTGGAGCGTGGCCAGAGAAGGGCAATGAGATGACAGAAAGCCTAGAGGGTAAGTCAGACAAGGAACAGCTGAGGGAGCTGGGGATGTTTAGCCTGGAGGAAAGGAGGCTCAGGGGGGGACCTTATCAACCTCTACGACTCCCTGAAAGGTAGGTGTAGCCTTCAGATGGGGATCAGCCTCTTCCCCCAGGCAACCAGAGACAGGATGAGAGGACATATCCTCAAGCTTCACCATAGGATNAGCGTGTCCAGAGAAGGGCAATGAGATGACAGAAAGCCTAGAGGGTAAGTCAGACAAGGAACAGCTGAGGGAGCTGGGAATGTTTAGCCTGGAGAAAAGGAGGCTCAGGGGGGGACCTTATCAATCTCTACGACTCCCTGAAAGGTAGGTGTAGCCTTCAGATGGGGATCAGCCTCTTCCCCCAGGCAACCAGAGACAGGATGAGAGGACATATCCTCAAGCTTCACCAGAGGATGTTCAGGTTGGAGATCAGGAAGAATTTCTTAACTGAAAGGCTTGTCAAGCTTTGAAATGGACTGCCCAGGGGAGTTGTGGAGTCACTTTCTCTGGAGATGTTCAAGAAATGACTGGATATGGGACTCAGCGCTATGGTTTAGTTGACAAGGTGGTGTGCAGTTAAATGTTGGACACTACAATCTTGTAGGTTTTTTTCCAACCTTAATGATTCTATGAATCTTATGGAAAATGAGTTCCCCTTATTACTTTTCAAGCTGGATATCTGAAACTTTAGGCATCCAAAACTTAATGTCCCTTTAAAAATATTCAGATGTGTAACTGATGTTTATCTCAAATGAACATCCCCCTTGTTTGCTTTTTGAAAGAGCATCCATGCTCAGCCATGGCAAAAAGTATGAGACAGAATTTTCCTTGTAATGAGTCATTAAAACAGGATTTGAGTTTGGATGAGGACCATAAAAGCAACTTAAATTAACATGGTCAGAAACACAGGATAGTACTGTCAGTATCTTTACAGGCCTCCCCAACCTCATCAAGCATCAGAGTTCCCATCTAGAAAGGTAATTAAGCATCTTAAATTATGCATCTTTGTGTTTTGGCATACTTATAAAAAACCTCCCAGAAGCACCATAGCCAGACTTCATTTATCTACCAACAACTGGTAAACAATTACAGTCCCCACAACGTGTGGATTGAGATATTTTATCAATCTCTTGGAAAGAAATGTACATGGTATATGCATACATAATTGTGTTTGTGTAGGTATACTTACCCCTGTCTAAAATTACCATGGAACAAGCAGTACAAGAATGGGTATTTGATGCTGTCCAAGCAAGGAGCAGCATATATACCTACCACACAGGAGGTATTATCAGCCAAGATTTCCTTTGTTAGCTAGTGAATGGCACCTCCTTTGAGGAATCAAAATCTACTTTGGGGCCAGGGAACAAATCAACTCACCCTCCTTTAAGCTACCTTGCTCTCTCTCTCTCTCTTTTTCTCTCTCTCCCTCTGTTCTCTCTCCTTGCCCACCTATAAGTTTAAAATATCATTAACATGATCCTTTGTGCTTTCTTCCTTAATGACTACCTTGCCAAAGCTCCTTATTTTTCCAAGGTCTAAGGGAAACATGTCATTCAGCCAAATCCACTGAACAGGCTCTTGCATGAAATGACAATTTATAATAATTAATTGTATGACAATTTATAATAATTAATTGTTAGGATTATTCTCTCTGTCAGATGATACCACTGGCTAATGATATACCCCTGTGTCAGTGACAAATGATGAGATGTCAGCAATAAAAGTGCTTGGAGTGAAGAATTTACATGTCAGCCATTTATTCGTCCACACTTCTCCCAAACCACTGAACTTCTTAAAATACCCACTGAGTAGCTGATATGATTCAGACTGATGTAGACTGACATTATAAGTTATTCAGCATAAAGGAAGCAGAAGAATATTCAAGACTTTATCTTTCTCTCTCTGTATAGGGCTATACCACCCCCTAGTCCTACAATAAAGACACCAAGATCACCTGGTAATTTGGGATCAGCCCTTCTGTTCCCAACTTGGGCCATGGATGGTCTGCCATGATTCTCCTCAAGAATGACAAGGTGTTAATGAAATTATTTATAAATCTCCCCCAGTTTTATGAAGGGAATATTTCTTAGTGCACAGGCTGCGATTAAGTGAACAGCTTTTGTGAAGGATGAGTGTAAATAAAAGGAAGAGAGGAAATATTTGCTAGTGAAAAGAACCCAGTGGTACAATACAGAATAGGGAAGAATTGAATGAAGTGTTCCTGCTACCCACATGCTAGTTGAGGAGTAGCACCATGAAAAGAAAAAAAAAAAAAATATCTGTAACAAATTACTCTGACACCTGGGCTGAAATCCAAGAAAAAATTTCAGGCAATAAATAAGATGTTTAAGAAACTTAATTTCTTATACTTGTGGTAGCTATGTGCTGTCTTCCATCATGGTAAAGTATAGGTTAAAGACAGAATTCAAAAATTTTAGTATGTTTGCAGCTCCTCACTAATTGTAAATGCTGCCTTTTAGCCCAGCTTCGTAACATTTCCTTTTCATTGTGATTACTGCTGTGTTGCATATGCAAGTGCTAGCTGGGAAAAGGGCAATGGAAAGTGCAAGAGTGGTCCAAAGCAGTCAGAGATGCACTGAACACTGCTGTATTGATTGACTGTATTGATTGACTGCTGGGTAGAATTTCATGATTCTCTTTCTCAAAGCTACATTCTGTAGTGCTCACCTGGAATGTACATAGCACAATAAATTTCTGACAAATCAGGGAATTATGGTGGTTGTTTTCAGTCCTATTGAAGCTCCACTTTATTTTATCCAACACATTGTTTCAGAGATGATGGCCCTGTCTTTCACATGATTGTTGCCTGCAGCCAGGACCATTTAGTTCTAACAAAGATCCTATTTAATGCAAGAAACACCTAAAGCTGATTATCCATCACTGGCTGCATAAAATTACAGGCTGTCAGTATGTGTTAGATGAATCCATCTGGAGAAGATAAAAGAACCGTGAATGAAACTGGGTTCAACATTCGAGATAAACCATCTTTTAACATAAAAAAAAAAAAAAGCAAAAAATAATTAAAAAAGAACAAAGACTGTTTATTCTCTTCCTCTTCATGTAAACTAGGGAAGAGGGCATGGAGCTGTTAGATAATGCAGTCAGCTTCTTACCTGTTTCAGAATTATATTTCTGAGGCTTTTTCATTTGAGGCAGGTCTTTCTTGCTCAAAGGATCGTCCCTCTTCTATCATTGACTGCAATATTCTGAGCCTTGTCTTTTGGCACAAAAAAAGAGGTGGGTAAACTGAAAAATAACAACAAACTTGGTCTGGCTGAAAGCAGTGTCTATTAATGCTCCAGAGGGGTGAGAAGTGTTAAATCCTTTTCAAATATTTTACAGAAATAGGAAAAATGCATTTTCATGAAAAAGATCCTCAGACTTCCTCTTATTCATATCAGTAGGTTTGAGTGCAATGATTAAAAAAGACTAATATCCCTTAGTACATCTTTGGGAGCATATATAGGCAATGTAATTGCCTTCAGTCATGTTCAGGCCCATATCAAGATCCTTTCACTAGGGGGAAAAAAGGTTAAGATGCTGCACAGTGATTCACAGTCCAGCACTGTAAGAATTTTCCTATTTATTTCTGCAAAGAAGGGGACACTTGGATTAGGACTTTCGGGAAGTTGAGTTAAACTATCAGCTACATGATGTTCACTACAGAGTTCATCATAACCATAAAATAATCTGGGTGACAAGGTATTAGCCAAGCATTCAGCTTTTTTTTTCATATAGATGTGAAACTATGCTCCTTGTTTTCCTACTTCCTCATAAAAAAGTGGCAGGAAACACTTTTTGACTCAGAGAGACTCAGAGTCTTAGAGAGAGAGTGACTCCAAGATGTAAAAATGTAGTTCTAATTCTTGGAAGTAGATATCATTTTTCCATCCTGTTATCCTTTTCTTTCCACCCACTCACGCATGCCTTGCCTGCCTCATCCCTTTTCTTCTCCAATTCCTCCTTTTCATATGCCACAGGTAAGGATACAAAGCCATAATAGCATCTTAGAAAATCATATACATAAGATCCGTGCAAAATAGATGGATCACATTAAATTGAGGTGGTAAAAAAGAAATAAAAATAAAGGCATACACTTCCTCATCTGATGACATGCGAAGCTGATATTTGTGTAAGTTATATGGAAGTGATTTCAATACAGGAGCCTTGGGTCAGCTCTAATGTGAGTAAAAAAGTAAAAAACAGCAGCAGATTAAGCACAAGCCTAAGCGGAGAAAAGCCCTTGCAGTCCTTCTGGCAGGAGATTATAATAATTGCTAATGGGAAAGCTGTTCAAAAGCATGAACATTTTAACTCCACTACATATGATAAAGGGGCTGTGGAGAACTGAGAAGACCTCCTTTCTAAAGAAAAGCTGTAGAACGAGATTTCTTTCTGGTTTTTACAATTAAGCAATATTGTCTCCAACTGAGAGGTTATGTGGGGTGACAAGAAGGGGCTTATGCACTACCCAAACAAAAGTGTGTAAACAGGAGGAGGGCAAGGAGGAGGGAGAGTGTGTGGGTGAGTGTGAGAGATGGTGCACACAGCATTTTGTGGGTCTGAGACACACCCCAGTGCAGAGAATATCACAAGAAGTAAAGGTGTTTAAAGTAGACTCCTGGCTCTGACCTTGACTTCCTGTGTTCTCCAGGGTTCCACACATAGGTAACAACTCTACCCAGTGCAGTGTTGGCATTCATTCGGTAAAATCTTCGAAATACATTAAACAAGAACACTCAAAATTACTTTTTCTTTTTATTATGTGCGCCCACAGACAATTTGTGAATCAGAAAGGAAAACTTAATTTGTTAAGTAACCACTGTTGTAGCAGCCTGTGTCTCCACCACTTGGATCATTATTTCTCCACTTACCCCACAGCTGTTAAGGAGTGAATTACCCTCATGGGGAGCCTCACAGCAGTTCTTATTTCCTGCAGAAATGCAGTACATTTCATGTTAGAATTCATTTTAGTTCTGTGGAATTGAAGCTATAATTCTTTGCCATAGTACTTCATACTGGCAGAAACAAAGAAAAGACACAGATGGCAGGCCTGGCTCAGAATCTTACTGACACATCAGCTAGTCCAGGATAACACACCTAGATACAAGCATGCCACCCACAAACCAGTCATAGAATGCAGAAATACCTCTTGTGCATCTCTAATGAACTTATGATATCAAATCAATTCATTTTTTGCCTCACCATTGTGCTTTAGGAACCAGTCCATTTTAGCTACCTGGAATATCAACAGAATAGATTCCATCAAAACTATTCTATTTACAAGAGGAAAACTTGGATGGGAGCAGGCTGTGTGAAAAGTACAGAAATCCAGAAAAAGCAGAGCTGGCCAAGAGACTCTTCTGCTGGTGAGCAGAAGACCACAACAGGGCATGCCATCTGAACTGTGCTCAGTACACACTAGATCTCCACACACCCATTTAACAATGCTCCCAGGAAGCCAGACCCTCTTCAACTGCAAAAGGAAAAGACAATGAGCTTTGTATTTAACCCAGGCAAGTGGGTCCTACATGAACTAAGATGCTGCACTCCAAAAATTCTATTCTGCTGAATACAATACAAATACTGCTCAACTAAAGCACTAAGCACTTAACTGGATGACTTTCGTGTTTTCTTCTTGCTTTTAATAGCTAGCAGAGGCCCATAAATACTGGGAAAGGGGAGCAGAAGTGCCAACAAATTGATATTCACAGTCACATGAAGAGAGAGGTCAAAGTACAGCAGCCCTCAGTTGCAATCACGGTACAGTGTATGCCTCATTAAAAGAACTGTATACAGATTATAAAGACAAGAAGCCCCAAACACCTCTTGTCATTAAAATCTGTATGTTCAGTTCCAGGCTATGACCCTGGACTGGTCAAAAACCACTGTAAAGGTGACAAAAAGAAAAAAAAAAAAAAAAAAAAAAAAAAAAAACACAAAATGAAGCATCAGAGAACTATAGATGAGGATTTTAAATGAAGAAGAGAATGGAAAGAACTTTTATGATTTCCAGCATAAATAGTTTTCTTGATTTCTTTCTGCTTTGTAAAAAGGACAAATTTCTGCTGCTAATCCAGCACCAGAAAAGATAGAAAATGGCTAAAATTCACATAGGTTCTCCTGGTTATCTAGACTGACACAAGTATCTTTTACTGTTGGATTCTGTGAGACAGCAGGTGAAATGTTCCTAAAATTAACAGAGACTAAAGTTCTTTTCAAACCCCTTAAAAACTGTCATGACATTACTAGTGCCATGCAACTCTAAACCTTGCATAAGTCCTGTGAATTAACTCAGTGAAAAAATCTCTTCTGGTTATTTGGATTTTGTTTCAAGCAAAAAATCTATAATCCAGGAAACTCTTTGAAGACCCAAGAATTCAATGGGGCCACAAACATAGGCATTATTTATTTACTACAACAGTAGTCTGAAAAATTATAGTCTTTGATACATTATTAGCAGCAGCTGCCTTATGCTGCAGTCATTAAGAAACACACATATTTATGAATTTTAAGGTTGACATTAAAGAAGTTCTCAAGACAAAAATGATTATAGGACACCCCTTAAGAGCTTTTTAGCCACATTGGAGAGACAGAGAAACCAACAGGAATTGTCAGAGGTCTAGAAATGGCATACAAGGAAAGACTGAGCAGAAAGATTGAGCAGAAACATTGTCTGGGTAAGGGAATAATGAGAGGAAATTTGGAAACAGCCTGTAAATATTCAAAAGGATGCTCTAAAGACCAAGGGTGTCATCTCTCTTCCTCATTCATGAGAGTAAGAGGAAGTAAAGGGATTTAAAATGCAATAAGCAAGATACAAGGTAAGGCATTAAAATACCCTTCTAGTGGTAGAGCTCATGAATCACCAAAGCAGGTATGGAATATCCATCACAAGACACTGATAAGAACAAGAAGGACAAGCTTGCCTCAGATAATTACAGCTGACATCACCGAACCAAGGGTATGGGTGATACATCCTCTCAAGAGTCCTCCTAACTCTTTCTCCTGTGATTTGAAATTTCACCAGTTCTATTTTAACATTAAGATCTGGGTTTCATTTATTTTGTTCTGTTTGTCAAATGAGAAAATAAAAGAAAAGCAGTTTGCCTGTTGAAAGATAGATTATTTGTATCATAATTAAGCTATAACTCTTTTGGGTCAAATTTAGAAACAAAGTGCTGGCTTGGAAAAATTACTGAGTGTTATCTCAGCATTCCAACTCAATTTTATTATGGGAATCAATCTTTTTAAAGATACAATTAAAAAGAGCCATATAGTGGACAGAGCAATAAGATAGAATAATTGTTCAAACAAGATGCCATACCCAAAACACGATGCTAGAAATTCTCAAGATAGGATTTACCATGGTGAAAGGATTTCTTTTCAAGTGGAGGTTTGCATCAATGCCTCTTTTTCTAGATGAAATTCATATTCATCTGTAAGCTGTATGCACAAACTTTTCCATCGCCTAAAGTTCAGTGCATGAGAAACAGCTCTGGGCTTATCTTCTACGTATGAGGGCATTTCACCAGGCACATATAGGCACAAAGATCCATAAAGGATCTTTATGTATCTGCTTTCAATAATGCATTTCTCCCAGACTGTAAGCAACTATCTGCTCCATGGAAAATCTTGGGTGTGGAAAGGGTTTTTAAAACATTCTCATAAACTGCTGCCTAAGGGTTGTAGAGAGTTGTTTTGTTTTCTTTTCTTTTCCCCATTTTAATGAATTTTCTTGCATTGGTCATGACCATACAAAGTAGCAGTATTTTAATCCCACATGCTCCTTACATTTTTGTAATGAACGCATGAAACAAAATAAAAAGACCTGAGTTCGTATTTCTTATTGGAAGACTAATCAGCTTGGAACTGGCAATTTTTATTTAAATCCAAAGGAACAGCCGATAATGAAGTACAAACAATACTACAGCAATATGTTACATAGTCAACCATGAATTACATGATTCAAAAAATCTTTGTATGAAATGTACCACCAATCTATGTATGGGCTACAAATTCACATTAAATAATGAAAAGCTGCAAATTACAGACACAATAGAAACAAGCATACATAAGTTCATGAATGATGTATTAACCTAGACATTGGCAAAAATCATAAACCATGGTTGGGCAAGTATACGTCTTCATTTTCACAGATTATATGGTGTTAAACAGATTGTGAGCCTTGGTTGAAAATTCAGCTACAGAGCATTGTGGGGATCAAATGGCATTATTATGTTTCCACAAACGTGGGAGAAAAGGGAGGGAAAGAACAAGGAAAAAAATTTTGAAAAACACTTGCAAGTAACAGGATACCTTAACAGCAATACAATAAAAGTAATTTTGCAGTTAAGACAGAGTAATGACCACATTTCTGAGATTTGTAATACACAGCAGGAGCTGGGCCAAAGAATGGTACATTTCATATAAATGAAATACTGGCAGTGTGTGTGCCCTTTCAGCACACATAAAATATTATAAAGCTTGATTTGACACAGTTAGCAAACAGTCCACACATTATGTTGTTACAATGAGTCTAATCTCAGTAACAGCTCAGGGCTGGAAGTAAATAGATAAACTAAGGGAATAAATAAAAGGAGGAACTAAGTAGAACAACTTACCTTTCATAGGAAAAAAAAAGAAAAGGAAAAATCCAATGTGACTGTGAGCAAGATCATTTGTATTTCTGCAATATTATCTTCATCTCTGAATATCAACTCACTGAACAGAGTCAAGGGTTGAAAAACTTTGACAACAGGAAATGACCTTCAGCACCTGTGGAAAGAGGAACTGAAATGTGATGTTTTCATGCAAAGACCATACTTGCTAGAAACTCCTGCTACTTTTGGAAGGTGGGTTCCTGAGATTGTTTACATATGGTGGATGAGGTGCTGTTGAAAATACTGATACTGTGCAGAGCTTCCTGAAATCAGTTCCTAGAGCCATCCCCAGTAACTAAGGACCTATGAACAAGCTATTTCTCATAGAGATTAGCAGATAGTTGTTCTGATCTAGTTACTGTACTTCTGTGAGATGGACTCAAAATGCATTTTGATGCTTCATGAGCCCTCTTCCAGTTGTGAGACAATGGCATGGGGTAGTGAACCTGTTTTTCAAAGGGTCTAAAAACTGTTCACACTTCTATACATTGTTAAATACATTTCTAATCTTCTGAGTCTCAGTGAGTGGAATAATGATCTGCCCCCTCACAGAAAAATTCTATCCACTGACTTTCACAGTGCACAAGTCTGGCCATCTTAAGCTGCACCTCAAATGTCCAAAAGCAGAGAACATGAATACAACATTTGACTCCTCAAGGATATGTTTTCAGTTTTGGAAACATTTCTAAAGTTAGGGCATTGAAAAACCTGATTAAGTCAACTACAATAGGACAACAAAAAGGCATGAAGAAATATTCAGATTTTCTTTTAACTATGCAGACAAAATAATAACCATCAAACAAAATCCTGATTTGTTGATGTCAGCTTTTTTGGAGGAACAGAAATATACAGAAAGTATGAAGTGACACAAAAGTATCTGAAGTTAAAATATAGTTGTCAGGCAGCCATAAGTACCTTGTACAAAACTTACCACTGAATTGTCTTCCCCAGGATTAAACAGCCTGGTGGCTGTGTTGCACTTTTTGTCATGTTTCATGCATTTAGGTGTTCCACAGGAGCTGGATGCATTTTTTTTGCTTCTGGGCAGGAAGAGAGTGGAAGATGCTTATTTCAGTTGCTCACTGGAGAGATTGATCACCTCTAACAGAACAGAATTTACTAGAATGACACATGGTTTGGAATTACCATTTGGTCATAAAGGACTGCATGCCAAAATTTTGTCAGAGACAAATGGTTGAGAAAAATCATATGAAAGAGATGAATGAAAACCCACCTGGGCTGGCACTAGGTGAAGTGACAGAAAGTGAATGACTGACCCAATGGAGAATTTGTTATTGACATCAGTGACGACAAATCTCAACTTCCCTGTTGTTCAACAAAACCACTTTCTAGAGAAGTACTTTACTGGGGAAAAAGTATTCAGCACTTACAAAGGGACATTGATTTCTTTAAACTTGTCCAGTCTGACCTGGGAAAGACAAATGGTGAAAGTGTTAATGGACAAATGTAAAAGGAGCACATAGTCTAATGAATAGAGTTACAGTTGCTCCTCACACCAGGATACACTTTTCATGTTTACTAAAGGCCAAGATGAAGGACTTAGGTTGAAATTCAGAAATTATCCTTCTATCAGTCATGCAATTTTATGGCACTGAAAAGAAAGTCACAGCAGGCAGGAGAAAATTACCTTCGGCCTCTTCAAAGTCTGAGACAGTTTTAATGCAGCTTTCAAAGTGCTCTGAAAATCCCCCTTGAGCCAGCAAATATGAATAGGTAGGATGTTTACAGACAGTGACTGCTGGCTGGGGATAAGACAGAATTGTTCCTCACTTTATATCTTACCTTCCAAAACTTATCGTCTCCCAGTACTGGAAAGGTCTGAGCTCCATTATGCTTAAATTGCTCTGTATTACTACATCCTACTGCTCTTGAAGGTGGTTTGTTATAGTTACCCTCCTGCCAGGTAGGTATAAGGAAAGAAAAGATACATTTTGATACAAGGCTATTTTGCTGAACTGGATGGATTAAAGAACTGGTAATAAATTTTATTTTGTCTTCTAGGCCACTGGTGCAAACTAAGTCCAGTTCAATAGTGACCAGAAGTTATTGCCACCTGACAACAGAACCAAATACGTGTGAAATTGATGGGCAGTTCTTAGCCCAGGTCCTTGTGACTTGGTCATGAAATTACCCCCCGTTCTGACACAAATTGGACCCAATGAAGCTGGATTAATGCAAACGCCCAGGAACAAGTAGGGTGGAACACTCTACTTTGTGGTAGGGAGAATCAGGTCACATTCTTCATCTAAAGAGCTTTCTTCATAAAATGTAGTTTTGTCAAGACTGAATTTTATAAAATTCAACACAAAAATTTGAGACAATTATAAAATTTCAAAACAGTCATTTTGTTGGAAGTTTCAAGCTGACTTTTTTTTTTTTTTTCATTTTACCTCAAAATGTTGTTCTGCCTTGAAATTTTATTTTTTAGAAAGTGGAAAAGAAATTGCATGTTATGTTGAGGGTTTAAGTTGACAGTTAGAGTGGGATTCATTTTGCCTAACTTTAGACATCCACACTGTAGGCGTCAACCACAGAGCTAGTCACTCTAGGCTTCCTTTATAGTTAATAGAAAGAAACAGGTACATTTAGGGTGTGACTGGTCTGAACTATTTTAAATATCTACTTTAAGATCAATAATGATCTTAAAATTACTGTCTCTCTCCACTGCCCGTGGTATGAGTCTACAGAGATCTTAAATGGAAATCTACCAGAGACACCTACTGCTCAGATGAGTCCTCTCCCAGTTGTCTAACTCTGCATTTCATACATTTACTTTTCAGCTTTTTAACAGTGAAAACCAAAACTAATAATACATTTTCACCTGAAATAAAGGGCTGTATGTTGCTTCAGAATTTTCATTTAAAGAATAAACTTCTTTTCCAAATGAATTCAAAATTTAAAATGGAAAACCCTATTAGCTATGTGTGAAGCTGAAGTTATATAAGGGACATTTTAGCAGGCAAGAAGGATGAAAAACCACAGGTTCTCTCATCCTGTGTCTCACATCTCATCAAATTATTTCCGCTCACAATTACCTAAGTCAACAGAAAAGCTACAAGGAGGTTCTGTGGGATGGAGGCTTCAGTGATTTTGCTTTCCAATCTCAGCTGCCATGAAGGAAAGGGACAGGATCAAGACAGCTAGGATAGCAGAGAGAAGAGATGGGGACAGGTGGGACTGACTGGTCATGGGAAGCATGCAGTGGATGGAAAGAGCATGAAGAAATAGATGTTTTAAAGAAAGGACAATAGACTCTGAAGGGAAGGCAAGTGTAAGAAAGGACAGGATGAGTAGCTGAAGAAAAGCAGCTCTAGAGACATTAACATTTTGCTTTAAGTTAAAAAAACTCCCAAATGAGGATTGTTTTCTCACAGTTCTGATCATAATTTCCTAGGTTGCCAGGCACACGTCAGACACAGTAAAGAAGCACAAGTGGATCCTGCTTTTCCTCTATATTTAGTGTATCCTCATTCAGCTCCAGAACTGTTTGCAGCCCTCTTTACTCTTTCTCATCTTATACTTCCACAAATCCAAACCATTTTCTTGTAGACCTTTGGCTGCACTGGTCTCAAATTCAGCCACACAGCTGGGAATAGAAGTAATTTTAATCAGCAAAACCAGCTTCTTTGGTAAAAACAAATTTACATTGATTGCCTCTGAGCCCAACACACACACTTTCTCCACCCCTCTGCCTAACAAAAGTGTGAAGATTTTTGACTTGCCAATAACCTCACAAACAAATTAGCTTGATTTTAACTCCATTACTCAAGATAATCTCACTTGGATTTCCTAGCATTTACACAAGAAATGGTTCATTCATAATTGATGGTGTGTACATTTAGCTTTTGTAATTCAAGGAATGTGTTAGGTGGTTTGTGGTGACATTTTTCTTAATAATCTAGGTAGCACTGGAATGTCTTTCTCCAACTACTGTTCTCTTGGTGGATGCACACATTATTTAGATTGAGAGCAAGAAACTCTCTCAAGTGGTTTTCAGGTAAAACAGAAAGTATCTGCAGGGAAGGTTAGAAATAAAATTGAGATGTGCCTTTGCCTAGAATGGAATCCCAGACTGACAACAGTGTTCCATGCATTTACTTTTTAGCAATCTTCAGTTGCCTTTCTCCCCTCACCACTTTCTTTCAGGTAGGAGGAAAAATGAACATATAGGAAAATGAAAATATAGGAAGCTGTTCAAAGTCAGACCAGGAACAGGCAGGAGTTTTAGGCATATTTCTAACACTGATTCACCCTACAGCTTCATGCTAAATGCATATTCTCTCTGCTTCAGTGGAACAGGTCTCCTAGGCGATGTCAAATTAGCCACACTTCTGATTCTGCACTCAAAACCAGACTCTGCTACCATCACTTTACTAATATGCAAATCTAATCTAATAGGCAGCCTCAGCCCAGAGTCTTAACATCTAATTGCTTTAGAAAAAGGCTAAACTTCACTTTCTTACACAGTCCCATGATTCAATGAGTGGCAAAACAATTGGGCTTTAGACATCTCATATAGCCTACTTCCTCTATGTTTTCCTCACAGATCTCCAAAGAAACTACGTGGATTTGTAATATTTTGGCCAGTGTGTAATTTTGAATGCTTTCACTCCTTGCTTTTGCCTGAAAATGCACTTGTCTCCTAAATTCACAGGAGAGATAAGAATTACAACAGCCAGCATTTCTGATGTAATAATTCACATGACTTGGCAAAGTTTTCCTCTCCTGAAAGTGGACACCAACAAGATCTCTGACACTGTCTGCCTTCTATCACTTCCACACCACAGTTTTTCCGTTCTTCACTGCCCATTCAGAAACTGATCTTCACATTGCACAGAAGGAATAATAGACACGTGAAAGTTCACCTGGGAAAGATACATGCTTTAGTTTCGCTGTGAAATAAAAACAGATCAGAGCCTTGAATTGAAAGTTAATGATAATGTGAAATAAGGAAAGTCCTAGAACACAAATTACGTTTCCCATTTATCTATAAATTATTTTTGTACAATTTTTTGTACAATTTTTTCTCTTTGTCTGGAGAAAAGCATTAAAACACAGCTTGAGAAAAATGGGAGTAGCACAGAGGACTAAGCAAAGATGGCATCATTAAAAGAGAAGGTGCTGTTAATAACTCCCTTCTGCTCTTAGGTGCAAAGAGACAGTATTTCCCAGTTCTGTGTGTTTCCCCAAATACATCATTAATAAGGTTTTCTAATTCCACTGCAGAATCCTTTAACTTATAAAACCACTTAAATGTTTGTGGTGTGAAAGATGGATCAGACTTACATGGTTTGCAACACATATGTGTTGAGCAGGAAACAAATATATCACAAAAGCTCTTCACTAAATTTCAAAGCCAAAAGTTGAAGAATTCAGGAGCAACAAAAAGTCGGTGATCAGGGTAGCTCACACACCAGCAATTTTACTCTTTTAGCATCTCAGAAGGAAAGATACTCTGTGCACCCAGATTCTTGGGCCTCACCATCAGAACTGCATCCTTACTGAATTGCACACTGTGCTTAGCCCACCTACCAGTGGTGTCCTTCTACCCCCATGAGGCCTTAATTATTTCATAACAATTAGTTCATTCAAGCACCCTGCCCACCTTAGCCACTTTCATCTCAGAGGCAAGTTTATCCTCCTGAAGAGTCCTGCAGAGCCCAGGCAGTCTACCCTTGTTTGTGAAATCTGGGTTCCTCATTTCTGATCTTTAATTGCAAGTGTCTGCAGAGAAACCCAGTAAGCTTCAAGTACAGATCCACAGTAATGAAATGTGTCTGGAGTACGCCTCTCACAAGCATAGGAACACCAGCAAAGATTTTCAATTCAGAATGTAGCACAGACACACTAAAATGAAATACTCTGCTCTAGGAACAATAACTTAGGTTTTGTGTGTCTTTGCAGAAGAAAAGGGATAGAAGAGAAGGAAAAGCTTATAGTTACTGTAGGAAAAGATAAAAGGAAAATTCCTTTTCAAATTTTCATGACATCCTTTTTTCAAAGACTCGACAGACAATATGGAGATTTAACATAGATTAGGCTTTACATTTAAGGGGGTGACAGCACTATTGTCAATTAATCCTACAGAAGATAAGTTCTGAAAGCACCACTTCTGTCCTGATTTTCTCCTGGTACCTTTGTCTGGATGTGACTATGTTGAGAATTCAGATAAAGTTAGAAATCAAGATTACAAAGTATGTTTATATAAAAAGTACATTCGTTGTTCTACAAAGCAGTATCTTTAAAGAGAGAACTTAGGTGAGAATTGTCTGAGTAAATGCAGATGTTGCCCACGCAGATGTTTATGCATGAGCTATCTGGGTACAGTCTTCTTGCAAGAAGAAGCCTGGTACCCTTGTCATTAATTCCCCCCTGAACTATTAGGCTGAAATGGGTCAGACTAACCACATACTCAGAGCAACTAGCTCACAAGTGAATATCTGTCTATTGATGTCTAAATACAGAGAAATCCAGAACAGTGTGTTTGCTCAAAAGTCCTGTGAGGGTAGATTTACAATAGCACACATTAGCATACTTGTATAAAAGTATTTACTGTCCTATAGTCACAAATGTAAGTCAGCCCTAGGTATAACACAGCCTTTAAATCCAAAGCACTCTTATGCTGCCTGTTGACACACCTTGACCCCCATACTGCTGTATCTTTGCAGATATAATTACCCATATTTGCGAGACCACAACAGTGCAGATATGATAGCAAGTTTATGCTACCATCTTTTCACTGGTCTCATACATCCCCCATGCTGTTTGCAGGGGGAAACAAATATCTTTTTCTTCAACAAGTTCAGAGGGCATCTTGCACTCTATTTCAGCTGGTAGAGCTGGCAGTGACTCATGTTGCACAAAAATACAAAAAGCGAGATAAACAGGAAGTCTTGTGATTCCTGTCTCTGAAATAAGGCTTTAAAAGCCATTAGAATGGTCCTGTGTCTCCGTTAGCCACCACGGATCCTGGCCAGCTTCCAAAACAATGAGCATCACCCTCATCTCTGGAAAACTATCCAATGTCAGCTGGCAGGAGGGGGCGAAAAAAAGGAAACAAATCGAAAACATCCTACAGAATTAATTAGGAGTTTGGAACACAATTTGCACCTAAGAAGCAAATGAAGAGTATGCTCACACATCACTGAGGAAAAAACATTGATCCCTGAGCAGAAATCATATCCCTCTCCTGGAATCAGTACTTCCTAAATGTATGTCACTTTGCCTATAGTTAATACCAATCACTTCTCTTCTACCCAGGGTGATACAAGTATATGTGTGGTATACTAAATGGCCCTGGGGAGTTATCTGATGAGTCTGAAAAGTCTTATGTATCTTTTACAGCTCTTTTTACAGCTGAATATGTTTCCTTCCTATGAACCCTTTCCTCTCTTTCACTAATTTTCTGCACTTTTTTTTTTTAAGATATGCAGATTTTCTTGAATGCAATTTTTCTCTGCAAAACATTCCATCATGAGAAATAAAAGAAAATGGAAATGTTAATTTTTTGTGCATCGTAATTTTGGTTCCAAAGGTTATTCATTCATTTACAAATCCATTCTAACTGTCCAGCTAATTTCACTTTCTTTACCAGTTATACCAAACCAAATTATTACCCAGAGTTAAATAAAATTAATTAATTTAGATTTTTTTTTTCCCTAATGAATAAAAGAAAGCAAACCACTCCTCTCAGGAGCTGAGTCCTTCCAAGCTAACGTATCAGTTACCTTTTCTTTGGGTGCATCCCTCCATTTCTTTATACCACCTTTGGGTACTCACTGCCACAAAGTGATCAGAGGCATTCACGGGAAATTATGCCTCCCAACAGCCGAGGTTCTGTAACAGGGAGAGCAGTGATGTGCCAGCAAGGGGGCAGCACACCTCGGTGGGGACACAATGAGAATTTGGAAGCCTCAAACTCTACCACTAACTCTGCAATTTTAGGTAGAGTGTGTAGCAGTTTCCACATCAGTGAACTGGAATGGCTTTTATTTTATTTCCTTCCTTAAAGTACTTACTGATCTTACAAATCAAACTGCTAAGCAATAAGAAAAAAAAAATAGGTAATCCTGCTAATAAAGACAGTATTTTCTTCTATACCATGCATTTTATTGTTTTCTCTTTAGCTAGTTAAAAACTACATACAAATAGCACTGGCTCAGGACTTTTCGGACAATAAGTATGATCATTCCTAAAAGAAATAATGGTATAGATTTAAAATAAAAATACCACAAGTATCAGAAAGTTATGTAATATTGGAAACCTGGTAGTATGTTAAAGCTTAAGAACCTACAAAATGAATATTTCTGAGCTTGAAAGATGATCAATACTGAAGTGTCCGAGAGGTCAATATTGATAGCCAGTATTTTAACATGCAACTAAACCCGTAAAAGAAGTAGACAACAAGTTATTGAGAACTGATAATGGTTATTTCAGCTAATAACAGTCTGCAGAGGTTCGTGAAATTCCCCAGATGTACTTAAAGTCATTGGAGCTCTAGGCATCATGGTAGCAGATTAAATTTCTCTTGGATAAGCAGGAAATCGTGTACATTGACACAATAAAAAAATCAAAGTCACTGACAGTCTCTAAGCCCAGCAGCTGCTCTAGTCGAGAAAGAAATGGAGGAGCCAGCACAAGCAGATCATAAACAGATGATGAGTTCAGTTAAAATTATATGGGTTAGACACAGCATGAGGAATGATACTCCTCAAAGTAAATGGGGGGAGGAGAGGGGAAGGGCAGAGTTAGGGACCTGGGATTCATGGGTGATGATGATGATTATTGATGCTGGAAGGGAACTTCTTGAAATATTTGTAGGAGGATTTCTAGAAAATATTTTAAAATGTGAATGATTCAAAGAAAAATACTTTCTTCTTAATATGAAAAACTGAAAGGCAAAGAAAAGGAAGAGATTGTGAAAAATATAAACATAAGCAAACCTATGAGGAAGTTGTTGTCTGCAACGAGGTGTCCGCCCCGTCTCCCTTTCTCCAGGATGAATAGACCAAGTGACCTTGGCATCAACTCATGCGGCTTCCCCTCAAGAGAGCTTTCAACATCTTTGTGGCCGTTCTTTGGATGCTTTCTAAAAGCTTTCTTGTTTTGTCAGGCCCAAAACTGTTCACACTACTAGAGGTGAGAGTACACCTAACAGAGAAACCATAAACATGGCAGAGTTTAGGCTTCAGTATTTTTTCTGAATGGAGGTCGCTTGCTGAACCACAGACTTATGTTAAGCATACTGGCTCCCACTGTCTGCTATAAAGCAAATGCAGATGCATGCTGGTAGATAGAAAAAGCTCCTTGAATCATCTCAGGAAAAGTTTATTATACATCACAATAGGAGTTTCTCTTGACTTTCTTTGCTTTATTCCTCAAATCAGAAAGAGAAGGAGAAAGAAAATACTTTTCCTGTGGCTGAGTTTCAGAGAATGTCAGGTCTGGTCTCTCTTGCTTTCCTTAGGATTGCCCAGATGGCTCCTCTGAAATGGATGTGTTTAATTTTAGAGCAAGAAAAGGGAAAAGAAAGCTAGAGAGGCTAAAGCAAGGTGACTTTTCCCTGCATATGTTGGTGTGTAAAGATTCTGTGGCAACATTTTTCTCTTTTCCTTTGCTAGACTCTTTCTCTAGTCACTCTCTCTTTTTTTCCCCACAGATAAGCATGTTTGTTAACTTTAATGAAGTACAGAAACTGAAGTATGGAGACTGTTCTGTGTTTTATTCATCTGGAAGTCTCTTAAGCATGTAAGGGACTCATTTGCTTTATTGGTTTTCTGTGGCCATCGTGAGAAAAGATGCATGAAAACCACCATGATATCATACTAAAAGGGAGAAATGGGGCATGAATTTCAGGCTACTGAGGCGGCTGCCCATGGAAGTGAAACAATAAAATAATACATGGTGTTATTGCAGCTGTGTGCACTTTGTTTGTGAACACGTGTCTCAAGTCTAAAACTAATCACTGTAGATTTTCTTTATAACTTGGCTTTCTTCTCTTTAATACAACACAAAGTGGCATACACAAGTAAAACAATGAAGTATTTTTAAAGTAAAAAGCTGCATAATTAGAGCCGAAGAGCTGAAACTACTGCAGACAAAGGATACAGATTTCAAGTGAACTTGAATTTATGATCTTTGACGTTCTCATCTTACAATTAGAGTAGATGGCAGATGTGCTTTACAGTTCCTTGCAAAATGTTTTAGACAATATATTGTTCAGTTTGTACAGCCCTTTGTAATAAAAAATCATCCTTCAAAAGAAGGGTCTATTGTGTTGCATAGGTAAAAGCCTAAGGAAAAATGGGAGATTACATATTGGGTTTGTCTGTCATGACTGTTATCCAACGAATAAGATCTTCACAACAAAATCTCCCAAGATGATCTTAACATCTAGTTCCAACACCCTTGCCATGGGCAGGGACAACTGTCACTAGCCCAGGTTGCTCAAAGCCCCATCCTTCGGGGCCTTGGGTTATGAAAACAATAAATAAAACAGGGGCTTTATATAAAAAAATGTCTTATTGACCTGGCTCATTTGGGAGCTTGATGAAGATCAACAGGCAAAGGAATGAGCTCAGGCAGTGTCTCATGTTACTGAGATGAGTTTGTGCTATTAATTAAAATAAAACTTATTGCTACCTAAAGTTTCTCTGTTCTATCTTCAGTACCTTTGTAAATTAATTTTCTAAAGTCCTCTTCATTCAAACTAAGGTACATTATGATAGATGATCCTATTTCTCTATGCTAGTTTGAAAGGTAATTTACAAGAGGTCTGGTGGAGGCTAATGCTGGAACTGATTGACTCTTATTGGCTCTGGCCTTACCAAGGTAAAGGGGCAGCTGAAGCCTGGGCTCAAGGATAAATCCACAACCACTGTCATCTCCTTCAAGAACATTATTACCTGCATTTCCATGGAGATGGGTGCAAGGTTTTCTTTAGGTGCTGTAGGATTATTCAGTGAAGTGGGTCCTTGAAACCCTGATGATGCATATTTAATATAGTTTTTGGCAAAGGTATACCTCAGCACGATTAAACTGTAGGATATTTTCCATATGTTGTGTTGAATGACTGTGTTTTTTTGAGTAAGAAAAGAATCATATCAAAGTACACTTTGCTGTTAACAGCCATTAACACTGGACATTGGATAGGTATACCAAGTAAAGGTCCTGCTCTCAGAACTCTCATTTCACTGGAAGAGACAAACCCTTTGCTTCTGCTGGTTCTGTTATTAGTGAATTCACTAAATGCTGTTTTTCTGATTGTGTCTGTATAAAGGATATGCATCTTGGAATAAATATTTACATAGAAATATCATCTAGTTTTTCTTCTAGACAGCTAGCCATTTTCAATAAACTGGAGCTGTGATGAGATTTGGGAATATTAATATGCAAATATTACAGTGAGTCCTATTTACAAGAATGGGCCTGAATTATGCGTTTTTAATTCAATGTCCCAGGATTTCTAATGTACTCCTGAGGATAACTGCAGCTGCAGTACAACTGATGCTAAATACGGTAAGTATAGAATTTTTGTTTTCCATTTTTTGTCTGGTTTTCCCCTTCAGATTCTTTTTATTTCAGATGGTAAGTATGATTGTCTCAGAGCTCCCCAGTGTACATCTATTGCAAACTGAATTTCCTCATCCCAGCTCTTATATTTAAAAGGCACAGAAAATTACATGAAGAAAATTTCCTATTCGGTAACGTGGTAGAAAAATGCCAACAGATAGTGATTCTCATAGCAGGAGATACTGAAGACAAAAGTTAGCACAAAAAAAACCAAAAATGGAGTTGAGATCCAGTAGTGTTGTGAAGAACAGAGCCAGATCCATATCTATCACATATCCAGATAAACAAAGGCTCTGGATTCCATCAGCATCCTAGTAAGGACTAAAACAAAATATTCACAAGGTTCTTAGGAGTCCTCAGTTCCTACTTTCCCATTTAGGGACCAATTTTCCAAGGAAAAGGGTCGGATAGTTAGAGTAGTCTTTGGTACCTGAACTGAAAAGCATCTGGGCAAAAGACTCTTCTAACCTCTAAACTCTGCTCCATTCTACCTTCACAGCCTACAGCCCTGAATTACTCCATCTGCACATTTCTCAAAAGCATCTTGAAACCTGCAGACTCAAGAGTTCCTCAGAGCTTATGACAATCCAGTTGCCAAAAAAGTCTTTTAAAAAGTCCTGTCCTGTTGTTCTTAACAATATGCTATGACCACGCTACAAGAAGGCATTCCTTTGTCAAAGTACTTTGTTCTTATGATAATTGTTTCTTTCACATTATTTTTCAGCTGATAATAGTTTTTCTTGATTGTTTCCCATGTGTTTGAACATGGAAAACAATCAAGGAAACAGCTTTGGAAGAAAAAATTTTGTTGCCACAGCTCAGCCTTTTGACAACACACATCATTTGATAGCAGCTCTTCATCTACTTGCCTTTCTATGAGAATCTCAGACTTATCTATCTTTTTCAATTAGGAACAGCATTCCACTGCCACTTGTGCCAATAAAATCCTCCAAAACTCAATGGAACAACACTGGCAAAACACTTTGGATTTAGGTGCTTTACTGTTATGAAGAAAAACCTGATAAAAGAGAAAATACAGGAAATAGATTCCACAGGGAATAAGACAAACAGCACTGCAATGTCGCACAACAGAGGCTCTTCTCTTGTAGTTTATGGAATAGTGGCAGTCTGGGAGACACGGACATTGGAAAGTGGTCCATGAGATGATCACAGAGAAAAAATTAACAAATAAAGGCACTCCAACCCACAGTCACTATGTGAACAACCAAAATGGGACAAAGTGAAAGGAATAAAAGAAAAAACCTTAACTTAATTGGTACTTATTTGTAAACAAAAAGTAATGTGGCAACACTGCAAAAGATGGTGCAGGGATCTTTCTCAGAACAGAGTACGTACCCATGGAATTTTTTTAAAGGCTAAATGGTGTTTTGATTAAAGAAATTGGTAATATTATACAACATATTGAGAAGAATCAGCAGCAATGTTGTGATGATGTACATGATCATTACAGTTCAAGACAACAGTTTCTAACAGTGGTTGATGCAGAAAAAGTGTAAGACATGAAAGATGTATTAACAAAGCCAGGCTTCAACCTATTTGTGACAGGAAATTCTGCTTTAGACACAACAGGCAAGATTTGCTGCCAGCATTATACAATGCTTCATTGAAATACATGGAATTACACTGATTTACTTATAGAGGTCTAGCTTCTCTCTCTGGAAGATGCTAGTGTGCTTTGGTTTGCAAAAATACAAAAAGTTTCCATTTAAAAAATGCAGTTTAACTTCTTCTTCATTGTATCATATCAGTGAGTTTTCAATGAAGCATTTTCATAAAGAAACACTAATTCTTGTTTGCCAGAAAAGGTCCATTCTAAAAAATTTAAAATTTTAAAACTGGTAGTGAAAACAAATTTGTCAACTTATGTGAGATTATGTGAATTGTATAACTAAGTTTTTTTGTTTTAACATTTCAACAAATTCATTGTGACAAAGAGGGGAAACAATGAAGAGTCTGCCCTGATTTTTATTTCACAGATGTATTTTGTGTTTATTGTCATTTGGAACAGCAAACAAAATGTAAAACGTCTTGAAAATTGCCTTTAAATGGAGAAAATAGCTATAATCAGATGCCTCTGAGCTCAAAAATCTATCCACTGTCTCCAGCATAGCAAGAATGGCATATTCCACTCTTACATTGCCATGTGAGGTTATTACCCCGACTGGTAATCATTGTATCAGGCCCTTACCTTTTCTATCACTCTGTTCAGTCAGCACCTTAAGGGTTAAGGAAGAAACTTTATCAGGGACTTTGTCAGAGGAGTTTTCTGAGAACTGTTAATTTGCAGCATGCTATTTAAAGAAAACGTCTGCTTATCAGAGGATAATCTCAGAAATCTGTGGGTTTGCAAAGTGGCAGGTACCTAGCTCTCCCTTGGTTGGAAACAGCAGAGATTTACTTTCATATCTACCTCCCACATACAGGAGCTTTTGCCTTGGTTTTTCTGCTCAGTTCCTCATGACAAGGCATTTCAGGCTGTGCCTCTGAACTTTGTTGGAAGCTGCTGTATACATTTAAAATTAGGGGGGCTGGACAAAGCACTAAGGCTTTCTGTAGAACTTAGACATGGGTATGTGTTGTTATATATGATGAGGGTTTACCCTGGAGGTTTGTGCTCACTATTTTCAGGTTCAGTTGTTAGTATTTTTCATTAATGCAGCCATACCATCTCCTCAGTCTTTCCTGCTGTCCTTCTTTGAACAAATTCTGGCTTTGCTAATTTCCATTTCCAGCTAAGAGTTCCAGAAATGAACAGTTTGTCAAGATGTGGAAATAAAAAGGATTTAAGTTTTTAAGTTCTAGTTCAATAAATAAATAGTAAAATAAATGATTTATGATGTATGAGCCAACATAGATCAACATGGCTGTGATCACTGGTCTGTGTCTGACACACCAAAACTTATCAATGTTCTCAAAAAGATGTCCTTGTCAGGTTTGGGTAGCTCTTGGTGAGCCAAAAAAAAAAAAAAAAAAGCCAAATTCACACTTACTGTGTCCATCACTTGGTCAGAATTAATTTTTACGGAATCTCATAGAGGGTCACATTGGAAGGGACCATGGTTAGTCACCAGGCCCAACCTCCCTGCTCAGGCAGGGTCATCCTAGACTATATGGCACAGGATTGTGTCCAGACAGTTCTTTGATATCTCCAGTGAGGGAGACTCCCCAACCTCTTCAGTCAGCCTGTGCCAATGTGTGGTCACCCACACAGCAAACAAGTTTTTGCTCATGTTCAGATGGAACTTTGAGTGCATCAGTTTCTGCCCATTGCCTCTTGACCTATTGCTCAGATGGAGCAGAGCCTGGCTCCATACTCTTGACACGCCCCCCTTCAGATACTGACATTGATGAAATTCCCTCTCGACTGTGTCTTCCCAAGGCTGACCAGGCCCAGCTTCCTCAGCCTTTCCTGGTAAGAGAGATGCTCCAGTCCCTTAATCATCTTTGTTGTCCTCCGCTAGACCAGCTCCAGCAGCTCCATGTCCCTTTTGTACTGAGGAGCCCAGAAATGGACCCAGAATTCCAGATCTGCCTCACCAGGGCCGAATAGAGGAGCAGGATCACCTCCCTCAACCTGCTGGCAGCGCTTTTCCTAATGCACCCCAGGATTCCATTGGCCTCCTTGGCCACAGGACACTCTGCTGGCTCATGGACAGCTTGTTGTCCACCAGGACCCCCAGGTCATCACCCACAGAGCTGCTTTTGAAGCAGGTCAGCCCCCAGGCTATACTGGTGTATGGTTACCCCTGATTAATTTTACGTTTGATATTTAGTACAAATCTCTGCTCTTGGCAGCTGCCTGAAAAGGGCCTGAGTGGCTTTGGAAGGGAAGGCATGAGCAGTCCCAAGCCTCCCTCCTGGCCTTTCCCCAGGGCAGTTTACCTTGTACTGCCAGGCACTGCTCAGGAGTGAGAGCAAAAACAGACCAGTGCCCTGGGACCAAGGTGAGTAAAGAAGACTCCATCCCAGGAATATCCGTGCTGGGTTCCCGCATTCCAGAATCCCCCTGCCTTGGCTGGCCCAGGCCATCTCTGGGAGGTTGGACTGGGTGAGGTTGGACTGGGTGAGGTCAGACCTCTCAGAGATTGGGCTGGGAATGAAATGCAATACTGCATTGCATTGCAATATTGCATTTCATGAATCTAATCATCTAGCTACATGAGAATACTTTTAGTCACCTATCTCTCTCTCTTCTTTTTAGCCAAACATAAATTGAGACTCGGATTCTGGTGTTATTAATTCCAAATCTCTGTACTTTTGGGTCACAAAGCATACAGATAAAGGTAGCTCATGCAGGGCACATTTCTACTTTGCATAGGCACTGCCAGATCAGCCACACTATCAAGAAGACCTTATCACCTGCAGATGGCTCCTATTTTAAATTATCACCCAGTTTTCCAGCTGCCTCTTTTGGAAGCCATGCTGTTTTATATGGCATGTTTTGCACAGCTGTCCAGGGAGAGTCAAAGGGGAACAAGAAAACCCTGTTCTCAGGGTCAGACAGAACTCATGGAATCATCTTCCCAAAGGTGGCTGTATGTCACAATGCTGTCACCATTTGCACCCCAGCCTTGTCCTTTTGGTTTCTACAAAAGGTAATCCTTATAGCACAAGCAATGGACATGGAGACTCAGGCTTCTTCAAGCTTACAAAGCTACATAGAAATTACCTGCATGAGGAATGAGCTTTCCTATTCACTGTGAACCACACTCAGCTGGAAGAAGTACATATGAAGATGCAAGTCTCCCATGTCTCTGTTTTTTCCTTCTTTCTCAGTGTAATCAGCAGCCACTAGCTTTTCTACACCAGGAAGTAAGTTGTTGTTCCCCTCTGGAACTGTCCCTCAACAAGAGAGCTTAATACTCTTATTTGCACTCTCTTAGCTGCTTGCACTCTGTGAGGAAAAACGAAGGATGTTAGTGGGAATTCTGATGAGATGGTACTTTGCGGTGTCCCATATCTCTGAGAAGTGTTCAGGACCAGCTCTGCTGAGGAGGAGGACAGCACAACTTTTTCTTCTGTTTGTCTCAGGCCTCATCTGCAGTGGCCCTGTCTTTGTTGATTGAAAATTATTTCTTATCTACACGATGTCAGGGTGAGATTGGCAGCCTACAGGAAAAGCACTTCATGCAATGGTTATGTTTTCCTGCTTTGTATTTTTCCTCTCTGTAAGTTTGGCTAGATTCTCTGACTCTAAAGCAGCAGCAGACAGATCTGATCACTGAATTGAGGACAGATGAATAATAACTGATAACAAGCTCTGCAGCACAGCAAGGGGCCTAAAAGCGGAAACCTCTGCATCAGTGGAGCTGGAACAGAAAATTTCGTTAATGAAAAATTGGTTTAGAGTTTATTCATGTCTCTACAAGCAGCTGGGCTTGCTGGAAGCACAGAGGATGCTGCTACTCTGTTAGTTAGACCTTTTCCTCTCTGCCCTTGTTTTAATTAACTGAAGACATTTGATATGAAAACCTTTTACCATCTCTCCAGATCATGCGTAGGTATGGGCAGGAAGCTCATCCTGTGCTTTGTCTGGCTGGCAGTCACTGAAGGGCTGCTTTTTGCTGCAGTCAGCAGCAATAGGTGTCATGAATTCAGGCAGACTTTTTTCTGACGACTGTATTCACAGGCAAAAGAAACTGCATAGAAATCAGAGGGCATTGAAATAAATCTGCTTCTTCCTGCCCCACTTCGGCTTTTACAGTTTGTGAACTCATTGGAGTGAGTCAGAAGGGTATAAAATCCTTGGAAACAAAGAATACAAAATAAACACCTATAAATATTTACATGTTTATATATGGGTAAATGTATATGCATAAATTATAAACAAACACAGGCATATTATACAAAAATGTATGTGTGCAAAGACGATTTCTGCTGGCATCTACCCTTAAATAACGTTCACCACACATAGAATCATTAAGGTTACCAAAGACCTCTAAGATCACTGAGTCAAAACATTAAGCCAGCATCACTGTGTTCACTACTGAACTATATCACCAGCGCCACATCCCTGTCTTTTGAACACTTCCGAGGACGGAATTTATTCCATCACTTCCCTATGCAGTGTCTTCTAATGCCTGATAGCCTTTTCAGGAAAGAAATATTTTCTAACATCCATCTAAACCTTTCCCAGAGCAACTTGAGGCCATTTTTTCTCATCTTGCCACTTTTACCTGGGAGAAGAGACCACATGTCCTCTGCAAGTCCTGCGCCATCAGCTCAGTCCATCACAGTACATTTACTACATTTTGGGTTTGTAGTAAATCTGATGGCTGCTTTTTACCTCTACAAATTAAATGAACTGCTAGGTCTTCAATCTAGTTCTTTTGCTTTTACTGTGCTTAGTTGCAAACTCAAATCAGAGTAATTGACCCAAGTGTTTCTGGAACACAGAATTGGCATGTAGTAATTGTGTTCTCTTCAGTTTTTAAGTATTTGTATGAAATCCTAGATCTACAACAAAACTTAATAGAAAATAATAGTCCCAAATGAGTTCTGCGCAGTTTCACTGAATTTAAATGGAGCTAGCTTAAAGAAAAACTAGATTTTTATTATGATTATTACTCTGTCTTATCATTTTCTCTCAATAATATCATGGTGATTTTAAAACATATTCAATACACCCTTATCTGGAATCCTACTGAGTACAACAAAAGCACAAGAGAGATAGGGACTCCATTTTACAGAAAAAATTAAGCTCAGCAGAGTACATAAATCCACACAAAACCGCAGGCATACATTTGCATTCTGCTGCGTTCTTTGGGACTTAAAGGGTATGTCTGGATCCTTTTCCTACTCAGGTCCACATAGACTAAGGCAGCACTGTCAGCCAGGGAATGACAATGAGCTATGGAAATGTCCTGTTCCCCACACGCAGCTGGGAGAGCTTCTGGCTGCTGTTGTAAGCCAGAAAAAGTAAAACTGATATAAGAAGGATTCTGCCATGATATTTGATTCAATCAGAAACTGCACAGGAAAAATATGGTCAGGTTGAACATTTAAGTCCTTTAGTTTGATTTTTTTTCTTTTGAAATGTGATACTGCCAGAGAAGCATTATCCACCTGGTACTCATCCAACATGCAGCAAAGTGCCTTAAGAGAAAAGTGAAACAGCAATATGACAGTCATATTCCAGGAGAGTATTTGGGAACTCCATGTAAAAATTTCAATAAGCCTTATTTTATGCTATGTTTATGAAAGTGTGGAGTCAGACCTCACAAATGTGGGATGTGATAATTCTATTCTGATCTCTGTGCCTATTCATGTGATACTGGCATTAAACGATTCTAAGTTACAAAGCATACTCCATTCACATTGTGAATTTGTCCAGCCCCATCTGTGTCACTGGCATGATTCATTAGTTCTCCTGGACCAGAGCGTGGCAGAGGGATGTACCCATTTTTCATGCAAAAAATTCCATTTTCAAGCCATGGAGAGCACTTTCGTAACAGCTGGGAGTATTTTTCTGTTACAATTTTACATAGGTAATGAAACATTAGGGCAAACAGGCCATAGAAAATCAGGTAGTTGTCTAGCACAACTTGCTAGTTCACAAGCAGTCTGACAAAACCATGGATAAGTGTTTTATGTGAAAGCTCTTTCTCAATCATGTTCCACAGGACAGTGGTTGCATGTGAGATAAACCTTAGTGAATGTAATCGCTTGGATGTTTGGCATAATAAGAAAGAAATCCTCTTTTTCATTCTGGATGTATATGCTGGTAATGGAGTTACTAGTTGTGAAAATATCTAGAAGTTTAGGAGCTTGTAACACAACTTTCATACTGTGTTTTTAGGTTATCGATGAATAATGTTAAATCTGAAACAGTTTTGCAACCGATTCACAAATTAAAAATGGGACTGTGGGCTAAATGCATCAAATGAAGCATTCATAGTACATAATTCAAGTATTGGAAATGCAATATTCCTGTCAGTTTCAGAAGATTGGTCATAGGTATTTTGGTTTGGCTTAATCTCTCTTTTTGTCCTCTTTGCCTTTTCTTTTTACATCACCTTGCTCTCATCACTAGATATATAACAGCTTTGAGCTCTGAACAAATAACAATTATCCCCACACTACATATCAATTACCTGTGGTCAAGAGATTGATTTAACATTTCACGGTATCCATACCCTTAATTTATGATTGCAAAGAAACTGTGACAAGATGCCTTTAGAATCCTCTAGTGCAGTTTCTACATGAAAAAATATATTTTTTTTTTACTGAAACTTCTTCAGTTGGAAAATAATCATCATATTTTATGGGCAATGATACATACAATCTCCATATTCTTGGTGGGGCATTTCATATTCTATCTCATAGTGTTAAAAGAAATGACTGCAAAAACCCAGTTGACAGCTCCTTTCTGTTTAGACCACTATGAACCAGAGTCTCCCAATTTTCAAACATGTCAGAAACAAACATGAATATCCTGTAACTATTATTATGCATTGGGAAAGCACTGAAAAGATGGAAATCTGGGTCAGCAAGGCTTGTGCACGTGGAAAAACAGTCCCTTGGGCTTCAAATGTAAACGTGCATATCACTCATAATATCTTAAAGTGATTTTTCCAATCATTGCCTTAATTATGAAGATGAGAAGAACTAAATCCGACCTAAATATTCCTCCTTACAGAGGAGCCTGTGGAAGCTGTAGAAGCAGTTCACTGCAAAGAGATTTGGGAACAGTCTTCTGTTATATTTCAGCTTGCTCTTTAATGGTAAAAATAGGCTTAAAGTTTAATGCCATTTTCAAAATATGCTAGTGTGCACTTTTACAGCTGTGGCTGTTATTCAAGTATTATTTGAAAACTCATATTGTAGTCATGCTTCACCATATCCTTATACAATATGAAATATAGCTGGAAAATATTTCTGAGGTTAAAAGATTATTTTCCTAAAATCAACTGCTTTCAAATTTGCCTTCTAATTTTCAAGGAGTTCTTCCCACAGTTACATAGACATTTTTCAGTGCATCATTTACTTTGCCCTTCTCTCCACTCTCCACCCCTCCTCAGCTCTTAGAAAACAAACAAAAAAAAAGAATAGATGTTTGATTTTAAGAATGTCCACTTGCAGCCAACAGAAAGAAAACTACTTTGATTTTTGTGCAAACTTATGACTCATGGTCTTCAGCAAGAGGGAAAACTGTTCACAGCCTCTCACTGTTTTTTCCACCAATGTTTATGCACTTAGGAGATTCCCTCCAGGCAACCAACCTGCATGCTTCCTGTCCATGTATTCTTTGGGTGGGAATGGTTCCCCAAACAACTCAATTATTTTTTTGTTTTACCTGCAGTGAATCTAGGAAACATTCTTTCATGTTTTGTATATTACAATATTTTAGCACCTTGCACAAATAGGAAGAATTTAGATCAGAAATGCAGAGATTAGAGCAGGGATTATAATTGCTCTTTCTTTACTGCTACCCTGTTTTACCACTGACACCGGAGGTGTGGGGACAGGATAATCACCATGTTCAAGCTGGAGGTCAGACCACCAGTGCCTAGAGAGCTTTAGAGCACCAATCCTCAAGATCCCAAAGTGCAGAGATTGATGATCCAGGACCTCAGAAATGCCCAGGATTTTGGTAGCATCCCAGCTAGCAGAGTTCACGTTCCCATCTCTTGACCCACAATGAGGTCAATTCACACAGCCCAGTGAAATACAAGCTGACCTCACCACATTTAATGTGTGGCTCACTCGTATGGGCTGCCTGTGCAGAGTGACCAAACATGAGACTCAGCAACCAGAAATCCTCATGAGAGCCTGTTCTCTGAGATACAGGAATCCACATTTTTGGAAAGGCCAGGAGCCTTTCTGAAGCACGAGCTTTCATTACAGCAAGATCCCACCACGTGTGTTCCTGGCTGGGCTCCTTAGCAGCTCTGCAATGGCAGCTGGGCAGTATAATTGGGCCCAGGAGGAGGTTAATCCTCTCTGTTCAAACAGCTGGATGCATGGTTCCAATGTCATACTCAGAACAAAGAGGAAAAAGAGCAAAGGATTTAATCTGTTCTGACACAGCAGCGTCCCTTTATGCTCTGAAGGCAGCTCGTTGATGAAAAGATACTGGTGAGCGATAACTTCTCACTCCCCTGATTTTGCCCATAATTTATAAAGAATATGTAATTTTATGACATTAAAGAACAGTATTCTAATGCAAAGAAGGCATATTTTTCCACAGATTGCTGTCTGACCTCCTGTGCTAAATATTAATAACTGAAGATGCATCCAATACACCATATGGGATTTTGGAGGTTTAATACTTCTCCCACCAATATAACTGATATCAAATAATACGTGCATATAGTAAGGGAATGCAAATTCTCCCTCCAGGATAAATACTGTTGACTAAAGAAGACCACTTCTATCTCCTTTCCTCCAGGATGTGGTTGGAATTCTATACCAGTTGATTTCAGATAAAAGAGTCACTTTCTTCTGAAGCACCACAGATATGCAGCAAAGAGAAAGTACTGATCATGACAGACCTCTGGTGCCTAACATGGAACGAAACAAAAGATGGGCTTAATTGTACAAGCTTAGGAGCCAACAGATTTGGCATATCTCTTGAGATGTACCAATTCTCATTCAACCTTTCATTTTCTGTGACTGTAAAAGGGATTTTTGCTATCAACTTCCATGGCAACAGAATCAGGCTGCTAATGTCTTTTGACTTAGTTTCCCAGTCACAGAAAGGTCTGTACCTCTTTCATGGGCATATAAACACACCACTGCTGGCCCTGCATGCTGAGATGTGTGTATTTGATTCCAGAGTGTTAGTAAAACTGATTGATGCAGCTCATTACTGGGCTGTAAGCCAGAGCAGCTTTTAAGTCCCTTCCAGTGCAGCACATTTTGGCTGTATAATAAACACAGCCATGCCTCTATGCAGATCCATCATAAATACAAGACACCTGTGATCACAAAAGAGTAAGTTCATAGAGTGAAGCAGAAGGAGCAGTGTGGTGGAGGGACTGGACCCTTGTTGATGGAGATAAGCCCTGTCACAAATAATGTGCATGTTCTTGTCCCATGTGAGGGCTCCTCTCTGCTTTTCTTTCCTTGCTATCTGATTGCTGTTGTGATCTATCCCTGAAACATCCAAGCAGAAAGATGCTTGTATTGCTGTGCGTGGGGTGCACACTCTCCCATGGGCTGATTGCAAAAGGACTTGAGGAGAGTGCAAGCACTCAGATCACATTGTACTACAAATTCTCCATCTGTGCCTCAGCTAATGATAATTTCTTCTTTGTTGAGGTTATTTACATATTCAACTCAGTTGAAAGAAAAAAATAAACCACAAATCCTTTCAAAATTTAAATACTCTTGAAAGAAACAAGGACAAGATAAAACTCATATTCAAAGACACTGGCAGGAAATTCATATGGGGTTAAAACTGTGTTGGTTCACCCTGTCTCACTTTCCAAAACACTTTTATTACTGCATTACTTTTCCCAATTTATATATCTTCACTCTTGCATAATGTAGTTTAAAGAGTGGAATCTAGTTTATTTCAGCCCTAGGGCCCCACCCTGCCATGTTGCATTACATCAGGTTTTATAATCATCATATATTTATATTTCTCACCCTAATCTTACACAAACTGTTCTCTCTTCCTATTTACATTTTAATATACACTTCAACTTCTGCAAGTCTATTTCAGCTTGGCTTATGAAGGATTTCCAAATATTGTTGCTGTGCCACAGAAAATTCAGAGACACAGGTATGTAACTGCAATCACTGTGACCTTGTTCTGGAGCTGGCAGAATATGGAAATCTGTCCCTCAGGTATGCTGCCATGGAGGGGCTCTCTGATGTTGGAGGTTCAGCAGTTCTTAGCACAAGGGATAACTGAGTTTTCCTACCCCTTTGTGACCCAGAGCTCAGCTATAAAATATGTGCCATCTGCTGAAAGGCTGTGCTCTGATTTAACATCTCTGAGGTTTGCTTTTTCCATTGAGGATATTCCTTCATCTGCCTCAAGAAACTACTTTGATCAGCCAGGCATGGTACCATAGAGTGACTTTTATCTACACTGCCAGCTTCTGGAGAAACTTCAGCTCCCTTTTGCCACCCATATATTCACAGGTACTTTGTAGGTACTCTTGAGATAACGACAACCTACATGTGTGATTTATCAATCCAAGGTGCCTGAAACATCGTAGCACACCAAATGTTTGGGGGTTTTATGCCATGATGTCAAGCATGTGTGAGACGTAACATGGCATAAGAGCAACATGGGAGCTTGGGGATATGATCCTAGGGAAGTAATGACGATAGACTCTGCAGTAGAAAGACCCAAGCCTAGTGTGGAGGGGCCCAAACTGCTGTCCAGCAAAGGATCTCAAATGTGATTAAGGGACTGGAGCACCTCTCCTGTGAGGAGAGGCTGAGAGAGAAGGGACTGCTCTGCATGAAGAACAGAAGGATCAGAGGGGCAACAGGCACAAATCAAAACTCAGGAGACCCCTTCTGGACATCAAGAAACACACTCTCACTGAGAGGGTGATAAAGCACTGGCACAAATTTCCCATGGAGGTGGTGGAATCACACTCCTTGGAGGTATTCAAAAACCATCTGGACACACTGCAGGGCAACCTGTATGAGGTGGCTCTGCTTGAGTAGGGATGCTGTACAAGGTGACCCCAAAAGGTCCTTTCCATCCTCAATCACTCTGTGATTCTATGATTCTATGAAACTTTTACCAGGATTCATATACATGAAAACACAAGAAATTGCCTTCTTACATGTAAAATAAAGTAGGTTTCTAAACATTATAGTAGAAATAATGATGTTTATCAAAGACAGACCAACTTAAAAGTTTTCAAGTACAAAACTCAGGACAGAAGGCAGATATTTTACACTAAAAATTGAATGTGACAGAGAATATACAAGTTAGCAAGTTTTCAGTGGAATTCACAAGTCTGACCAAAGCTCCTATTTTTCAGCTGTGGGACCAGCATGCCTGGCTAAAATTAGGACTGATTTTTCTTCACCTCTGAAATAACATGGCATATGTCATTAAAGTAAAAATTGAAAGTCTTATTAAAGAAGAGTGATGACTACACATTTGCAGCAAAAATTTATTTTAAATCATAGCATGGACTACTACTTTGATTTTTTAAGGAAAATTGAAACTCATTGATATGAAGTTGGTAATCAATTTTGCAAGGGAAAGAAAGAACAGAATGAAGGAAATGCAAAAAAAAGCACAACCATTTAGCACTAATTGTGCTAGTAAGACTATTCTCTGTGATGTTCCATACTTGTCAGCACTCTAAGCATCAAGCATAAGAAGTATAAGAAGTACAATGCATCTTTTAAATGCTTAAACTACACTTTATTCTATCTTTCTGTGCAGATGCAAAGTTTATTGGTAATTGCTACTCACAGCCTGAAGGATTCATGTCAAAACCCTCCTCCACATTTGGAGATATTCCAGATGCTTTTACTGAAATTAGCGCATTTCCTTTAAAGTTGCTGTGGCCTTTAATTGAGATATCTCCTTTAAGTATTTTGGGTTTTTTTAAGATGTCATGAAGGACAGTACCTCAGATCATTGCATGAGAAACTTCCCAGTTTTTCTGACACAGTTTTGTAGCCATCACTTTCCCTCAGAATGTGCAGCAGTATTTATATCCATCTATCTATTCATCCATTGATTCATATCATTCCTTTAGCCATCCATCCATCCATCCACACACCTACTATGTTCATCCATTCATTCAAGTAAGGAAGCATTCATTGTAAGAATCCAAAGTGTCTTCCCTTGCTGAAAGTTCTGACAGTGTTTCCTCTCTTATATTCACTGCCATAGAAAGCTTAAATAGCAGCCCAGTTTGACTGAGGTCTCAGGGTTAAAATTTCATGTGTTAGGTAACCCCAGCCCTGATACTGTGCAGTGTGAGAATCAGCTTCAGGCTGATTTCTCCTCTCTGATTCCACTGGGAAACTTCAGTGATGTCAAAACTTTTCCTAATATTGATTTGAAAAGTGATGTACCATAGGGCTAGTAGAGAGCTGTTGATGGCAAAAAGGATGGAAGCTAAGACCTAGGACACAGAGCTGAGCAGTGTGCAGATCTCTGCTTGAATACAGCTAGTTAGGATTCAAGGGCAATCACTGTTGGAAAGAGTAATACTGGTGATGGGCAGCTGGCTAACATCAAACACAAAAATGCTGTTGAAAAGGAGCCTCTTTTGGTGAAGAACTCTTTTAGAGCATGAGGATCACCAGACCAGTACAAAGCTAACAAATCATGACAAAGGACCTAAAGCAGTGCAGTGAACACTCGTGGATATAGTATTTAAACCTAAAGGCAGCTAAAATCTTGATACTGCTCCAGAAACACATTTGTGTGAAGGTAATGAAGAATCATTTCCCGTAAATTGAATCAATCTGTTCTTAGATCCAATCTAAACAATATAACTCCCAGAACTACACTTAATCAATCTCTGTACTATCCATTGTCTAACTAGCAGGTTTTCCAGCCCTTTGCTACCAATTTCCTTCAACTTGTTTAAAGCTGTACACATCTATTCATAAACCCATGTTTTCAATCAAATGCTTGTGGTGAGAGGGAAGATATTTAAAATGCAAAATCAAATTTGCTCCATATTTTCTGCAGAAGTTGCATAAAATCCAAATTTAAATCTAAATTTCAGTCATAAGTCATCCTTGTGATACAACACAGTGAACTGTACCATCACAGGTGAATGCCCATACCTCTTGAAAGAACTTGAAATGCAAACCCTAACCTGAAATCCAAATCTAGATGCAGGTGTGTAGCATCTCATCTTCTTACTAACCAAGAAGCAAGAATGAGTCAACTGATAATAAGATAAACAAGGATTGTGATCCAACACAAAAATTCTTTTTCTGTCTCTTTATGTATTTAGTATGCCCATCATTATATACTATTGCATTTTTCATAGTGAGTCTACCTATTGCTCCTTATAGGCATCAATCCAGAATCTTAAGTCTTCTTTACAGCTGCCTCTCCCTCAGACCTCTCCCCTTACACAGACAGTCTTTACATCAGCATGACTGCTGGGGTGAAAAAGATTTTCCCCGACCACTGTTCAAGAATTAAGTGTCACCAAATTATTCGGCTAAATTTTTGTAATTCTTGAAGAAGTGGGAAATCCTGGGAATGAAGATAATTACCCAAGAGCGAAAAAAGCATTTTCTGGACAGCAGTGCTGACAACAATAAGAATGTACAATGGAAGAAATCAACCATCAGTAAAAGCTGATGCTTATGTGTGCAATAGAATACAGGCACAAAAGGTGTTTACTCCATTGCCCAAAATGGTTATTCAAATCACCTTGTCTCTAATTCTTCCCAAGTTTATGCTTATCAAAGGAGGAGCAGTATGCCAAGCTGACACCTACCGAGGCAATTTCAAAAGACGTCTGCTGAGAAAATAGTCAAACATTCTTCCAAGGAAAGATTATTTTGAAGTGGTTCCAATATTTCTCATTTCTCAAAAGGGACACATTTTTCAGTAGGATAGCCTCTTTTGGAAGATTGGGGCCTATTTCCTTGTGCTTGTAAACTTGTGTGTTCTGTAGTCAGAAAGGAGCATTGTGATCATCTAGTCTGAAAATTTCCTCACAGAGGCCACGGTATTTTTGTTTCTAGAAACTGGACCAAAGGATGTCCAAACTGAAAGTTTTGCCTGAAAGACTCCTGGCAATGGCAAATCTGTCACCTTCTCCATGGAAATTCTTCCCATCTTTAATTAACCTCAGTGTTTAAACATGTGTTTTATTTCAAGCTTGCATTTGTCTGACTTCCAACAAAATGGATTTAATTATATCTCTGTCTGCAAGACTGCAAATCTTCTCATTATCATAGCTTTCCATGTCTAAGGACTTCAGTAAAATAATCAGGTAATCCTTCAATCTTTTCTCCGATAAACTGAATTGATTAATTCTTGGCATTCATATGAAGAGAGTTTTCCCAGCTCTACTTTTCTTTTTTTTTTTAGCTGCTCTTTAAATCTAAGTTGTGTAGCTAAAAGTGATTTCAAAGGGGTTGGTTAACACTTGGTAATCTCTTCTTAACAAGTAATAAATTTAACACAGGGCACATGGAAAATTTCAAGAGTCTTGCTCAGTCATTCCTGGATGCTGGTGACCTCCTCCTGTGAGACTGCAAGTGCTGTTTCAGAAGCTGTAGGTAGGAGCTGTGGTTGAGGAGAGAAACCTCCAGCTGACAGATATTAGTTGTGGTAGGATTTGCTTGCCTAAGCAGGGGGTGTAGTCCTGTTCAGATTGTGAGGAAATACCCAACATGGTCCCAGATGTTCTTCTGAAAGGTTTGTGTCCTCTTATGTCATGTGCCATATCCACCAGGCAGAAGAATTCAGTTCCTTAGGAAACTTAAAATGGTACCTCTTCTTTTTTTAATAATTGAATCTCACATTCTGTGTCATTCAGAAGAGTTATGGAATTTAAGAGCATCCTCAGAATGTTGCCATTGTGCAGGTCCTCTTATCAGTGGTGAATTTCACCAGGAAGATATCCAAGAATAACCAACCAGAAGGAGTACAGTCACACTTGTAAAATATCTTACTAGTAAAGATGTGGCTTGCTGATAATCTGTATGATCTATTGCATTTTCATCTCTGCTGTTGAAAGAGTTTTAATCTACCTAAAGTGTGCCCTGTCTATTATATAAATTTTATTTTGGTTTTTTCTAGGTGCTGTACTATACTAAATCAAATTCCCAGGAGAAATCCAGCAAATTCATTTTATCAGTGAAGTTGTTATAATTAACCAGACTTGTAATCTTGCCAAAAAAGATTAAAGATTTATTTGACAAGGCCTACTTTCCACAAAACTTAGTTGCCTGATGTTATTTACATTTTTACTTTCTAATGTTTGATTAATGAAATCCCAGATTAATTGTTCCATCAAAGAATTAGCCTAAGTGGCCTGCTGTTCACTGGTCTATTTCATTTTTCTCTTTTAACATGTATAAATGGCAGCCCTCCAGCAATACAGATTGTAATTTAGATTTTTTCTTTTTTTCAGGAGATATTAGATATTAACATAAGCCATTTACAAAAATCCATAGTTTATTTACTACTCCTGCAGAAATTAGCCTGTTGGTTTTAAAATATTTCTTTTCAACACATACTGTTTAATATTGTCCTTTCCTGTGGAGGATGAGCCTTATTGCCTATCTCCATAAACATATCAGCCAGGTAAATTTCTCTGCCTCCATCTAAATCTTGCTAGGCAAGAGCAAAAGTCAGCACTGAGAAAAACAGATTATGAATGTAAATGGATATAATGGATATAATGTAATTCTGAAGTTTCCCAGTGGCATCCAGGGAGCATATTTGGGGTTTTGTCTATTGTCTTTTAAGTCATCACTGCATGTGAATACACTTTCACCAAAGTACCAGTATCATGAGCATGCACTCTGGGCCAGTGTAATGTGTTCTCTTATGCCTAAGGCATAGGACTAGGAATTTAAAATTTTGGATTCCATTCATCTCACTCTGACTGGCATGAAAAATTGTCATTGCCTCAGATAATTGTAAGTCCTTTTGCTCATTTTCTCTCTCATCTTTTTTTTCCAATTGTGCATTCACACTATAAACTCTTTGGGACAAAGGTTGTGCTATGTAGTCAGTAATACCTACTGGGCTCCTGTTAAAATTATGGGTTTAATGTGGTACCTCTGCACAAATAATTGATAATACCAATGACTGATAGGACAGGCTGCTGATGGTATAACTCAGATGACCTCCCTTACATCCTTACAGCTTTCATCTCATCAGAAAGCTCTCAAAACAACACAGCCAGTTTGTTACAGAAAACATGCATCACAGCTGCTTGTTTGAAATTTTAATTAGAATGCAAAACAGATGTGGTCCTTGCTACCTGCTATTTATTGGCTCTGGGCAATGATTTCTGTCCTACAACAGTAACATAAATACAAACTGTTTTATAAAGCCCAACCACGCCTGTAATTAATTTTATTTTTTTAGTTTCTCTCTCTTGTTCTGTCTCACGTATAGATTTTTTTCTTTCCTTTTTTCCCCCGTAAGTGTATTTGTGTATAAGATATAGATATAATAAATAGAAACTGTGCATACACATTTATAGTTAACAACTAAAACTACCACAAATCCTTCTTCCCCAACAGCTCAGTTGTAGTCTCCTCTCCTCTCTGTCCTGCCACTAATTGCTGGAACCTGCAATTCACTTAGGATATTTTTAATGAGCCTAGGTACCTAAATACATGGCTCAGCAATGTTGTTATAAATAACGGTCTGTGTAGGTAGCAAAACTCTTGCAGATATGAATACATGTTTAAGATTAGTATGAAGGCCCAATTTGGAGATGACAGGAGAGGTGCCATACAGCCACAGACAGATTCCTCAGGACACGCTCAGTGGGCTGCAATTGTAACTTTAGACCTTATACCCTTTAATAGAAGTTGGACTCATCAACATCATCAATAGGATGAACTCTTCAGGAGGTAGGATGAACTTCTGTCCTTGTCTTCAAATGCTTTTCTTCTCAGTCTTCTCTCTTCCAACCCTTTGGCTTCAGTGGTATATGTTTCAACTCAGTACTTTGATGGACCCAGCAGGCCACAGGTAAAGGTGATGTTTTAAGTATAGAGGATGTGAGCAGCATACTAGGAAGCTGTTATGAGTCTCAGAACTGATCTGTACATCCTCATTCATTTTCAAGGGCTACTGGCATCAGTGATATCACTTGCATGGTCCAAATATTCACCAGTGTTAGGGCTGCGCATGCTAGGGCAGAAGAGAGACATTTTTCGGCCCTCTTGTTTGTGCTGAAAATTGCTCTGATCTAAACCAGTGCTCTGTAAAAATGCTCGTCCTGTTAAACAAAACTGTCAGATTTTATACTCCTATAGCATCAAACTGGCCAAGTCACTTCTGTGGGTTGAACCAGTACTTGATTTTTAAGGCCATTGATTACTGGGCCCAGTCCTGTTTAATATTTTTATTGATGACCTGGAGGAGGATGCCAAATGTTCCCTCAATAAATTTGTGGCTGACACCAAATTGGTTGGGAGTATGGTTCTGCTGGAGAACAGGAGAGCTGTGTGGAAGGATCTGCATATGTGGGCCAAGACAAATGGTAAGAAGTTCAACAAGGCTTAGTGCTGGGTCCTGCACATGAACCACATCATCTCATGCTGCAGAGGAAGAGTGGCTGGAAAGCTGCCCAGCACAAAAGGACCTCAGGGTGCTGGTCAACTGGGGCTGAACATGAGCCAGTATACGCCCAGGTTGGTAAGAGGGCCATTGGCCTCTTGGTTTATATAAAAAACAGTGTGGCCAGCAAGACCAGGGCAGTGATTGCCCACTTTTTCTTGGCACTGGAGAGGCCACACCTCAAATGTTGTGTCCAGTCCGGGCCCCGCCACTACAAGAAGGACATTGAGGTGCTGGAAGTTGTCCAGAGAAGGGAAATGGAGCTGGTGAAGGGTCTGGAGCACAAGTCCTATGAGGAGCAGCTGGGGGTACTCAGGGTATTTAGCCTGGAGAAAATGAGATGACCTTATAGTGATAAAAGGAGGATGTAGCCACATGGGGATTGGCCTCTTCCCCCAAGCAACCAGCAACAGGACAAGAGAACATATCCATTCACCTGGGGGAGGTTCAGGTTAGACATCAGGAGAAATTTCTTCACTGAAAAGGTTTGCAAGCATTGAGACTGACTGCCCTGTGAGGTAGTGGAGTCATCATGCTTGGAGGTGCTCAAGAAACAACTGGATATGGTACTTAGTGCTGTGGTCTAGCTGACAAGGTGATGAACAGTCAAAGATTGGACTCGATCTGAGAGGCCTTTTCCAACCTAAATGGTTCTCTGATACCAACCTTATTCTTGTGACTTGCTCATGTGCCTCAATCTGAACATATGACCTATGTATTCCTACCCTCCAGCACAAAGTCTGTCTAGAATATTAATTTCTATGCATTGCACCTCCAGCAGTGTGCATGAAATGTGAGCACAGATCAGTGGTTTACAAGTGCCCAAATTCATCAAATGTATTTTTGATGACAGAGTAATTTACCATAATTTTTTTTTCTCAAAATAATTTAAAAAATATTTCAGTTACCCACAGATTCAAGGCAAAATACAGAAGTTATAACTATGGCAAAGAAAATAATCTTTCATGTTCAACAAGCAAGTTCTTAGAGAATTCCAAAAATAAAGAGCAAAAAATAACTAAAGATTAGGCACTACATGGATGAACAAAACATAGAACAGTGGCATGTTGGTAAGAATGGATGAAACAGGAGTAAAAAAGTAAAAGTAAGCTCCAAACATTAAAAAAGTGAAGATAATATTGATATGGAGAGCCCCAGCTGACACTCAAGCTACAAGAAGAGCTTAAAAAAACTTCTGTGCTGGAAAAATTAAAGAATTCTGAAATGTAAGCTAGATGGAGCAAGATTGGGTATGTATTGAATAGGACAGGACAAGGCAGGCTGGAGCTAGAAGGAACATAAGACTGTACCCTGGATTCAGAACACACTCAGCCCAGACTTCTGTCTCCAACAGCGGGCACTAGTGGAAACCTAGGAAAAGCAAGAACAAGATAAGGAAGTATAATACTTTCTACTCTAATACTTGTTCATGGATTTCTTGTGGATTTAATGTTTTGTTTAAGTAGCAACACCAATGAATATCTCCACCAAGCCCATCTCCCCTCTCTCATCGAGCCCCTCTAAATCCCTTGTACCTGCAACCTCCGTTGGTAAGGAGTCCCACTGATCTGTCACATGGAGAAGCACTGTCTCTTGGCATTGCACCAGCAGTATCCCCTGGCACATCTTCAGAGTACACTTATCAAGAAAGAGGTGACTTAATCTTCCACAGTGATCCAGAAATTCCTGAGTGAATGCTGTAAATGTGATGAGATTGTGATGAGAGTACATAGCATAAGTCACAAATGTGCACCTTCATCTACATAAGTAACAGCACACAGCAGTAGCAACACTAACAATCCCAATAACTTGATGCTTTTATTACTAAAACACCTTTTTTTCCCTCATTTTTCTTTGACATTTGTAGAACTCAGCAAGCTATGAGGCCTGGAGCAAATTAACTTGTAATTGCATTGGGGCATCTCCATTTGGTCTGTGGTTATCACAACCAAAACTGGCTGTCAAAAAACTCAATTTCCCCTGCTCAGTGAAATGCACTGCTCCATTTCTGAGGGCAATGATCTCAGCCAAGGGAAAGCTAATTGCTACTAGCTGCCGCCTGAGATAAGACACATACTTCTACAAGTAACCCAGTATGTATCAAATGGGCAAAGAGAGACGCCACAGCTAACATAAAGTCATCAAATCTCATGAATCCTCTGTATCAACAAAATACACAATTGATTCAGTGCCCAACCTTAGGCAACAGTCTTAGACAAGTCAAACAGACTGTGTGGCAATAACACAACAAAAATGACTACTTGTCTTTTTACCCAAACTTCATAGCTTTAATTAGATGGTGAGCAAATGCAAACAGTTCCAGTAGCACCAGCACAGTCTGAAGAACAAGAAATTTCCAGTAAGCTGCTAGCAAACAGTCACAGCTGTTGGGCACTGTGACCATATGAAGGTGCCATTTATTCCAGCTATGACAATAACACCTAAAGAAGGACCATTTTGAAGACATTAGTCCGTCTTCCAGCAAACTTCTTCCTAATACCAGAGTGACACCATTTACTAAAAGTAAAAGCACATATAGTCATTGCATTTCTCCCATCAAGAAATTCAAATATATTTTCACGTTTCATATTAAACAGTAAAAACAGAATATGATAAGCATTTATGGATGAGCCAAAGAAGCAGATAGATAAATAAATAATGAAGAAATCCAGCCAAACTAAGTCTAGACTGATATGAAAGCACATATCCACAGTGATTCAAGTACACCTAGTCAGACTCTGCTACTCAGCAGGATCTGTGAGTATCAGAGCACATGATATCCATGGGCACAATGAGATTAAGATATCAGGAAAGCATGAGCTACAAATGGCAATTTCTCACTGACACCTTAAACAAAGTGTAATTCTTATCTCAGTCTGTTCAAATTAGTCCTGCAATGAGAACACGTCCTTGAATAAAACAGACTAAGGGGTTTTTTATCATTTTTTTTTAAGCTTGGTATTGCACCTAGGACCATAAAATTATTATGACAATGCCCAAAGGTGGTGGATCAACAAAATCTACCAGTATGTGGATGACAGAGGATAATGCTAATAAAGATTCAAAAGTCAGTCATGGGGGTCTGAAAATGAAATTACGTCACTAAAAGAAATTGCTGTTCACAAGAGTAGCTGGCCAATAAGTAATTTTTCAGCTGGGGACTAGGAATGGGAAGCCAGGGCAGGAGACAAGTAGAATGGAGGATTGAATATCTCTGCTGAATCAAGCACAGATATTGCTGCAGTCCTGGAAACTTATTCCCTTTAGGAGGACATCATGGTGACCCATACCAAACTGTTCCCAGAAGTCTCCATGCCATGGGCTTGTGTCTCACGGTTCATTTTCCAGTGATCTGATTAGAACAAATCTTTCATGGCTCTGTATTGCTTCATGTGTTACCATCAACCCTATGTGTTTCCAGCTTGCTCTGTTGGCTTAATGAGCTCTCAACCTTTTCCTTCAAGGAATCTCAACCACAAATGTGAGAGCACTGCAGGGTACCACCTTGAAGCAGTTACTATCTGCTTGTTCATCTGTTTGTGTAGCAGCCTGAGCTGCTCTTAAATCCCATTGAGATGATTAAGCACTCAACACATCAGGACAACCAGCCTGTGTGCAGCCCAGGCTGTGCACACAGGACCAGAATGTGGAACTGTGCACGTGCTGAGGCGTCCTGCTGATCCTGCAGCACAGAAAAGTAATCAAGCCTCAGCCCTATTTGGTATACAAAAAATGTCCTCTACAAACAAACAAAAAACGCCTCAAAAAACCCTAAAATACTGTAATCAAAACTACTAGGTACCTCTGAGTATGTTGGCTTCCATTTTTTCCTCACAGCTTTCTCAGGCATTAAGAAAGTTCGTGAAACTTCCTAAGCTTTGCAGAGTTCTTTGAGAACCTCAAGCAAAATGTACTACACTAGTGAAGAGGACAATTTATGCTTTTTGACCTGTACTACTGGAGCAAGCTGGAATAAGGCTGCCCCCAAACATGAAGCTGTTCAGACATTAATACAGGATGCATATTCCAAAAGTGTCACTCACACACTCTGAGTTGCATTCCCCTCATAGCACTGCCGGTGAAGAATAATTCAGATGACCTGACAAGAGTGGAAATGTAAGTCAAGAAAAATTTTCTCCTTGAAGAAGTTAAAGAACCAGCTGTGTCTTCAAACATCCATAACCCTGATGATTTTACTGACTATAATTGGATGAAAAGTGAGCAATATTGACTTTGTGTTCACTAATAAAATCCTCTTTCCCCACTGCTCTTGACAAGTTGCAGATCTACCAGGAGCTGTATAGGAGACATCATCTGAAGCAGCCTGGGGTTTGGTGGCTTGCTTTTCTTGTCTTTATTTACCCAGTGCCACTCATTAAACCTAAGATGCAAACAAATAAATTATTTCTATCTCACCAATTATACACTCCATAATGAAGCCAGAGAGCTCAAAGCTGTCAGAAAGCCTTTTCTTTGTAAAAACTCTGCAGCAGTTTTGTTTCAGAGTTTCTTTCTCTTAGATATAATTTCTTTATGAGAGTTGTCCATTCTGTGTTAGTAGTGACACCTGGCTAGCTGCTTGCTAAGGCAGAAGTTATTTTAATTTATATTGCTCCAGAATTTCTAGTCCCTCCCTGTTGAGAATATCTGTATCTATCCAGATTTTCGCTTTTTTGGACCTAGTCTTGTAAAACTGATGCATCTCAATAAACCTCTTTTCTGTGATGGCTTCACTGACTTCTGTATTTTTACATGAGGAATGTAATCTTATTCATGTGTTCAAGACTTATAAAAAAAATTACCTGAGTTACTGGTGCTGCAGTGTGCTGTATTCTTACATTGTTGCTCATACATAAGTAGGGATGAGGAGGGCATCCAGACATCAATGATGAACACTTTTGGTTTTTTTGGTTTCTTTTGTTTTGTTTGTTTCTTTTTTTTGTCTTTAGCACACTGTGGATATATAAAGGTGATCAGAATTGCTTCCTGGTGTTTGGGAAAGCTGTAGGATGCTGAGACTAAGACCACGTCAGGAGCTAGGTAAGTAGGGGACTGAAGCAGAGTTTGGTTTATTCCACACACAGGGCATCTGCCTAAATGAAGAGAGAGAAGAAAATATTCTGCATCCTCAAAATGATGCTAAACACTGCCTGTTTGAGCCCCAGTGCAAGCAGGAAGACCAATAAGAACAATTTTCTGTACAAGACATAATCACATCTCTAAGAATCAGTGCCTTCCAGCATCTTTTTGGGAGATGTATAACCCCTTACCGTGGTGGACAGACCACACTTAAAGAGCACCTCATAGCTATGAGACACCTGATTTGTGCCCTCTTCAAAATCCTGTTCTCTTACTATAAGGGGTATGAACTGAAGGTTTACTTAAGCTTGAGATCCTTTCAAAATCTAGTTTTAAAGTACAAACGTTTTTAATAATTCAATTTCCACAGTTCCAACTTTATTTTCATAACACAGTTATTCTTACTTGGCCTCTAAATTGATTAGAGGAGTGTTTGGTGCTCCCAGTATTTGGAACCCAATTTCACTTCTTTAGAAATGTGTTTTACTTTACTAAGACTTTGATTATCTAGCTAGACAATGACTCTATTTTTCTCCATACTTTCTATCTTTTTTGACATCTCCATTAAATTTTATGGAATCATTCACTAAATGACATATTGCTTCCATTTTGTCTTTCTGCTTTCTACATCTGCTTCTCACTTTAGGACAAATGGTTGCATCACAGCAGAATCAAAAGACCTGCAGCTAACAAAACAAAAAAGCCCAGAGTTTGAATCTCAGTGATTCAATAGGCTTTACAAGGTTCAAGATAAAGGACATAGGAATTTAAATCTCTGTTTTCAAGCAAAGCATTCAATCACTTTGTTCCCTTTCTTTGTTACTGATCCTAAATAACACTAAATCCTCACAGTTACAGTTTTCTGAAAAGCAAGGTGGAGGTTTTATTATTTCCTCCAGAAACAATGTGACTTTGCAAGATTGTGAGAAAACTGCTTCTCTACCCTGTGCTTAGAATAACTTTGGGGAAAAAGCCTTGGATGATTGCTTAAAATCTTATTATTTGGGTTGTTTTCCTCAACATCGTATTCTTTGGCAATTGAGCTGGAAGGATTGACATAGCATTGATTATTTCTGAAATATTTCATTTTGGTTTAAAACAGAGTGCTAAAATGTACCGTTTTTGATTCTCTATCCCACTTGAAAATAGAATCATAAAGAATGGTTAGGTTTGGAAGGGACCTTAAAGGTCATTTTATTCCAAATACCCTGCCATGAATTTATTCAGATCCCCATGGTCACTCAGATCCCCATCCAACCTGGCCTTAAATAGCTTGAGGGATGACAAGTCCACAACAAATACATGAAATCCATTTATTTATTTATTTTTAAAAAAATCTATTGAAATTACTAATATTATAAAGCTGTTATCTATGCATAAATATATAATAATTTCATGATCTTATTTTTATTGTAATTTTTTTACATTTGTTCGAGATCCTCAGCATTCATGTCTTTTTTTCCACTGTTCTCACAGAATCATTGAATTGTTTGGGTTGGAAGGGACCCAAAGATCATCTAGTCCCAACCCCCTGCCATGAGCAGGGACACCTCCCACTATCCCAGCTTGCTCAGAGCCCCATCCAGCCTGGCCTTGAACACTTTCAGGGATGGGGCATCCTCAGCCCCTCTGAGCAACCTGTTCCAGTGCTTCACCACCCCCTGAGTAAGGACTTTATTCCCAACATCTTTTCTTAACCCACCCTTTTTGAGCTTAAAGTCACTGCCCCCCTATCCTTTCACTATCTGTCTATACAAAAAGTCCTTCTCCTTCCCTTTCACAAGACCCCTTTAGGAAGTGGAAGGACAAAGTGAGTTTGGCCTTTTCCATTTTGAACAACCCCAGCGCTTTTCATCCCTCTGATCGTTGTGACCCTCCTTTGGCCTCGCTCCAGAGTTATATGCATGGCCAATGATAAGCTTTAGGGAAGAGTGACCTCTATGCAGAAACCCATATTACCAGCCCTGAATTAACTTGCAGAGCTTGCAGGGTGTGATGCCTTAAGTTTTAGCTTTTCTATTTTTTAGATCCTGTGCTGTTTTAGTGGGTAGTTTTAGGTTTCATATTAAGGTGCTACTAGGTGCTACTGAGTTCTCTTCATAGAGGCAGACAAAACAATTCCTTTGCTAGCTCGATACCAAGGACAACTTTCAGGCCCAAGAACAAAAACAGTGGTGAAGTGAGAAGAAAAAAACCAGGTGGATGGAGCTTCATAACCTGAAGCTATGGTTGGATAATTAACTCCAATATGCTAATGGACCAGAACTTATAAAGGTGTGGGACCTCATGATGGGGCGTCCATTTTGTGACCATTTTGGGGCATCTTGGGTGTGGCCCAGCTGGGCTCTTGTGCTGCTGTAGCCATTGACGCCTTTTAGTAAATCCCTACTTTATCCTTTTGCTCTGTCTAGTCTCTGTTCCACGTCAGCCTTGAGAAGGCATCAGGGATAGCATGTTATTTACGAATTTCCACACCCAAAATATATCCCAAGTCTACTACGGGCTTCCAGCTCACATGAAGGTCCGTTCTTTGCTCCTGAATGTCTTTGTTGTAAGACTTAATTTAGAAGTATTTTACATGATGGTTATACTGACCTTTTGAGCCAACACTGGTTCAGGCATTTGCTGAAAAGGAGAACATGACTGCTGCCCAAAGGATCCAACCTCCTGCCTTCATGCAGCCGGATAGAAAATCACACAAAGCAGCTGATTTGAGTGAAATCCAAGCCTGCAAATGAAAAATAGAGGTCAATGGAGCTCTTCCCCACTCTGATCACCACAAGGCAGAACATTGCTAACTGAGGGACAAGAGAAAAGTTGACAATGACACCCAGCACTGGCAGCGGGGTGAGGATGAAGCTGACTGCTGGTTTTGGAGTTCCTGAAGATTAATGCACTCATTTAACCTCTGTTCTCGCTTCTCTCGACTGCTGCTTGTCTCAGGTTTATCTAGGGCACTACAACAGCCCCTTGTGAGGTTAGTTTTATTTCCGTCTTCTAGGAAGGATGTATAAAGCTTGGAGTGAAGCCTCTCTTATGTTCTGAGTTCACAAGGATATGATATTCATTTACAGTCCTTACAGACATACAGCTGAGAGTTTTGACTTGTGTTTGTGGCATACAATGTAAATGCTAAAATGAAAAATGCTAGTTCAAATTGAAAAGTGAAAGCATGCTTTTTAGTTTGTTGAAACGAAAAGCTGGCATTTTCAAAAGAAAATAGTCAGTTCTGGAAAGGACAAAGGGAAATGCTCTTCTTAGTTTTTGAATGGACTCTTTCTCTTTAACTATTTTTTTTATGAAGCTTGCATCTTCCAGCTATAGCCAAATCCATGCACAGTTTCAACCTCAACAAATCAATGTTATCAAGTTCCTATTTATTAAAAAAAAGTCTGAAAATGTGTCTGGCTTTTCTAGCTGCCTCTTAATTACCAAGCTAATATCTCATCCCTTTGACACAGCTGCAGGTATGAGCTAGGGTATGAAATACCCCATGCTGCTCAACACTGCTTGGTCCCAGAAAATTGCTGCTACCTCGACAGCAGCTTTTGTCCAGCCCTCTCAAAGCTGCTCAGGGGAAGCTTAATTAAGGTTTACAGTAACTCTGTAAGGTAAGTGAATACTACTGTCATTTTGCAAAGTAGTTGGCCAAGCCAAAAATACAAAAACAAAAACGCTGCCTAACATTAAAAAAATATAACCACACATATGAAAGCCAGGAGTAGAATTGCAAGAAGCAGAGTCAGAAGCTCCAAGTACTAGTACCAGAATAAGCTGAGAGTTTATATAAAAACCCTCATGCTCATTAGGTTAATAACCTGCAGAAATCCTCTTCTAGCAGCTTCTTTCTCTGACTATTCTAGTTTTCTCTGTTCTGGAACATTGTGGCCTCTGGCCATAATTGGCAGTCTGAGCTACCACTAGAAAATTGCTGAGAGTATTTTTTGCTAATTGCAAACATTACAAACTTCACATGCTCATTCAGGTGATAAAAGCACTTGATTTCTATTTACCAGAAAGCTGATAAGCAGACAGCCAAATGATGCTATTTCCATCCTGGTGGGTTTGCTGCTCTCTGCATCTGTCCATTGTAGCACCAAAGTCATTCTGCCTCTTGAACACTCAGGGATATTGTCAGCCACCAGGCTATACTTATTGACAATTTCATCTTTTATCCTGGATGTCCTTTAGGGGAACATCTTTCAAATTTGAAAAATGTCTAAGAGGTAGCAGAAGCTACAGCAAATATAAAAGAAATATTCCTCTAAAAGAGTACAGTTGATATATGGATAGCATTTAGTGCGATGCAGATTCAAACCAAGAATTGAGCTCACAAGAGATATGTGCTTGGGTATCTGGAATATCATGTTCTCAAGACAGTATGTTGTTGCTCTCTATGACTATGTACAAAATATACAAACACACAAAAGCACTGTCTAAGGGTTTATTAATGTTTTGATTAACTAACATTTCCACAGCCAGCAAAGTTTGAAGTGACTCTGGGTTTGCAGGAGAAACAAGGCCCACGCATAGTAAATGATATTTCCCTGGTATTCTCTTGGTGAGAAAGACAAGTCTGAATATATGACTGAAAATGAAAACCCTGAACTTTATTGGAGAAATCTGGGCTCAGAATCCAAGTCCCATATCAGGTTGCTAAGGCACAAAATGTTTTATATCTGCCTTCAGACATCATATCTGTCATTCATTGCACAGGATCCTTGGAGGTCTTTATTGACATTATCAAATAAAACCTACACAATCTAAGTGTGGTATCATCACTGGCACTTCAAGGGAGCTGTGAGAAAACAGTTTTGGGCTTTGACTCACTGAGAATATCATTAATTGGTTCTTTAGTTGCTTTATTCTCTTAACAAGAGACAGAAGTGGGAAGTTTGGAGAACTGAAAATTAACAGTGATGGATCTAAGAGCCAATAGAAGAATTTGTTTTATATGCCCATTAGGAAAGCAAGCTCTGAAGCCAGCTTTTTGAGATAGGAATCAAAAAATCAAAAATGTGTTTCTCTTAAATTTTGGCAGATCATTGACAGTGGGAAAAAGTAGGCTTACAATAAAACTCAAGGCATCTTTCAGTCCAATCTCTGGATACAATGAGGAGCAAGAATTATAGCACCAGCTCTGAAAGGGATATGCAGCTATTCACCTGGGCTTACCACTCTTACAGGTATATTCTGCTCACTGACATCATTCAGATGCCACTCACATGCCACCAGTATGTTTACATTTTCATTCCTCTCAGGAAGGTCTCTTGTAATTACTAAAGAACAACCTAAATGCACACAGCTGAGGAGACACACTTAGGAGACCAACCCAGGATATAAAAACACATAAAGAATAAACTACCCCAGTACAAATGAATGTCAAAACCTAAAAATAGTTATTGCAAAAGTAATTAGGCAAAACAAACAAGGCTCAAAAGAAAACAGTCCTAAATGAGCTGTAGCTGGAATTGTCAAAACGTGCCAAGACTTGTGTGAATAAAGATAGCAATAATACGACAAAGCCTTTGTGCTTAGCTAGTAAATCAAAGGGAAACACAATTCCCAGACACATGCATTAACCACTGTATCTGTGGAAGAAATAATGCCATATATGAAATGTGCCACAGAATATATTAAGCAGCAGAAAGACAATTCTGTAGACAAAGGGATGTCAGATATCCAGTTGTCTCACGATAATAGGTATTGACTTTGGCTAAGTATACATCACAAAATGGAAAGGAGTAAATAAAACAAGACATCTCTTGGAAAACAAAATTATTACAGTATCACCCAGAGATTGTCAAGGAATAAGACATGTTGAGTTATTGTGTTGGGTTGTGATGCCAGTATTTGATTTACAGTCATAGACAGCTGAGTAATGATAATGTCTTACATAAGGGTGAGAGAGGTGATTGGGGATGGTGACACTGGAATAGGTTGCCCAGGAGGTTGTGGATGCCCCACCCTGACAGCATCTACAGATCATAGGATCATCAAGGTTGAAAGAAACCTTTAAGGTCATCCAGTCCAACCATCAACCCAGCACTACCACTAAATCACTAAAGACATATCATCCCGTGCCAGATCCAGGGGCCTCTTAAGCACCTCTAAGGTTGGTGATACCACCACCTCCCTGGGCAACTTTTTCTAATGCCTGACCACTCTAATAGTGAAAAAAAACTTTCCTGATATCTAATCTGAATCTCCCCTGTCTCAGCTTAAGACCATTTTCTCTGGTCCTCTCACTGCAGGCACCATAGAAGAGACCAGTCCGCACCTCATTGCAACCTCTTTTCAGAGAGTTGTAGAGAGCAATGATGCCCCCCTGAGTCTCCCCGTCTCATGAGTAAAGAAACTCAGCCCTTCCTCAAAGGACTTTCCTCAAAAGTCTCCTTTTAAGACCTTTCACAAATCTTGTTATCTTTCACTGGATATGCTCCAGTATCTCTTAGGTCCTTTTTAAAGTGAAGGACCCAGAACTGGACACAACACTCAGGCTGTGTCCTCACTAATACTGAGTACAGGGGGGAAATCACTGCCCTGATCCTGGCCATGCTATTCTTGATGCAGACCAGAGTGCCATCAGCCTCCTTAACCACTTGGGCACGCTGCTGGGTCATGTTAAATCACTGTCAACCAACACCCCCAGGTCCTTTCCTGCTGGACACTTTTCCAGCCACTCTGCCCCAATCCAATAGAACTATGTGGAGTTTTGTAGCCAAAGTGCAGGACCTAGAGGTCTCCACAGGCATTAACATCCCTGGATAAGACTTTTATGTTCAATCAAACCAATAATTCATCACATCTGGTGTCCTGATGAAGCAACAGCAACTCACTGTTTTCACTGGGTGTCCAATAAAAACAGTTCAGATAATTTCACTACTGAACATTATCTCCTCTTCTGAGTCCAAGATCTCGGACAGTTTTACAACGACGAATAAACCCCCATGACAGAAGAGTTTTTATAAATACTTCTAAGTTGTATTTATCGTGTTAAATATGCTAATTAGAAAAAAAAAAGTGGAGACACAACAATGTAACAAAAACTGTATTAAATTAAATGCCTCAAAAATATATTTTTTTTGCTGTCTCTAGAATTACTGACTGCTTTTTTTCAAAGCTTAACTTTTGTAATGAGTCTTTATCTCTGTTTCCTTTCTTCCTGTCCTCATTTCTGACATACTTTTTCTATTTCAAATCTTCAGCATGAGAACCAGAAATGTGATTATCACTTCATCAGTATACAAAGGCAAAAAAGCAAAATAACAGCAGCATTTCTAAAAAAATAAATAGGCCACTGATAGTACATTCCAATCAATTTGCTCAGTTACCTTTGACCACCTCAGTACAGAAATCTAGTGATATTTCCATTCTCTCTCTTGCCTGGCTCCATGCCTATCTCATCTTCCCTTTAATTTTTTTGAACTTTCTTACCTTTCTTCACATACATTTCAGCCTGACTTTTTGTTTGACTTCTGCAGGAGATTCCACATGAGGCATAATCTCTCTGCAAATGACAAGTGGCACCAGTAAAGATGGCAGCCATAATGTTTAAAGATTTTTAATACAAAACCCTTCTGAACCTTATTTCCCAGGTTTCCAAGTTTGGCAAGGTTGAAAAAAAAATAATTGGCTGAGATACTTGTTACAGAATCCTCTAACCTGACAGTTGCTTTGGAATTCCATCCAAATTCATTCAAATTCCATCCATCTGAAATTGGATTCCATTCCATCTAAAGCCAAAGAAATATATTTACACGAAGAAAAAGATGTAGCTAACAGACAATAAAATTTAACTGAAATTTTTACAAGATGAAAAGCATTTCTAGATAAATAGAAATAAATTTCTCAATCTATATTTAATGGAAACTACTGGGTTGTTTCACCTGAACCGTATAATCTAACACCTGCAATTTAACCTTGCCAAATTAATCTTTGTAATTATAATGATATGCAAACCCAAAATATTTCCCCAATATAATGGACAAATCAACATTTTGTGAATACCAAAATGTATTTTTTTACTGACTATAAAAAAATACATTACAGACAAGATTTTGTGTTTATGAACAGTGTTAACAGCAAAAATCTAACTCTATGCTGGCTCCCCTCAGAGGAGCAGACCTTGGTCTATTCAGGATCCTCGTGGGAGGAATACCATGGAGACTGTACTAGAGAGTAGAGAGGTCCAGGAGAGCTGGATGATCATCAAGAATCAGCTCCTCCAAGCTCAAGAATTGTCCATCCTGATGAGGAGCAAATGGAGCAGAGGTGGTTGGAAACCTCTATGGATGAGCAAGCAGCTCCTGACTAAACTGAAACGTAAAAGGGAAGGGTACAGAAGGTGGAAGCTGAGTCAGATGCCCTGACAGGAATGTCAAAGCTCTGCCAGAGCATGCAGGGATGGATGAGATCAGGAAAGTCAAAGCACAGCTAGAATTTAATCTGACAAGGGACATGAAGGACTACCATAAGAGCTTCTAAAGGGATATCAGATATGTCTGTGAGCATGGGAAAGTCAATAAATCTTCCTTTTGGGGGGATAGATTAGTGTCAATAGAAATACGTAATGCTCTTGATGATAAAATGGAAAGGGACAACTTGAATGTTATCAAAATTAAGTCTTCAGTAATATCCTCCAATTACTTCTGAAGCAAAATACTTTATAATTTGCTTTTCATCTGGACTTCAGAGTAGAAACATTTAGTATCTGAGAGAGAAGACAGAATTTCAAAATGTAATAATTTCCCAGGAAAGAGCTTTCCAGGATTTGAAATCTAATTTTTTACTTTGACTACAGTCTGAAACTTCAATGTGGATCACAGTTTAATCTAGAGTTTTGTGGATTATACTTACTTCTTTCAGCCAAGAATGATTCTAAAACACACATTAGAATATCTTGGTGATTTCTTATAATTTTTTCAGAATAACTTTTCAGAAAAAGTTCCATTCCTACCCCTTCATTTGGAATAAAACTTTAAAATTCCTAGTTTTGAATCACTACAGAATGGGCTTTTTGTCACCCCTGGGAAAATTAATCTGGCTCTGGGTAAGTAATACACCTTTGAAAAAGTTAAATTTTATCATTTCCTAGTTGTTGAAGTGACTGAATTAGCAGTCTGTCATTTTGGAAAGTCTTTAACTCTTTTCTTTCCCCTGCAATGTAGTTACTGTAAAAACTGTGTAAATGCAACCAGAAATTGCAAAATTTTAGAAAAATGTTCTAAATTACCATAAAATTAAGGCCTCAATAGTGATACTAGCACAAAGAGTACCATGCATTAAAGTTCAGATGTTGATCTTCCTGGCTACAACATAAACAAACTTGTACAGTTACAGAAGTGACTTCTGAGCCAGTCCATGAGCAGATGTGTATACAGGTACACACATAAAGAATGTCATCTTACAGTAAGTATCACCCTTCCTCCCTCTCTTCCCTGAAGCTGGCTTCATTTGTGGAACAGGTTTAAAGCTTATTGCTTCAAGTCTGGTGCAGTAAGTACTCACAGCCTTTTTTCAGATGCATTCACCCCCAAATGTGCATTTAGCCTCAGGTGCCCTAACACTCCCATCATTCCTATCTCTTGAAGAGCAGGAAATTATTTTCTGAAAGAGGTTCTCCACAATCAAAAGGAAGATACAAAGACAAAATCAGAATTCATGTTCACCTATTAGACCAAAATATGAAACAAAAAGCAACCAATTGCAAAATAACCACTTAGAAAGAAACAAAACATTTTCATCTGTAGCACTGAATGTGTTTTACAAGCAAAGCCAATATCCTTATGCCCATTTTAAAAAAGAGTAGCTAAACAGAAAGGCATGCAGAGGTGAAATGGAGAAGGCCACAGCTGACATGACAAACCAGAATGAAAACTCAGATACAATCACTGAGTAATGTTGTCTTTTTAAAGAGGAAAGTTAAAGGTGACAACTGGGCATCCCCACCATCAATGGCAGACAGCTCCAAGACACAACGTGATGTAAGGGACATACTTTGGAAAGACCAACTTCTCATCTGGGGTTAGACAGGGATTAGAAAGCACAGACCACATAAATCACAATAATCCCCAGAAGCATCTTTTTGTATTTTTCAGAAACTCAGTAACAGCTGTCAGTTTGACAGCGCTTTGGGGATGCAATGGAGCAGGTCAGGCTGATGTCTGCTGAGGACACAACTGGCCTGCAAAATTTCAGCACAAAACCAGTGAAGCTGGTCCAGTAAAGTGTTTCTCTTAGTCGATGCTGAGATAAGAACTTTCTTATCTCTGTGAAGGAAGTTTAGTAAATGTAAATAACATTTTTGTATTCGCTTTTTCCATGCAATGAACTGCAAATCAGCCCAAGAATGATAGAATTTTTATGCTTATATGGAAGCACAGTAGCATCTGCAGACAATTTTTAAAAGGACACTAAGACTTTTCACTTCAGCTTGCTTCTTAATGGCTCTTTATAACATTAATCATAAAAGTTTAAGTGTTTCATTTCTATTGACAATTTGCTTTAAAGAGTGTAAGAAACCATCTCCATCTTAAAAGGACAGAAACCCAAGACATATTAGAAGTTCCCTACTGGAATGAATTTTTTTCCCTTTTACCCCTCATGTTGCTCCACTATTTTTAGATGCTCCTGTCCTAGTCCTAATCAAAAGAACAGAAGAACTGTTTTCACAGTCAAAACCTGAAGTTTTAGCTTCTAACAAGGACTGGATTTATTTCACATAAAATTGTACTGATTTTATTCATCCAGGGCTTGCTTCCTCACTCAGCTTTTGGACAAGCATCTCAACCATACATTCACTTCAAAAATCCCCAGTGCTGCAGCTTGACAGTCTGATAAGCCCCCAATCTATTACTGCAGATATCTGTCTGAGAGTCATTTTGCTCCTAACTATGACCTCATGTTCCATTTGATAAAAGCAAAAAACCCCTTTGTAATTTGTCCTTTGTTCCCCAGGTGTGTGGTTTCCTTTCATTAGGGTTTCTGTGTCTTACCTGCAATTAAATTATCTTGAATTTCAAAGCCACATACCAGGGATGAAATTTCTAACAGCCTTTATAAACTGAAACCAGTCAGTGATTAGCATATCTTTATCTGACCAACCACCATGCATGTCAATTTTTCTTTTAAATCAAGCAGTGATGAGGAGGATGACTCTTAGAAATAAGCAGGATAAAGAAGCACAAGCTCTCCATGACTCACTGTGGGACTTTAATCTTCTTTTTATGAGCTATGTTAGATTACAGGCACTGAGATTTTCTAGAAGTATCAGCATGTCATTGCTTGTGTCTACAAACTATTATTAATTTCATCTATCTACCTAATTACATAGTCACTGTTCACAGAAATATCTCAAAGTTTCATTTTCAGTGATGCTTTTTATTTACAATGCCATAGGAAAGTAGCAAACTTTTGGCAACATAACTGTCTCCTGTAGGGGGGTAGAAGTTGACAGACCAAGGGAGTCATCCAATGCCATAAAACAAAATCTATTGCCAGGTCAGAGTTGAACCCAGGTGACCTGGATATCTTTAAAATCTTCTGTGGATTGATCAAGCAATCGATGTTTTCCATTTAATCTAGTTACCTATACAGCACACATGGTGCACTAAGTACTTGAATTTTCAGTGGAACAACATGTTTTCTATGTATGTGAGTTAGGTGAGGTTTAAGACTAGAAAACAGCTGCAAGATAATGATTAAAATAAATTTTTAAAAGGTAATATATTCCACATTTTCATTTTGCAGGCTTGAAAGCAAATTTGAGTAGTTCTGATAATGACCACATAGAAGACAGTTTGGGCTGCCAAATGAATTTTGAAAGAGTTGCTTTTGTGAGGCAACCAACAGAGAGGAGGCAGAATCTGATTTAATTTCCATTTAAATAAATACCTAGTGACCAGAGGTAAAAAAAAAGAGGACCAGGGAAAAAAGTGATTCATAATATAAAGTATTACAGAAAACCATGGCCCTTCCAAAACCTGCAAATGCAGTAGTCTAGGATAAGTTCCTTTCCAGGAAACAATTTTTCATTTGACAGAGCATCAATACCCAGTTTTAATAGATTTAATTTACAGTCTGGTCTCATGAAGAAGAGTCCAGAAAAACTAAGAACACATTATGAATAAAAACCTCAATGCATGCCTGTAAATAATCTGAGATTGAGGCACTACGAGATCAGAATAATCCCAAACAGAGGAGCTGCCAAAGAGAGGGAAAAAAAAACATCTACTGGACTGTCAAAGAGCAGAAGTAAAAAAATATGAGAGAATTCAGCAGATGTGATTGGAGATTAAGAAGAATAAATTGAGACTGACACACTACTATGAAACACTCAGACTCCACAGTGAAAAAGGCATCACAAAAATAAACACAGATTTTTGAATAAGCAAAAAATTGTGGAAACAGAGGTGGAATAAAGCTACTAAACATGTAAGCTAGTCCCATTCTGAATCAGTAACTTTGTTAAATTCTTGATTCTGTTAAGAAGAATTTGCAGCTTGACTATATCCCAAACTGGATATGCAGACATTTACTTCTCATCACGATAACAGCGCTGACACTCTTGCCACTGTAAATAACTTGTAGTTCTCCTTGTTAAAAGTCTGCATTGATCTCTTCAGAGAAAGAGCATAAGAAAACAAGCACACATAGAACAGAAAAGTCAATAAAAATCACTCCTTAACTCTGCTTGGAGACATGTAAAACTGTTTTTCACATACTTGTGAGATCATTTAACCTTTTGTTCTTCCAGACATTGTCATCATAGCAAAATATTTTTGGCTTTAATAAAATTCACATGGTCTCAATTTCTCAGGTGAGTGAAACACATCCTGCAGCAAAGATAATAGTACCATTTCTCTCCTACAGCTCTAGAACAGTTAACTAACTACCAGCACTAGTTTCATTCCAGAGCTCATGAATGTGGTTTGGAACTGGTCCGTCTCTTCTGAGTTGGGGCAGGAGGATGGAGAATGAAATTCCATTAAATGCTCCTTCCTAAGAATTTCTGTTTGCCTGAAAACCCTTGCATCCCCACTGATTGAAACTTTTGCACAGATTTTCAAAGCCTGGAAGAGAAAAAAGAAGAAAAACCTTAATTACTAGCTTTGCAAAATTACAGAGGTCTTTAATTTTAATTGATTTGCATAATTTAGGCTTAATTTCGTATTTCAAAATGCTTTCCAGAATTATATGTTATATATTTAAGTAGGAATTGTGAGGAAGGCTAAGAACAAGAGAGGTTTAAAGTTGTGAAGCCAGTGAGGGAAAAGCCTGACTCCTGTGCAAACAGTGGCCAGCAGCACGAGTTAATGTACACAGTGATCCTGATAACATAGCAATAATATTCATATCAATCTGATATCAGTCTTTTACTGAAGGCAATTTGTTCTACTTAACTATCAAAAGCTCAGAGCTGAGGTAAAGTTATCCACAGCGATTTGAATGGGAAGTTCTCTTCCTGTAGCAAACAACTATCAGAGTTTGGGTTTTGGTTTGCATCAGCTGCACTTCCCTCATCTTTCTCCAGCATCGGCATTTTATTATAAAATGCAATCTTCCCCTCCTGGACACTTGCTTTTAATAAGGACTGGAATGTTTGTGGGCTTCTTCAAGCAAGGTCCCAGTGCTCAGAATGCTGAGATACTGCACATGCAGACCTTACATCAGCTCCCCATCAGTCACCCCACAGTTTAGCTGGGAGATACAGAGAGATTTTCCAGCCACTGTCACAGACTTGCAATTAATGGAATCTTTCTTATTGTCCTTTGGTTTTTTTACTTTCTTCTCCTATAAGTAAAATGTACCCCCAGCACATGTGGACTACTAACTGTCCAAACTCCAATGGGGTTTTTTATGAGGTGGTTTTAATATTTACTAGACAATTTATTACATATTGACTTCAGTCAAGAGGCAGTGATTTTAATTAATTTTTATCCCATGTTAAACCATGTTAGGAGGTCAGAGAGAGGAAATTCGGCTCATTCTCACCTTATTTTTGTGTGTCACACATTTATGACAGTAGCAAACAGGGTGAGGGGTGAAGAGGAAGTCCTCTGATGAGCAGATACACTCCCTGCTCAAGACAAAGATAATCGGACCTATTTGAAAAACACTATCAGTGGATGTAACTGTAAAAATACATGTTTATTCTACTTCCTAGAGTTTGTAATATCTAGGATTAAAAAAGTGAGTGGAGCTCTGCCCCTGTAGTAACTATGACTCACTTAAGGCAGCTTTTGAGTGTCTTGTTACTGACTGGGCTCAGCTGCATAGATTGCTCCTCCTCGAGGTCCCGCTGGATGCCACAAGGGTAGCCAAGTCGAACTATGCCCCAGCGTGAGTGGGAGGCAGTGGTCACCTCCCCCTGCCCTCAGGCCTCACCACCCCAATGCGCAGCTTCCCAAAAACCAGTGAAACAAATTGATGGTAGGGCCTCTACTGAGTGCTCTGTCCGAGGCCTTGCCCATGGGCTCATGTAGGGCAAAGTCGGCTGCAGTCGGGGGGTGCAGTCGACTATCACCTTCCCCAGTTGGCAGCAGTGGAGGGGCTGTCGTCAACTTGATCAGCCCTCACAGAAGCTTGTGGAGAAACCCCACGCGACTCATGATTGATGTCCAGGGCCATGAGACATGGGCTGTCATCCCGATGCCCACGGGTGGTGACGCTGGGTAAACTCAGCGCTTGGAGGGTAGGGCTGTCGTGATCCTAGGGACCCTCCATCACTGAGCAGGGTGTGCCTCAACTATTCAGAGCCAGCTTTTTTGTCCTCTGTGTCTTGAGGGAGGCACATGTCACTCAAGCAACTGTGCAGCAGGGTTTGTTGACCCGACCCAGACTGGGGCATGTCACTGGCTCACCTGAGGGGGTGGGTCTGATCAGACAGGCAGCATGTCTACGAGCCCGTCTGGTGTGGGGGCAAGCCCGGGCCTGTTGTCACGTCCTGCCACATGTGGTGATCTGGCTCTGTGCTGGTCGCAACCCAGCAGCATCGAGTGGTGGAGACGTGGCGGCGTACTAGACCTCATCGGGCACCCATGGAAGGGCACGAGCACTCCTGTCGTACAGGGTGGCGTCACTGGTAGTCTTGGTTGTACCTAAGCATGCAGGCGGGGCAGACTCAAAGTGGGAAATCTCCTATCCGCTTGCTGGGGGGCACGTGTAATCTCTCCTGGTGTGCTCTGTGGCGTGTCACGACGCCATCCGTGTAACATCCGTTGTCCTGGACGAAATTTCCGGGTTAAGTCACGGTGGCCTGTCCACCGAAGTCAAAATCAGTAAAGGTGTAGCACGCCCGTGCTAACAAGACAAATAACCTGTTTGAACTGGCAGCTTTATGGTTGCTAAATAGAACTCTAAATCTTAATCAATTCACAAGGAAACAATTGTTTACAGGTAAGCAGGATAGTCTGGGATATTGATGCTGGGGCTTAACTGTTCACTCTATCACAAATTTCCCTGTGCATCTCTGGTCAAACCACTGAGACTTTGTGTGTCTTAGCTCAGTGGAACAAGGATAAACAAGAGCTCCTTATTTCTGGGATGGGTAGTGACAAAATAATCTCAGGTTTCTTGAAGTGCACAGGCATAGCTTGTGTACATTTCTCTCAAAGAATTAAAATAGGTTTTAAAAATCAAAAAATAATTCTTATGAGCATTTTCAGCTTTTCCTCTTCTGCTGACAGTAATAATAAAGATGGAAGTGACTAAATGCACTAGCACCCGCCCCTTCATCCTTTGGGCTCTTTCCTGTCACTTCATGACTGATGTGTGCATGAAGATTCTGAGCCTTTTAAGCATGGCAGGAGGAATAGTTGCTTTGGTTCCTTGTGCAACCTGGAAAGCTTTTATAGAAAAAAAAAAAATTAATTGAGCTGTCTACTCAGCTTCTCACTAGACCTCCCACCTCTACAGGAGCAACAGAGCCTCTAAGACATAATGGAGAATAAATACTTAAGGGCCACCTGTGTAGCCTTTGACCATTGCTGAAATCCATGTCTCTGTCAGAGTTGCTATGACTCTTTACATCAAATTTCCCAAAATCACAAATAGCCAAATTCCTTGCATTTTTTCCAAAACAAAGGAAGAGGATTTGGTTGGGAGCATTCAGCTACACAGCTACACAAATGCTACAAGCATTTTTTGCTGTTTTTCTTCTTTAGTCAATATTTTTATTTCACAAGTTGAGGACCAATTATATCCTTTTGGAAAACACAATAATTTCTTGAGTCTTTTCCATGTCCAGAGGTCAAAATTTATCTGCTAAATTCAATTTCATTTACTTTTTTGATTTACTTTCAGGAAAGAATATTATATGGAATTCCTTGATCAGCTGCCCACATCTCCAGGAAATTTCAATTATATATCACACCTCACATTTATGTTCTTATTTTTCCCTTAGAAATCAGTTAATATTCCTTTCTCTAGATGCTTCCCAAATGTTTGGCTGAAAAACCATAAATGTAATGACAAGTAGTTAGCATTCCTTTTCCTCAACAAACAAAACAAAACAGAACAGAGGAAAATACCTTTCCCACAGTGGACAGGTAATAAGATAAAGTTTTTATTTTTTAATTGAAATTCCTCTTCTGTGCTTGAAATATTACCCAGTAAACCTCATTTCATTTTCACTGCCACCTGCTATCTACCCACCGTGAACAAATAGTTTCATGTTAAAAATTCTGACTGTGTCTAGAGAAAATAAATGTCATCAGATTATAAAACTGAGGGCCTGATTTGATAATGAACATTTCCCCATTCCACATTAAAATACTAAATAAGTAAAAAAAAAATTGGTAGTTATTTTTACTCTAAAAAAAAGGGCATTCATTTTCTCTGTGCTAGACTAACTGCCAAAACTAAAATAAAACTTACACTTTCCACTGAGCGATAAGAAGTGATGAGTTGACCTCCCTCCTTTGCCTATTAGAAGTCTTCAGCTGTCATTGAATCAGTAAACAGCAGCAGCAGGCCAACCTAGATCTATGTGTCTACAGCAATTTTGAATATTTCTGGGACACTGCAATTCCCAAAGTTCTCCCAACTGAAACAGCAGCCTAAAACTTTGGGAGAGAGGACACACCTGATTTAGCAATATATTTAGTCTTATTTATCTCTCTTTTAGGCATATGAATCATCAAAATTAATTAGTGTGATTATGACTATATTTAAAGTTCAATATGTATTTAAGCGAATTAGTTAACTGCTGACTGAATCAGGACATGTGGAAAAATGGATCTGGATTTTTTTTACTTTCTTGGTTAAAAAAAATTGAGGACTCATCATGAAAGGGCTGGCTGGCTTAGGTCTTGAAACCTTCAAGGACAATTTACTGGAATACAACAGATTTCACACATGAAGTGTCTGGGAAAGACAAGAAACAGTAATTCAAGAAAAAAGCCTCAAAATATATTTCAGAAGCACTACAGTTTCTTTCTCTGTTATTTTTCAGCATTTTTAAAATTCATGTGTTTAATTAAAGAAAGAAAAAGTCTTCTTTATCTATGATTTCATCTTCATAAAAAAGGGATTTCTGACGCTGGATTGTTGCTGCTATTTAATATCTCAAATCATAGTGTAAATCTACTTATGACATATTTGTCATCAAAAAGTAACTAAAAAGAAAAGCAATAAACACCTCTCTGAATGCAAGAAATGTAACAACCCAATAGGAATATCATATACTTCAGAAATAAAATCAACACAAATTGTTTTTTAGCTCACTTTTGTGCTAATAAACAAGTGATTCATCTAAAAAAAAAACCAAAGCCCTTATTTATCCTTAAATTCACAACATTTCTCTGACATAGTAGACAGAAGGCAAGGGACAAATGTTAGTAACCACTTGTGAGAAAGACAGTATGTCACATTTAATAATTTCATGTGTATTTCATGCACATTTCCACATGCATTTCTAAATTGTATCTCATGAACTGCCTTGTAGAATGCTTCTTAGTCTGTGTATCTCCAGTTTGGCTGTCAGGATACTATGGAACATTGTGTAGAAATCTGTGCTAAATGGCACCTTCTGCAAACAACAAACTCCTCTCCCTTCATCCACAACATCCGTCATTCCTCCCTAGAAGGCACAAATTTGAGCCTGGTAAATCCATGCTGCCTTCTTCAACTTACCTTCTGGTAATTTATGAACCTTTATGTTCCCAGAAACAGTTTCCATCAGGATATGGCCAACAGCTTTTTTGAGGCTGAAGGCCAGCTGATTAGCCTATAATCCAGACTGTGCTTGTTACCTTTCTTAAAAAATGGGCATTATCTCTGCTACACACAGATTTCCAAATTCACGTACTGGTTATCACGTACAAACTCACGTACAGAGTTATCTGTGTTTTTCTCTCACTAAAACAAAATACTTCATGTTTTTATATTGAAGTTAGCCTTTACAATACCCATTTCCTTGTATCATTGGTCCTCTTAGAGAAACAACCATAACTCAGCTACATCTCTCAAGAAACAAGAGCAGTTTTTTGCATATGCTTATAATTAAGAGCTAAGTATAAACAAGAAGCAGTTGACTATGGACCTGTATTGTGCAGAAAGCCTGATACTTCTCTGAAACACAGGACTTTGAAAGTGTTTTGGGAAACAGTCCAGCTCACATGCTTTATGGACAGGACATTCTGTAGGTGTGACATACATCGGCATGTGCCACACAGTTCATACACATTGCAGATAGGAAATTACAGAAGGGAACATGACAGGAAAATCCGGTTTGAACACCTAAAATACTGTCATCCAGGTCTGCAAAATCTCCATCATCTATGGGATTTTAATAGAAAATAGTCACTCAAATGCCTCTTGGGAATGGTGAGTACAGCCAGGTAAGGTACAATAGATAGTGAATGAAAGTTCGTATTTAAAAGACCTATTAAGTTTTGCTCCAGTGAAATCTTTCTTATCATCAGAACTCAGTAATGAGATTCAGCAGAAAAAGGAATGAAATTAAAATCATGACATCAGATTTCCAAGAAATTACCCACTTCCAGTTCAGTTAGCTCAACAATCCCCCAAATTAGTGTTGATAAATGATGTATTTCAGGTAAATTGTAAAACCTAGATCTTAAACTCATTAACAGTTTCCACAGAGTGTTTTGATTTTCCAAAAGCTTGAATCAACTACTTTCCCTGCTCAGTTTCTGTAACTCACACTTTACTTGTCATATGCAGCTACAGTTGGAAACTCAGTTCTCCCTCCTTTTCACTCACAAACTCTTGGCTTTCTTAAACAACTCCTGCCTTTCTAAGAATCATAAAGTAATTGCTAAATTAACTTGATTTTAGAGGGGATGAACAAATTCTTGTGTACTGCTAGAAGAAGTCTTCATGTTGAAAGGAGTTTGGAGAAGACAAGGTGATGTTATTCTACAAGCTGAGGGGATGAAGGAGTAAGTGGCTCCAAAGTCTGATATACTTTATGTTCAACCTGCACCAAGACTTTACTCAAGGCATACATCCAGCATGCCAGCATTACAGTAAAAGGTGTTAACTTAGAGTTTTCTGGATGTTACAGAACTTCAATTTGGTCTCAGAACAAGCTGTTTTATTTATATACTGAACTTCAGCATAGACCAGTCATTGTGCATTAGTGGTATCAGAGGTGAGGTTTTGCAACAGTGAAGTGCATTTCTGAATCTCTTTGGGTTTTAATGCTCATTGACTTGGACAGGTAATCAATTGCTGCTTCTCCAAAGGCCCATAGATATTGACTTCAGTCTCCTAAAGACTTTACAAAGAGTCATTTGGGGGGGATACCTTCACTTCAAATCGAATCGTGAACCATTAAATCTCTTTAGTAAAATACTGGAACAAACACTAGATGTCAATGCTCCCTCTGCATTTTTAAATAGAACACAAATGTTCCTGGATGAATATGAAGTTCCTAGAAGGATCCCAGCTTGTTCTTTTTCTCTGGCAGATTCTTTAAATCGTTATGGATTTTATTTTCTTTACAGACCAAATGCATTACTTCTACAGTTCTCACTCTGCTTCTCCCATAAGACAATAACAATACCTCTTTAGCATTAGGCATGAATCAGCTGTGCAAAGTCTGGAAGAAGAGAGGAGGAAAAATGATACAGCGATAAATTAACTTGATGCTTATCTTTTGGTTTCTTGCCTACACATCTGATAAAAGACCAAGGGATGAAAAAGATGGGAAAGATTTATTTTAGACCATGTATTTTTGTTACACATTACCTACTTTGTACAGCAGATTAGATTTTTTTTCATACTTGTTGAAAAATGAGTGATAATAACATAATCAGCAGAATTAATAAACATGAATGACTCAGCTTGCTTGGCAGCAAGAGATACATTGAAATTCCTGCTCTTTACACTGAATCACAATCACAGAATCCATTAGGTTGGCAAAGACCCTTGAGATTGAGTCCAGCTTTCGACTGATCACCACCTTGTCAGCTAGAACAGGTGCCACATCCAGTCTTTTCTTTAACACCTACAGGGACAGTGACTCCACCTCCTCCCTGGGCAGCCAGTTCCAATGCTTAACCATCATTTCCATGAAATTCCTCCTGATGTCCAACCTGAAACTCTCCTGGCACAGCCTGAGGCTGTGTCCTCTTGTCCTATCAACCGGTTTTCTGGGTGAAGAGGCCAATCCTCACCTGACTACAACCTCCTTCCAGGCAGTTGTAGATAATGAAGAGACTCCTCCTCTCTTCAGCAGGCTAAACAACCCTAACTCCCTCACCTTCTCCTCAAAGGACTTGCTGTTGCCAGATCATTTCTATGAACTGGCAGTCTTTGATATGTCTAACAAACCAATAAAAAGGATACCAAGTAGCAGGCATGAATAATTTTTTTTTTAAATATAGTGTTTACAAAGAAGAATGTAGTAATTCAGAAATATAGGCTCTAGTAAACTTTTTTGACTCATTCATAGTTCTGAGGATGTTGTACATGAACAAGGTTAGGTATGGAAACATTTACAACATGAACACTACGTAAATATTTTAGCTAAGCATATCAGCTATGCTCCTCCTGTAGGCAATCTATTTACTGTGGCATATTTGTCATGTCCAAGACTGATTCACCTGATAGACCCCCCCAAACCTGATTTTTGTTTCAGTAAAACACTAATGTGCCTCAAAATCCTGTGTAGTTCCAGTTTAGGCCTGCAACCAGCATCTTCCACATGTCCTCAGCCCTCCACCTGACACTGCCCTTCAGCTTCCATGCTGAGCCAGCCCTGCAGCAAGCCAGCATTTGTGAGAGGTAGGATGTGAGCATCTGCACCATGGGCAGGCAGGGGTGAGGAAGACAGGTCTGTGTATACCAGGTATAAATATCTTGCACTAGACCCAGGATCTTCCTCTGCCCCATGAAAGCCTTAAAATTGGCATCAGAATATACAGAGGTACTCCCTGCTCCAAAATTAGCAAGGAATTACTAGTACCCTAGGCAGGTGATAATGCATTGGAAGGGTCAAGGAAAGGTGAATTGGAGATAATGGGTTTCAAAAAGGGCACTGAGACATTCAAGCACTGTAAGGTACAAAAAAAGTTATTATGAGGAATAAAACTGCTTTGTCATACTGAAGTTATAGTGGTTTCAAACAGAGGAGCTGTTAAGAAGGATAGTCCCACTTTGGCAGAGAGACTAAAAAAATTGTAGATAGATCAAAAGGCAGATAGAGAGGCAGGCAGACAGACACACAGAGAATCAAAGCATTAGTCCAAATACTTAGAGCTCAATTACATTACATTTCCACAGCATCTAATCCACATATATTTCTGAAAAAATCGATGTACAAAGAATACTCTTCCACAACCAGCAAGCATCCCTAGAAGTACAGGATGAGGAGCCATCTCTGCCTGCAATCCCCATCTGAGACTGCACTTCAGTCTCTGGATCCCTCACCAGCAGTAAGGACCATGGCTGCAGACTGTGAAGGGTGCACACAATGCCTCCTTTGCACTTCTGAGATGAGGGAACACACCCTCCCAAAACAGACCTCAATTTTTCATGAAGAAAAGATTTGTGTCCTCATCCACATCTTCCTCTCCTCTGGGACTGCTCTCACTACCTTGGCCTTGGGAGGTTACGTAATTACTACAGGGGGCTGGAGATTTACCATACATCAGACCTATGGCTTTCATCTACATTCAGCTACATCAGCTCCAGGAAAGAAAAGATCTTTAGCTGGGAATGCTGCAGACCCTATAGCTCCTTTTAATCTATAAATAAGATTTGTAATGCAGCACCAAAAACAGACAATGAAAATGCCCTCAATGAAACTACTCTCAAAAAAATACATTCCAGGAGATTTATATGCACTGAACAATATAAGTATTCCTCTCCACAAACAGCATAGCAAGTGTTTAAACCTACCAGCCGCTTTATTACTGTATTATTTGTTTCTTTGCTGTTTTTAACTGATGGTATTTTGTTTTCTTTTGTACATACCTCCCTAACCCTCTTTCCCTGGTGGATTTGTCTTGTGAGTCTATGGTGGTTTCTGTTAAATCCTCTGTAAACTAGTTTATCTGTATGGTCAAAGGATCTCACTACCTGAAATAATTTCCTGTTCTTTCTGTCTCTGCATCTTGTTTTGTACCCTGCTTATTTCTACTTGTACTTTTCATCTGTTCCTTCCAAGTCCAGAGGAGTTTCCCTTTTCTCTTCTTCTCTTCTTCTAAGCTAGCCCCTTAAATTTCTGCATAATTCTGACACTAAGGATTTGCCAAAAATTTTCCCACACAGATCTCTGCCACCTCAGGTTTGCAAACTCTTCCCAGGAGTGGGAGAACTGAAGCAATCCAAAGAATGGCTGCGGGAAGGAAAGCTCAAGTTTCAGTTTCCCTCACTGTACCAGCAAGAAACAAAATGATTTGCTGCCACACAGTGATAGGAAAATCCAGTCTGAATACAAGAAACAGAAGCAAGCAGAGTAATTTTGAAATGTACCTTTACCCAGGCAACATCACAGTGTTTACTGCCCCATATTTCTGCTTCCTTTCACACCCTCGGAGCTGCTCACTTATACACATCTGCCTATTCATTAACATCTAATTAAGCTGTACATCTGCTGCAGCTTTACATCAGCATTGCATTCCCCCACATTTAAACTGCCTGAAGCTTTTTGTATTTTTTTTCATATTTGTTTCCGGTGCAGTAAGAGCTAAAAAAGCTTTTTCATGCTGATTGACAAACAGAAAGAAAATAAACTCTGGGTTTTGAAAAGGATGAAAGAGCAAAACATGCTTCTCATCCAAAACCAATCTCTCCTCAGGGATGTGCCACAGAGAGGCAGGAAGGTTTCTTTTAATTAAAGGAACAATGAAAAAAGAAGAGTATCATAGCTGTAGACACCACAGTCAAGGTAGAAACTGGGTAAAATTAGTTCTGGCTTTTTCTGCCTTGAGAAGTAGTTGCACATCATCACAGTTTATTCTCCTGCTTGTTTCCAGCCCATTTCTACATTCACAAAAGCCAAGGCAGTGCCAGAGATTAATGGCCAAACCCAAGGTGGTTTCCTGCCTAGATTTCATACTGTCCCTCAGTGTGCATTACTTAGATATCTCATATACAATGATACTCCAGAAAGCCACAGTAGTGGTAGCACTCCTTGCCTCTTTTTTTTTTTTTTTTTTGCTGGTTCTGACAGGTCTGAGAAATGGACATGAAGCAAGCAGTTCCAATGCCTGCTTGCACAGATAGGCTTGCCCGTTCTATTTTTTCTGAATATGGACAGATTTCTACTCTGAATTACAAAAGAGACATCTCAGGAAATGTTCCTGGGTATTTTCCAGTCATCCCTAAATACACTGATGCTTGGATGCTGGACTTCTTGCTTTCTACCAACATTTTCAATGCATGAAATTTCAGAAAGATGTTAAGATGCTAAACCCCAGACCAAGAGAAAAATACATTAGCCAAAGAAGTTTATGACAAAGCAGCATGCAGCATTGAGCCATTACTGTTATCAGAAGTAACTGTATTTTCTTATCCATACAAATACCCCACTGTGGCATTTCAGTGCAGAAATATCCACCATAAAGACACAATTCCTTCAGCAAAATAAGGCTTCCTCTGCCTCACTGCTGAAAAGAAAAGACTTCCATGTGGTCCACAGTTCTCTTTAAACTGCCTGAAGCCTCCTTGCCTCTTTTTTCAGAAAATATATGCATACACTGATAGAACTGTATAGATTGTGGATGTCATCACTCAGGTTCTTTGACTTGTTGATGCTCCAGAAAGACTTGATGTGTAAGTGCTCTGCCAGCAGAACTCCATGTTAAGCCAAGTTAGAGACATGATCACATCTATAATTTTCTGAGATTCAATTCAGATTCCCTCCAGTAGCACAGACAGTAGCATATTTTGTACACATATGTCAAAAGGATTTGAAGACTTCAATACCAATAGCTCATGTAAACTACAAGTGAAAGTCCCATGGACGTATTTTAAGGATGGAGCACTTTTCCCTCTGTTCCTTTACACAGTAGGCCAAAAAAATCTCATATAAATGACTTGTTGGGAGTTTTATCTTATATTGAGCTTTTAGATATCTTTTATAAAGACATTGAAGCTTGATTTAGAAGCTGCCAATGAGATAACCATCATAACTGGAAGTTTATGATAAACTGAAAGTTTTTCAACTGATTAATTACTCTCTTTTAATTTACTTAAGTCTAGCTTCCAGATCCTGAATCTCACGGATTCATCTTTCTGACAGAAATACCACCTACAATAAGCCATCTCTTCCCACGATCACCTCTTAATTTTCTCTTTGATGCACTAAACAGATAAAATTTTCTCCGTTTTTCTCTAGAATAATATATTTTTCTATTATTCTTTTCTCAATCCTTTCCAATCCTTCATAACTTTTTTTGAAGTGTGACTATTAGAACTCAAAACAAGAGCGTATCATTAGTGTCAGAGGTTTGTGACTCATAACAGCAGTTATAATCCCCACTTAAGCAATTGAAAGAGGTAGAAAGAAACATGCTAGTCCTTCTTAATGCCATGACAACCAAAAAAGTAGTCCTTCCTCGTTCATATGTGATATTTCTCAATCAGTTCTTCAGAAGCTGCATTGAGTCTTAGCTGCATCAGACTGCCCACTCGTGTTCACTGCTCCGGTGTTGTTTTGCTGCTCTGGCGCTCTTCAGTTAGTAATTCCAAGGAAGAAGCTCCAGTTTCCTAAGACTGACACGCTTTCTGCATGCCTGGCAATACAGCTGTGTAGGATAAGGACACAAACACATTTGTGTTGATGTGCTTGTTTACTTCTGCAAACGATCCAGAGCAGCCTCTATTTCCCATATGCAATTTATCATTGTTATTCATTTACTAATTCTGCACCATCAGAAATACAAATGTGGTATTTACAAGTGCAGTCCTTCTAGATTAGACCTAGTCAAGAAAAAATAATAGCAGCACCTGCCCAGAAATAAACTTTTAGGGCCGTGACTCGACCTTTAAATTTAGTCTCGCTCGGTCCCTACCCTGATTCTTTGGGCTCTCTTCATTTTGTTTAGCAGTCATTTTCTCATCTGAACACTCTGTCAGCATATTACTTGCCTCAAAAATGCCTTGGATATATTATATCACAGAGAAACATTCACTGAACACATCCAAGACCTCAAAAACTGCTCTCTCTGCTTGGCAGAATCTATCTTCTGTAAAAACATGCTGGTGGCATTAATTGTATTGCCATTTCCTTCTGCTCTCCCATTTGTGCCTTTCCGTGATTTTACCACAAGTAGACACTCCATGGTTTCTTGGGCAAATTTGCTAAACCCCTTAAGTGATTAAAATTAGAATACATATAATTATATACTGGAACATTCTCATTTTTTCCAAGATTTGCTTAAAAAATAATCCATGTCTAAGGGAGATCTTTTCCTTTTCTTTCTAAGAAAAGTACTCAACTTCTGTTTTTTAGCACTCTTTATGAATAACATTAAAATGTGGGGGATTTCATTATTACTCTAAACTCAAATATATTATTACAGCATTCTGTTTCTTTTGGGGTAGTATATATTTGTGAGTATAGATGAACACCATAGCTTTCTGTGCACCCTGAGATGATGCTTTTTCAGACTAAATCTGTACAGAGATGTAATACTATTTTAGCAGAAACAAGGTGATTCTACTCCAAAGTTTACTTGAAATCTGGAGTAAAAGACCATACCCCCCAACAGAGAAGAAAGCAAACATTCATGATAGTTCTTGGAGATGCTGAAACTTTATTTTACGTTCTTATGCACACGTTTCCAGTTTTCCTAATGGTATTTTTTTTTTCTCAGACAAGGGGGGAAGTGGAAGAGCCTTTGAATACCATTAGAATTTTACTTAATATGGCAAAGTATGTTTTTTAATTGCTGAATCATACCTCAAGGCAAAGCAGAAGCTGTTTAGAAAATCTATAACTTGGACCAGTTAAAAATATTTTTATTGCAAGGCGTACATATGTTTTCAGAAAAAATTGTCTTCAACTGAAAGAATGTTTTATTATTGAAGAAAATAAACCCCCAATTTATTTCACTTGATCTCCTTGAACATGGAATTAAAAAAAAAAAAAAATAAAAAGAAGATACTTTAAGACTTTCAATCCCTTTTTTCAGTTGTGAAACAGGCAAAAAAGAGAAAAATACAAAAAATAAAAATGTAGATGATTTATTCAGAAATAACAATAACTGTGAGAAATAATAAGAGAACCAAACTTTTCTTTGAAGATTTTTCATGAACCATATTTCTGTTTTTGATTGACTGCAGTTGTGTCATGCAGAGCAGGAGCAGGAACAATCACCATATGATATAATAGGACACAGTTTGAATGGTAAATCACTGGGATGAAACACTCAAATTAATATTAGCTACATGAGTGAAATGGGTTGAAACAAACTATTCATCAAACAATTTCAAATAATAAACTAATTAATGCAAATTTTGATGTGTTCATGGAGTAATAACAAATGCAAAAAGGGCAAATTTCACTGTCAAATGAATTGTTCTCGGGGAATAATTCATCTAGCTGCAGAAGACAGAAGAGGGTTGAATGCTAATGGGTAGGAGCAAGGAGAACACAGCATAGAAATGGAGCTAATTCATACACAGCAGTAAGTCTACAGATTACTTGGGAAAAATGGAACTAGGTACTGCTGAGTCTCTTGAAAAATAGGCTGTAACCTAGGTTTAAACTCATGTGTTCAATTTCACAAGATTAATATTTCAGACTGCAGGCTCTCCAATAAAGTGTCTTAAAATGAATCTGCAACATGTAATAGAATAGCTCTGCTCTCAACTTTAGAAGAAATGAGTTATTAATAATACATGGTTACGGAACTATTTGTTTCATTCTGTGAAATTTTGTAGAATCTCAATAAAATAAAATGTTTTATTAGAATAATTGAATAAGACAAATCCTGCAGAGTCATGATACATTCATTTCAAATGAATGAAATCTGTTCTCTTCAGTCTTATTTATTTGACAGTGTTGTCACAGCTACTTGTTGGACACTACAGACCCAAAGAACCAGCTCCTGTTTCAGTAATGCAGAGCTGTCAGGATCATTTTGAGTAAATTGGGCATTAAGTATCTCCTCAGGTTTTCCTGTTTCATTCTGGCAGAGCAGTAATACAAGCCCAAATGTATGCACACAGAGACCTGAACACACAGCCCACTTCTTTCTGGATCATATTGATTAATTTTGGAGAGGGGTTAGAGAGAGGGACCTGTGATGTCGGTTGTCATTGATTTCCAAGATAAATGAAGAACTGAGCAGCAACATCCTTCTCAGCCAAAAGATAACACATAAATACAGTGCAAGCAGTAAGCAAATGATAAGCTGCTCTGAAGTATCAAAACTGCTTTTTGATAACATTAATTTCAAGTAGATGAATGTAAATACGTTGTCCTTTTTTTTCAGCTTCAAGTCTTTGCTAGTTATAGCCCCAAAGGACATTATAGGATGCTTCACTGTTTACTACAAGCTTAAGTTGCTGTACTAAAAATATCTGATTTTGTTCTGCATTCTTGATCAAATCTATTCTAACAAGGTAATAGTTATGTGCACACTCTTCAGCTGTCAAATATATGTTAAATGGTGAAACATTTATTAAATGTGAGTGCTAATGCCAGGAGAACCAGTTACTGCTACATTTCTTAAGAAAAGAACAGAAAAAAAGCTGTTCAACACCTGCATACACTGTTTTGTACCAAACTGCTCTAATTAGCACATTTTGAGATATGATTAGAGCACTAGAGGAAGCGTTCCAAATGCCATTAATTATGGATGTGATCTTAAATTATTCACTTTGAATATTTTTTCTTGCTATGTCCTTTTATCTTCCACTAACTTTTTGTTGCCTGCTAGAATAGTCCCAATTAAATCTCAAATGGAAGTTTGTTATGTTAAAGAAAAGGTAAACTGAAAATTAATCAACTTCTTTTTCTAAGGTGCTTTTTCTAAACAGGGAGGATGTGGGTAACAGTCAGTCTTTTTCCTATTAAATATTCATCATTCTCTATCTCAGTCTCTACCAACATTGGAAGAATGATACTTATACAATCATTAAGCATGAATATTTCCATCTTGAACTAAAGTAATGTTATAGAATGCAACAAAATATTTGTGCAATTATTCATTTTTACTTTTTAAAAATATTACTGTATCAAGTGAGTCATTCCAGACCCCGGTGTTTCACAAGTAGTATCATATGTAGAGTCTAAGAGCTGGTGACCAAATGCTATATGTGATTTTGTTTCCAATAAATGGTGCCAAACCACCTGCATTAGGAAGAGTTTGAAGAACCTTTTCCAGGTTCACATGCAACCAGACCTGTCATCTTTGCAAAGAAAGGAGAATAAAATTAGGAAGGAGAGAAAGAGAGGCAGGCAAGGATGTAGTCATAACACAAGAAAAATAGTGAGCAAAGCTGGGCAGAACATAAGATTTTTGTAGTGATAAAGGAAGATAACTAATATACATCTGTTTAAAAATAAAGCTCTCATTTGCATATAATACATAGTAAAAGGCTCCCACGTATGTCGTCTTGACTAGGCAGAACAGTCAAACAATCCTAGTGCATGCAATGACTAAACATTGCCCTCGATTTTACCTTTTTATTCTAGGTTAAAGTTCCTCTTATAAAGCTTGCTCTGGGACCCATTAGAAGCTACTAGCATATACTTGTTTTGTTAAAGACGCTGATAAAAATCCGGTGAAAAGGAATGACAATTCTCTTGAAAGCTGTTTAACACATGTGGCCATGAAAAAGAGAGAAGATGTATTCCAAACTGGAGTGCTATCATTTCACACAATGGCCACATCTTTCTTATAGTTCAACAGATCTGAAATCAGTTTCTGGATAGGAAACCCCAAAGGAAAACACATCTAGGAGCAATCATTCAGAAGTATGTTCTCTTGCTGATCCAGTGATGTTTGGCTGGTGTCATGTGCAAGCTGTCGATCTTAAGGATAAGCAGGAATTACCCTTGCATTTGGCATCATTAAAGCTCTTCAGAGAGGCTGTTTCTGACATTCTCAATCAATACCTCATGTGGCTAGTTTGCTGCTGTACAGCAGCAGCTCTGTGCAGCAAGCAAGATGTTTTCTGCCACCTGGAACCTGCTCAAAGTCACCACTGAGTTGGCAAATATCTATGAAAAAGATAAAATTTCTAATCAGTCCACCAGCAAAAGGAAAATCTCATGAAAAAGAGCAGGTGTTAAACGAATGCTGTCCGTATCACATAGATGCTCCTCTCTAGCTGCCCCAGAATGAAACATGAGCAGATGGTGTGAGGTGCCAATGGATGAGAAAGACTCAACATCCTCATAATAATTGACAGATGCTCCTGAAGGTCTAGAGTGGGCCATCTCAGAAAGCAATCACTGATATCCATTTCATTTCATATGGAGGGAAGACTTTTTTCAATTAATCACCAAAGAGATTTGCTGTAACCATAGGTCCTGTGGGGTCCAGGGATATTAGCAGTCATGTAAGAGTTTCCTGACTAGCTTAGGACACCTTATCTGTCCCATGCCTATCTTGCTCTTCCCCCTCTTTGAACTTCCAGGAAAAATCAGTGTGTCCAAAATTAAAGACAAATAATGAAGAGCAGGGGCAAAAAGACTGAGGAAGAGAAAATACAATAAAACACCTATGCTTTCATTACTGGCCAGAGAAATCCTAGCAATCCATCATAAATAGAATAAACACCAAAGAAAGAAAAAATTGATGGCTTAGGAAACCCTCAGACAGGATGTCTCACATATTCAGGCCTGACTACTGTTGATAAAATGCAACAGTATTTTGAATTGGTCTAGAAATCAGATTTATAAAGACTGGTATAGCATCAGATATTTTTCCCAGCAGAATATTTCCTGGTCACCTCTCCAGGTACAGTTCTTGGGGCCACCAGAGAAGTTACAGGAATGTCCCATGCTTCAATGGTGCAAGGTCAACAAGAGCAAAGGAGGAACCTACTGCATGCAGCAATATAATTTTCCTCCCCATTACTCACTTTTCAGCTTTTAATGCCCTCTACACTTTCCCAAGACACACTCAGTGCCATGCAAAAACTCCTAGCTCATCATCAGACTGTTGCTAATTACTGATAACTAAAGAGAATCTTATAACAGATGCAGGCGTTCATAGTTCATAGTCAGTTACTGCTGAAAAGCCAGACTGGCAAGCCCTAGGCTGAAGAATAAAAACTTGTAAATTCCAGAGGACAATTGTTTGTTGTTTTCACAGTCCTTCCCCACCCAGCTAGCCTTGAAGTTACCACCTCCATTATACCAAATTGCTGCTGCAGATCCAGAAAAAGGAGAAATTGCATTTTATCTTAATTTGACTTATTGTGTCTCACTGACATTTACCTTCTAAAAGTCCTTTAAGGCAAGAAAAACATTCCTTAGGGAAATTCCATCATCACCATTGTTTCACAACTGTCTTTCTAATTATGTAATAGGTGACATTTTCTTTCTCCGTCTCCCATGTGGAAGCAGCTCTCAGGCACAGCAGACAGGAATGCTGTTCTACTAGAGACATATTTTTCACATGCTTACTTTCATCTGAATAAAAATTACCGTTCATATTTTCTACAAACATTAAAGAACTCCTGGTGAGTTTTTGTCCACTCAGATTTATTCTTGTCTATGTACTTCAGAACATGTTACGGCCATCATTTGCTACTACTTGCAATTACAGGAAAGAAAATTGTGCACCTGATATAGAATAAAGCTACAGCAGCTATAAAATACATTGGCCTTTCTGCCCCTTATTCTAAGGACAAAGGAGTTTTCAACCTTTTATAAGAATGCTTTGCCAGCCACACTAGTTGCCAGTAAATAAATTGAGCCTTATCTTCTCAATTATAAATGTGGTGACTATCTCTATATTTGCTACTATAGCATTCCACATACTACATACTGTACTGAAGAATTTCCTCCCCTCCCAGCAGTGAAATTTGTCCCAAACACTTGTTTTTGTGCTCAGGAAGTAACAAAGGCTGCCAGGCACACATAGAACATTTTTGGTAGACCAAGTATACTGGTCTATGTTTGAACAGGACTAAGATAGTCAGGTAACTACTCTTGCAGGAAAAACCAAATTGTGATTTTCTAATCATCAAAACTGTCAAGTTTGGGTTTATGGTTCAACTTTGACTGATTCAACCTTTAAAATGATCCATTGTCCCCTTGTCCCAGCTTGCATAGTAGAATTGGTGTTGGCTAGCAGGAGTAGGAAGTTAGGAAGAAAGTTAAGGCACACTGAGGACATAAAAATGGTGATAATTTTAGAACTGTAAAATCCACCTTTTACTCCAAAGGAAGCCAGATCTTGGTACAAAACCTCTAAAGTGCTCGTAGCTCAAAAAGCTAAAAACGTGCTTGTTTCCCCTTCTATACTGAATGCACACAAAAGCACTGATACAGCTACTGCTGAAGATGATGATCCTCTGTCCATTGATTCCATGGGCATCAGTTGGATTCCTAATGCAGGTAAAGGTTAAAAAGTTGTCTCATTAATGCTAGGACTCATTCAGTCCTGAGCACATAAAGGGATATTAAAAAGTTCAACTGCAACTCTTGCTTAATTTTAGTTCCCACCACACCAAACAGAATGGTGAAAATTTATAGTGGCATGAATCATATATAACATCTTCAGGGATTGGTGATTCATTTAAAGGCTGACCAGGACTACAAACATGTAGATTTTTTAAGAAAAAAAAAATTTGTTCCCCATGCAGTTTTGATGGCAGTGGTAAGTCTGCAGCTTTAATGAAAGATGACAAAAGCCTTCAGTTTTATTTCAATATTGACTGAGACATGGATTCCTGCCAGTATTCCCAGAGCATTCTGAAGGACAAGGAGGTGTGTAATTAAAGCTAACTACATCATGAAGTGCAGACAGTGAAAAAGGAGGACCTTGGTGTTAAGGACAGTTCCTCTCCAGTTTTCCGCCCATAAATTTATTTTTTGCATTGTTTGCATTTCATAGTTTGCATTGTCTTATGGACACCATTCTGCTCTAATTCAGTGACAATTTTAATTACATTTCCTTAGAATGTAAAATTTGAGGGATGTTATGGAAACTCAGGTAATATCACAGTTTGTATTATCAGAGCTTCTGAATTTGTCATTTAACAGAACCTCTGAAGAATGCTTTGTTCTGTGTGTAATATATATTTCACTGATGAGAAATTGAAGAATAGGATGAAATACATGGCTCTAGAAAAATTCTGGAATATTTTCTTGGCCATGTCTGGGTGATAAAACAGAGTTAAGAGTCGTGAAATTACTTTTACCATGATACAAAATATCAGTGGCAGACCTAGAAGTTAGAGATCCACATCCCTACTGCCTCTACCTACCTGTAGATCTCATTGTTCAGAAGACAAGACTTCTACAGTTTACACACTCTGGGTTTGTTTGGGTTTTTTCGTTTTGTTTTGGCTTTTTTTTTTTGTTCAGTTTTTTGTGCAAAGCAAATGACCTAGCAACAATGTGATAAGAACCCCATTTTCACTTCTTATGCTTTCTGGGCAATACAAAACGTGCTGGAGTTTTTTAAAAACACAAGTTAGATTTGGTAATAGGGACTTATTGTTTAAAAATCTTATTTTCCTGCCTTGCTTTAGACAATTTCTGGTGGTCAGAATTTTACAACATGCAGAGTGTATTAAATCAGCATGCACTTCCAAAGTATGCTCATCAAGTTTTTGCATGCAATCTTCAGCAAGAAAATTCTCTTTTAGTTTTAAACTTTTGGTGCCCAGAAGTGATAGCAAATTTGTTATATTGCAGAGCCACCTTGAGTGACAGGATTTCACAAAAGCCTCTTGAGGGCCAAGAGGTTTGGAGGTTAAGTGTGTCATTCAGAGGAATCTATATCAGTGAGTGTCAGGAACGTCCTTGCTGTCATTTATTTTCAATTTCACTGAAGTTTCTTCATGACATCAGTTGAAAAGACTTTAGGAATTGTTTCTTTCTGACCAATCAGACTCAGGGAAGTACCTATATTCTGGTGATAGCCTTATCCTGTAAAACTCTAGGTTGTCTACATTTCTTTAAAGATAGTAAACTGTCTCTTTACATGACATGTTCCTTTATTTGCTCATATATTCAAAGGCGAGCTGTACTAAACATGTCTGTCTTCAGATCTTCACACCTTTGAAAGTATATCTGTTAAAATAAGCAGTTTTCAAAAATTACTGGCAGATATCAGAAGAGATGGATAGCCCCAAACTAGTTTAGATCTGGATAAGTACATTGATTTCAAGAAGGTATGTTCATACACACCTGCTAGAGTTCCAATTAATAGAAAACATTTATCTGTGTGCATCACAGATAAATCTTCATTAACACTAGAACTAAAGGCTAACATCTTTTAAAAAATGTTTTCTTAAATTCATGTTGAATGAAATAGATTCACATAGGGATTTTTATAGGTGTGGTATTTGATCTAAGGTACGGCATGTTATAAAAATATTACCAGGAAAAAAGGATCAGCTGACCAATGAAAGCTTTTGCAGTAAGTCTAGAGGCATCAGTACTCCCCTATATCTCAAAGGTCTTTGCATAGGCACACAAGTCCATGGTACAGATTCCAATGTCCTCTCACCACAAATTTTTCTAGCCCTGTTCTAAAGCAGTTCAGCATTGCTGATGATAAGAGAATGACATACAAGTAATACATGAAAAAATTTAGAACATGGAATGTTCTTGCAATGCACACTCAGCGAAAAAAAAAGTCAGAATGAAAAAATATGACCCAAATGTCTAAGACAACGAATTTAGAGAAATCTCTTGGAATAATCATCCAAGAAGAAAAAGAAGCACAGTTCTTATGCTGGTGAATTGTAGGCCTGAAAAGTTATAAAACTATTGGGGATTTTTATATGATGCAAAGCCCTCAACTGCTACTGGTACATTTAGAAATGTCTGTATCTGGTACAGGAACAGAAACTTTACACCAGTATCACAGTGTTTTGCTTCACAGACCATCTTTCCTTAATATTGCATTTGCCAGCAAATATTTTATTTCCAGTTAGTCTGTGATGTATTGTACAGCAAGACAGGTCTGGTAATATAACAACGACGTGGTTTCTGTTAAAAAAACACATACATAAGGTTAAAAGAATTATTGGCTCTCCACTAGTGCCTGATGACAGCTGGAAGGTCCTGGAAAATCTTTCCCAGTAATACAGCCTGGAAATAGGGCCCAGAGGTTAGCAATTGACTGCCACTGCTGCCTTCAAGAAGTTGCTCCAAGGAAAGAACACTATTTCCCCTTTTGGGTTTTTTGTTTGTTTGTTTACTTTTACTGTTCAGTTTTCATGAGGGACTATTTCTAATCTTGCTCTTCCTTCTTTTGTATTCAGCCCTCAGAATACAGCTCTTCATGAAGACAAGTGGTTTCTCATGTAATGCTAAAGGAAAGCATTGAAATATCTGTGTAGACCATCTAAAACCTGGTCCAGGCTCCTCTCTAACCTTCTGTGGTCACCACATATGCCCTAGGGGCTACACTTTACAAACAGGGAAAAAAACCTGCATTAAGTTAAACTAATATTTCTTATTTTTTTCCTACCCAAGGGTGTTTTAGATAGTTATTATACCAATGTTAAACTGAAATTTCCCATCTAAAGCAAAATGTTCAGCTTCCTGTACTCCTAATCAGGAACCTGTCTTCATTTCAAGAAAAAATGTTTGCAATCACTGCCTGCTAATAAGCATATTAACCTGCATGTCTGTTTGCATTATGATTTCTTTCAGCATTTCAGCCCAGTCAGCTAATGTATTACTAAGAGGGACCATTACTTATACAATATCATTTATGAATTCAGGGTTATTGCATAGATACATGCAAGAATATCTGTTTGTTTTAATTAGTTTGTAATCAGATAAAGGAATCAAAATGTGATGAATCAAAGGAAAAGCCATCATGAAAATGATTCAGTGAATCATGTGTAACAATAGGCAGTGACAATAAAGGAATACATTACTTGTTCAAACAAGAGTATGAGCATTAACCAGTCAAGCAAATGAAAAATGCAAACCAGAAGGCAACCAAGTGTCCTGCTTAACAGCTCCCAGAAAATCTAGAGCTGGAATTGGAACACATATTTCTGGTATCCAGCACCCTGTGCTGTACTCCCTGCCTGAGCAGCCAGCCCTACACTTTTAGCCACTGACATCAGTGACGGTCATATTCCAGGTAGCCCATCTGTGGTGACACTAATTCAGTTTCTAAGGCTTGGGGTTTTATTCCAGTTTTTCAGCGCTCTGAAAGGCCTGCTTTTCCATACTAACTTCAAGGCAAGAAGCTAATGGGAAGAGGTGATTTCACCTCTAGGTCCAAAAAGAGCTTTTTTTTTTTGCAGCAACTGACTTCAATGGTGAAGATGCACTATTTTGTCAAGCAACGTGTCCTAAAAGTCAGAGGCTCATCATGTCAGCACAGAGACCCAGAAGCATTTTCTAAATTTGTTCCCTTTGTCATAATACTAGGATAAAATGTTTGGTCATCATCCCCACCTATTTTCCTTAAGATCTTCTCCTTAGACTTCATGTTAATTGACCCTTTCTTAAGCTTGTTTTACATGTTGCTGATCTGTCTCTGCTACAAAGCCATAGCAAAATTAAAAAAAAAATAAATAACCTATCCCCTGGAATAGGCCACTTAGAAAATTATTTAGCATAAATAGAAAATGTATCCCAGCAGAAAAGGACCTGGTCAATAGCCAGCTGAACATGAGCCAGCAGTATGTCCAGGTGGCCAAGAAGGCCAATGGCACCCTGGCTTATATCCAAAATAGTGTGGCCAGCAGGACTAGGGAAATGATTGTTCCCCTGTACTCATGGGGCAGCATCTCTAGTGTTGTGTCCAGTTCTCACTGGAAGAAAGACCTTGAGATGCTGGCGTGAGTCCAGAGAAGTACAATGGAGCTGGTGAAGAATCTGGAGCAAGAGTGCTATGAGGAGTAGCTGAGGGAGCAGGTGTGTTTAGTCTGGAGAAATGGAGGCTCAGGAGTGACCTTATTGCTCTCCAAACTGCCTGAAAAGCAGGTGGGTGTAGCCAGGTGGGTCTCAGCCTCCTCAAGTCCCAACACAGCCTCGACCTTGTCCCAGGGAGGTCCTCAGTGTAGGGGCTGGGGCTGTCCCCAGGCTGGGGAGGTGAGATATCCTGGCTCCCAGTTCCAGGAAGCAGTGCTTTCACTGAGTGGTTCTCTGAGACAACATGATCCAAACTGGGTTTCATTCAGTGAAACCAATCTTTCCCACCTCCATATGAGCATAGTCTATGCACACATACGTTCTTATACAACGCTGTGCTATTTTTTCTCTCATCTGTATCATCTACTGAATAATAAGCTTTGGAAAGTGCCAAGAAGAACATTTTTTTTGTGTAATTATTCAGCTATTTTCCCCACCACTTTTTCAGCGTGTGTGCTGTTTTCTTCTTCCAAGCTAAAAAAGAAACCGTTTTAAAGCATGTCTCTGATCTAAAAGGATGTGGTTGGGAAGAAGAGAAGTTTATTACAAAGACATTTGTGTTCCGATAGCCTAACAGGAACTCAGTATATTGCCATTGATTTTCAAGTGGTATAAACATGGTCTGCCCTCAGACTCTGCATCTTGAGGAATAATTGTTTACTAGTTGGCCAAAATGTAAAAAAAAGTTTAAATGGTCACATTTTAGTGCCAGCTGTAAGATTACAACTGACTTCTTTTAGTCTTATTTTTAAAAAAACCCTCTTTCAAATACACCATTAGAAATCTTTTGACTCTTTGAAAATTAATATCAAGCTTGCTGTTTAAGTTCACCGTATTCCTAGCCAAAAATTGTTCACAATAGCATTTGCCTTGAGCAGAACACTGAGTAGGTTATGAAGTCCAGCTAATAGCACTACCAAAGAAAGACAAGAAAAAAGGAATTTCCCTGATTTGCCCACAGCAAAACTATTAAGAGATGCCAATGAAGTAGTTTTTAAGTTCACACAAAACACCTATTTGAGGTCTAATAATTAATCATTTATTGCCAAATCGTACATTACAAGCTCATTGGAACAGTGGACTCTTGGACATGATCCAAAGCCCTTTAAAACACTGCATATTTTTTTTCTTTTGAATTAACTTTGTCTTTTGATACAACTGTGTTTTGCATCCAGCCCCAGACTGCATCATTCCCGACACTCTCAAAAACTAAATTAATGTTCTTTATACAAGCCCAGCATCCTAGATAATGGGGAAAATTAGTGGTTGCCTTCAGCTCTTACATATCCTTGTGCTTCCAAGTACTTTTGATAAGTGCTAAAGCTTTCTTCTCTTCTTTAACATCCTTTCCTACAGGTCCAGACTCTTTTGCAGAATAACCCTTCAACGCCATATGGACATGTGCGTTAAAACTTTCCATGTGGTTTAAGCAGGAGACCACTCCATGCTGCTTGTTTAACAGAAGAAACCAGCACTAAAGATGCTGAACCTAATTTATGTATGGCTGAAAGCCTTCCTTTTATGCTTTCAGTCAAGAATATTTGAGAGTTTTGTCCATTAAATTTAGCAACACCTATCCCCCGTCTTCCTACTCTCTTAACTTAAACACCACTCATTGTTATCTATTTTTGAATTATCTACCCAGGTTCTCTTCCCATAAAACTCATGTGAAAGTTTGGAAGGCGTGATTTTGAAAAAATGTCAATATATTTTGTCATTCAAAATTCCAGTAGGAAGCTTCAGAGCACAATCAAGGCACAAGAGCTAGGTAAACTGCAAGCAGTCTTTATTTCTATCCTTTTCCTATCTATAATAAAATCATATTCTACTGGAAACAGAGTTGACTTCCCAGGCATATGTCAGGCTCAAGGGAAGCAATTAGATGCAAAGCAAGCTACCTGGTATGACAGTAATTAGACTCTAGATCTGTTCTTATTAGGACCCAAAGTTGCACTGTGAAATTAGCTCAGAACTTTAATTAAACCTGTAGTAACAACTAACTTTTATTTCTTAATTATTCTTTTTTTTTTTTTTTTTGGAACCCAGCTGAACA